>OX030949.1:167458277-168030777 GCA_943735915.1 Pherbina coryleti | reverse complement strand
TTATGGCAAATAGCAGAGTTATGGTAAAAAAAACAAATTTTTGCTGATTTTGAAACGCCATTTTGAAACCCGAAACATTCAATAAAGCATATATAAAAAAATACGTCAACCTTAGAATTTCATCCTCAAACACATATCCGAAAATCGTTCAAATCGGCGTCTGACACTTGGGGACCTTTCCTTGTTAGTAACGAGGGGTTTATTAAATAACACGGTGTTACAAAATGAAAACAAATCAAAAAACTTGCCTCGAGACATAGAAGAGATAGTAGGCCTGGTTGAACATAAGATAACTGCATACTTAGTTTTTTGAATATACCCTCAAAATCTGGATTTGTGGTCAAAAAACCGATTTTAGGTAGGTGCATGTATAGTTTGTTATGTAACTCCGTTATATCTAGCTCAATTTTAAAAATTTAAACATTGATAAAAAGAAGAAAAATATACCCTTAATATAATACATAGACCGTTTTTTTACAAAAAGAATTGACAAAGTTACAGGTAAAATCATTGGAAAATTTCTCATTTTTTTTTAATTTTTTCAACTTCAACAACGTTTTGTTAACAAATTTTGTTTTGTGGCACTATTAGTTTTAGCAGGATTCTGAAAGCCTGTTAAATTTTGCGTTCAACAAGCTATCATTTACTTCAATTGGCTGAAATACAAAAGCACTATTAAATTTTTAGTATTCGTAAAAAAATACAAAAAAATGTTTTTTTTTTTTTAAAATGTTTTTTTGAGCTTTTTCGTTTATATATATTATCATAAAGCTGGTGTATTGCCCGGATGTGACGGAACTGTTTGCAGTTTTTAACCACAAACACGCTCCGAATGAATGGCGTTTGTTTATTGAGGGATCTTGCAAGAGTATGATTTATTTAAAAACTTTTTGTGTGATTCTTGATATGTTAAATTCTGATATATGTATGTCGCCGACTTAAAGGCTCTAACAATACTGTTTGGAATGCAAGGTGGATATACCAAGTATCCTTGCATTATTTGCGAATGGGATAGTCGAATGGGATAATAAATATAAGCAAAAGGGGTATCCACTGCGTGCTTCATTTCAAGTAGTCAAAAAATATGTTTTGAATACCCCACTGGTGCGACCTGAAAATGTAATCCTACCGCGGCCTCGGTAGTAGAGTTGGTAGCGTGCTCGACTGCCACCCCAGAGGTCCCGTGTTCGATTCCTGGCCAGGCCATGGTCCTTCGCTTTTAACCTTTCTTAATTTTCTATCCTCATTTCTAATTAACTGAAATTAAAAATTCATCAATATTTACGACATGAAGTTGTAGTTGATGGTAGAGAAGTTTGTGGATGAGATTGACTTATAACTTGAATTGACTGAGGTAAAGGCATAACACTTGCGTTTGATTCAAATTCATATCTTTCTTTGGCTTTCCACCACGCTTAGAACATCCTACACGTGTTTCACTTGATTGCCCTTTCCTTCCCACTAATCTATCATCCCATTTTCGAACCAAGGCAGACTTGACTGAATAGGTATTCCACCTCGAACCAACTTCAGACTTGACTGAATAGGTATTCCACCTGAAATCCTTGGTTCAAAGCTAAAAAAAAAAAAATCTGATTGCAGCGTTTCCTAGGTTAAGTGAGGCCAAAATCAAAGAAAGTATCCTGCACGTTCAAATCTTTTATAAAAGTTATTTATTTATTTCGGTTATTCTAAGGTTTATTTGTGGGGCCACAAATTCGGAAAATTTTCTTGGACACTGATTTCGTTTCTAAATTAAATCCAGTTGAAAAAAAGAGCTTGGAATAGTTATATTTCGTTATGCATTTATTTCCTCGGCAATAAGAAGAGTCGAAATTACTTAGATGTTGTAAATGAATTTTTAAGTGCCTACGAAGAAATGGGATGCAATATGTCAATCGAAATACATTCCTTGCACTCCCATAAAAACTTTTTCCCGAATAGCCTTGGGCAGTTTAGTGATGAACAAGGAGAAAGGTTCCACCAGGAGATGGAAGCTATAGAAACCGGCTTTCAGGGAAAAAATTCCATAAACATACTGGTAGACTACTGCTGGTCCCTAAAACGTGAAATCGGATATAATATATATAAACGAAAAAGGTCAAATTAACATTTTTAGAAAAAAAAAAAAAAAATTAAAATTTTTTGTATTTTATTACAAATACTAAAAATTCGATAGTGCATTTGTATTTCAGCCAATTGAAGTAAATGATAACTTGTTGAACGCAAAATTAAACAGGCGTTCAGAATCCTGCTAAAACTAATAGTGCCAAAAAATAAAATTTGTTAACAAAACGTTGTTAAAGTTGAAAAAATTAAAAAGAAATGAGAAATTTTTAAATGATTTTACCTGTAACTTTGTCAATTCTTTTTGTAAATAAACGGTCTATATATTATATTAAGGGTATATTTTTCTTCTTTTTATCAATGTTTAAATTTTTAAAATTGAGCTAGATATAACGGAGTTACATAACAAACTATACATGCACCTACCTAAAATCGGTTTTTTGACCACAAATCCAGATTTTGAGGGTATATTCAAAAAACTAAGTATGCAGTTATCTTATGTTCAACTAGACCTACAACCTCTACTATGTCTCGAGCCGAGTTTATTTTCACTGTTACACCGTGTAATTAAATATGTATAATTTTCTTAATTAATAAATAGCAAAATAACTGAATACTTATAAATACAAAAATTTAAATAAAAAGAAAAAAAAAATATTATAGTATATATAGTATAAAACATTGGGTCTAATGCATAAAAATGAGATTTTTCTCAGAGATCATTCGTGTGAGATCAATCTCAATAAGTGAGTCATAAGAACATTCTCAGTCTCAGTCTCAAAATTGTATGCATAAAAAGGAGATCAAGCTCATGACAAACAACTCAACATAAGTGAGATCGATCTTAAAGCTTTAGTTGAGCTTTAGTTTATTTTAAGCAAGCTAAAGCAATTAATCGTTAAAATTGCTTCTTAAAATTTCAAAAAAATCTCCGAAAGCGAATCTGGAAGTGAACAAAACTGTAGTTTACCAAATAATAAAAACAATAAGCTGGCATAATTTCTAATTGATGAGTTAAAAGAAACTCAAATTTTACTACAGAAATCTAATCTGCCGGTGCACAAATTAAAAAAACACAGGTGCGTCACTGGACACACGAGAGAAGCGAAGCATTTTCGCAAATTCATAGATTTGATAATTTAATAGCGTTTTTTCGATTAAAATAATTTTTAAATTCAAAACTTTAAGATAACAAAGCATATATATCATATATATTAACCCTCTTCGGCCCTCCCTTAAAGCCCCCTGTTCAGTTGTAGGGAATAAATATACAAAAATCATTAATTTTGTTACAATTTAATCAACTTACAGGTTGTTTATTTTTAACGATTTTTATAACGACCTTAAGTAGGAAGTAGAAACAACATCTAATACACAATCCTTAGTAAATATTTCTTTTAGTTCGTTCGTTCTTTTAGTTCGTTCGTTCTTTTAGTTCGTTAGGTCTTTTAGTTCGCATGGACAAACCGAAGATTCAAACCATAGCTCGGTAAATTTAGTTATCTTTGCTCTAGTTCGTTTTCTTTGCTACTTTTGTCGGTTGGCTAGCCAATACACAGTCCTAGAATAGTAGTAGATTATATTTCTTAATCTACTCTTAAAGTAATAGATTATAGTGATCTGCTGAAACATAGCTTTAGCTAATGTTTATCACTGAATCAACAAAATTGTGAAAGAAAGGGTTTTAGCGTAAAGGTTAGAGGAAAGTACCAACAAACGATAGAACTGTGAGTTGTGGGTTCAATTCCTGCAGCGGGCAAGAAATTATTTTTAATTTAACATTTTCTGGTTCAATTGATGCAAGCAAGAAACAATATCAATTCTAAGAAAAAAGGTGTCGGAAAAAAGTGTCGGTTTTTCTGATTTCACTCTAGCAAATCGCAGAACGAGGCGTAAAAAGCTTCGCTTCAAAAAAGAAGCACTTGAAAGGTTTCGAATTGTCCTAGAGACTGATGAATTTATATGTCCTCACCAATTCCATTATGAAATCCAGGATCAGCCAAAAATCTTAAATATACTATCATTTTTTCAGAATTAGTTAGAGCTCCACCAAGCGATTCCAATGTTGGCCCTAGGAAATGCTCTGCTAACCAATCGATGTTTTCTTTATTAAAACGAAATATAAATTTACTGCTAGATTCTTCAAGATGTCTACGCAGCTTATAAATTTTTTTAGGACTATAAACGCGAAAGTATTCTGCCATTTCAGTTGCTTGAAATAAACTGTGAGATCACTTGATAGGAGACTCAACATTTACCGAGAAAGTTCTCAGACGTTTCAGAGAACTTACCATTTTGAGCATACCATTTTGAGAAATTTCTCACAAAGAGCTTTCGTTTTGAGAAGTTTCTCAGGCCTTGAGATCCATCTCTATGAGCGAGATCTTTCTAACGAGCAAATAACTTTTTATGCTTACGACAACGAGTAAATTCTCAAAATATCGAGTAAAAAGTAATTTCTCACTTCTATGCATGAGACCCATTGTCATAGCACCACAATTCCATAACTCTTCACGACAGAATATAGGGATACGCAAACTATAGCAACAAGCTATCGAATCGCAGCAATACGACTTAATGTGGATCAAGGAGATTATTTGGAAGTTAATTGACGATTAATCTATTATCAGACATAGAGCAAAACATCTTGAACTTATCCGTAATTTTTTTAATTCGGTGCTGTATTAAGCTTATATTGCTTTGTTGGTCTAGTTCTTTAGTCGAGTAGTGCCAAGGTAAATCGAGTGCCATTTTTAAAAGTTTAAGCTTTCTGGATATACAACAACTATTTTAGAAATTCAAATATTAAATTATATATTAATATTATTGAGTTAAAAAAGCAAATTCAGCTGGACATCTTAAAATTAAGGGACGTTGCTATTGCGAAGTGGCTATTATAATAGCTGACAAAACTACACAATAACTACTAATAAAGCAGTGTACACTTAAAATTGCATACATATAATAAGTAGTTCATGGCTACATAAAATTAAACTGTAATAAATGCACTCAGCACAAAAGTATTTTAAATGAAAATTAATTAGAATTTCTGGAAAACCACCAGCAGTGTACTTAAAATAAATAGTAAACAATCGAGAGTTTGAATATGTACGTAAGTGTTTCTTTAGAAGTACGAGTATGAGACAGTGTGCATGCAGCTCAGGCACACACACACACACATATGCACACTCGCATTTGAACAGAGCTATTTGTAAACAATCGAAGTCGTTTATACTCACTTGAGTAGCTGAAGTGTAAACAAGAAAATTCATTTGAACTTAAATCCATGGAAAATCAAGCAACAATTTGTGCTGTCTTGTGTTTATTTATATGTTGTTGTTGCTGTTGTTGCCTTTTGCTGCCAAATAGTTGCTGCTCATGCCACCACTAATTGAGGATATCCGCCGTAAGTATAGCAAATAATTAAATTGAACCGCAAATTGAAATTGAAGAATTTTTGGTAGCTTTCAAGTGAGTTCAAAAACAGAAACACTTAAAAATAAATAAAGTTTAAAATTAATGGAAAAACAATGGTATTTGTGTTGCTGTTAATTATAAACAATCACATTCGATATCGACAAGATTTGTGTTTTATCTTGTTTTCACATTTTTTATTAAGTGCAAATTTTTTTTTTTTACTTAGCAACATGAACAGATGAAATAAATCTCAACAGGTGTAGTAAGAACAAAAAAAAAACTATCAAAAACAAAATTAATTCAGTTATTTTCTTGGAAGAATAGCGCATGGAGTAAAATGAAAAATCTGTTTTCACATTAAAAATAAATGTGAATCACTGGCAACCACATGAAAATCAGCAGAAAATCCAAGAAAAACTGCTGATTAAGCATGAAATCAAATCTTTTCAACGTCAAATGGTGGCCGGAGAAGCGACACAGAAAACACTGCCATCAAAATTGAACTCAGCTTCAATAAAGCGACAGATATAAAGCTCTTAAAAGCTATCTTAAGACTGCTACTGAGCACACGTTCAAATGTCGAAAGAGCAAAGCGTCAACGGAAATTCAGTTGTTGTCCGGCGCCAGGAAACAAGAGAAAATAAATCAAAAGTGTGCCGTTAACAACGCCATTTCCGCAGTTAACATAAATTTTCGTAAGTGTGGAGCAGTCGCTGTTGGAAAAATTTTTAATTTTCTTTTGCTTCTTAGTATATATTCTGGGCAGAAACTCACGCGCTCATTTTATATTTAATCGATTTTTTATTTTATTTTATTTTTTTTTTGCCACAACGTCTTTATGGAAAATAATTTAATTCATTAAATTTATGTCTTGTATGTGTATATATCATACGCATAAGTGTCCCAGCAGGAAATGGATCGATCCGTCTTCGAAGACGTCTTCGAGACATGTCCGTTTCTTGCAAGACGGATCGATCCATTTCCATAGCAGTCCTCGAAGACAATTTCAAACAAAAGGCAACTTCGACTTGCAAGACATTTTGCTGAAATGTCTTCAGTGACGGCTTCAATCCATGTCTTGCAGAGCGGACGCATTTAAACAAACGATGCGCTCTTCGTGCATGAATGTTGTCTTCATGAGTGAAATTTTTACACTCAGGCAGCGCAAACTATAGAGAGAGATAGAGAGAGAGAAAACGGCACATAAAAATATACAGAAACTTCACTTGATACCACTAATGCCCGCTGCCGATCAGCAACAACTTCGCACTCGTGTAAAGCACATTAATATATTTGTTTTTTTTTTAATTTCTTTTCTTATTGAGGATATTTCCTTCGTAATCATTTTTTTTTTTTAATTATTTAAAGAGACAAATTTTACAAAACCACAATTTAATTATTTAAAACGAAATATTTTATAAAACCACAATAATCGTGAAATAAACTCTAGCACGTGCTTCAGGCTCACAATTTAATCGCTACTGACTGCACTTGACAACCGCGTCGATAATTCAAAATTAAAAAAAAAAAATTTGATTAACAGGCACATGCTGAAAATATGCATACGAGTCTTACAGACCGTCCGCATTGACATCGGAGCATTACAAAAACAAATTCTCGATGAGAGAATATCTCAGTTGTTTATGTACACGAGTTTTGCAGATCGTCCGCAGTCATTATTAAAAAAAATTTCTTATGAGACAATATTCGAAGATTTTGTGCTGACAATATAATGACTTGTCTTGCAGAGCGTCAGCATTCGCTCTGAGAATGCGTACTTGGTCTTCGAGACGGTCTCGAAGACTTCGTCTTTGAGGATTCATATTCCGACTGGGGTAAGGCTAAGAGCTGGTGTTATTTTGTATGTATGTATGTATTTTTGTGTGTGCACTTGCGTTTATTGTTAAAAATCGCATTAATCTTTATTTTTCCTGGAACTCTGCGAAGCGAACGAATTCGAACCAACTGTCTTGCTGTGCTCAATTGAAACCAGACGCTGTTCCGAGCTGACAGCTCTGTATATATTTTAAAATTGATTGAATAAGAAACTTTTTTATATTATTACACATGCACGCACATTCCTACATAGGTAGACGCAGCTGGAGCACCGCCAACCGTTTGTTACTCGATATAAATTAAAAACAATGATGGAGTGAAATATCTTATTTCTCTTTTATTTCTTACATTTTTAATTTGATATAAATTGTTTTTGTTGGAAATCAAAGCATAAATAAATAAAAAAAAAAACTAAGCGTGTTTATCAATAGAATGCACAAAGTAAGAAGTATTTCTTTCAGTGGATCTATACATGCTTTTTGCTTCTGCTATTATTTTTACTTTTACTTTTACTTTTACTTTTACTTTTACTTTTACTTTTACTTTTACTTTTACTTTTACTTTTACTTTTACTTTTACTTTTACTTTTACTTTTACTTTTACTTTTACTTTTACTTTTACTTTTACTTTTACTTTTACTTTTACTTTTACTTTTACTTTTACTTTTACTTTTACTTTTACTTTTACTTTTACTTTTACTTTTACTTTTACTTTTACTTTTACTTTTACTTTTACTTTTACTTTTACTTTTACTTTTACTTTTACTTTTACTTTTACTTTTACTTTTACTTTTACTTTTACTTTTACTTTTACTTTTACTTTTACTTTTACTTTTACTTTTACTTTTACTTTTACTTTTACTTTTACTTTTACTTTTACTTTTACTTTTACTTTTACTTTTACTTTTACTTTTACTTTTACTTTTACTTTTACTTTTACTTTTACTTTTACTTTTACTTTTACTTTTACTTTTACTTTTACTTTTACTTTTACTTTTACTTTTACTTTTACTTTTACTTTTACTTTTACTTTTACTTTTACTTTTACTTTTACTTTTACTTTTACTTTTACTTTTACTTTTACTTTTACTTTGACTTTTACTTTTACTTTTACTTTTACTTTTACTTTTACTTTTACTTTTACTTTTACTTTTACTTTTACTTTTACTTTTACTTTTACTTTTACTTTTACTTTTACTTTTACTTTTACTTTTACTTTTACTTTTACTTTTACTTTTACTTTTACTTTTACTTTTACTTTTACTTTTACTTTTACTTTTACTTTTACTTTTACTTTTACTTTTACTTTTACTTTTACTTTTACTTTTACTTTTACTTTTACTTTTACTTTTACTTTTACTTTTACTTTTACTTTTACTTTTACTTTTACTTTTACTTTTACTTTTACTTTTACTTTTACTTTTACTTTTACTTTTACTTTTACTTTTACTTTTACTTTTACTTTTACTTTTACTTTTACTTTTACTTTTATTTTGCTTTTGCTTTTCTGTATCCATTCACATTTGCCTTAACAATAAATAATTGGATAAATTCATGCAACGATGGTTTCAAACAGCAAACAAATATGTTTGGCGTAAGAGCGAGATAATGCTCAGGAGAGTAAAGCTTATTTCTCATTTTATGCGTAAAACACTAACAACAAAGAAGCTCACCAAACGTATTTCGTTATCATTTTGTTTTTTTTTTTTTACTTTTATCATATCGCCCAAAAAACCTTGCTTCAATATCGATCCATAAAGCTAAGCTTAGCATCCATATTCACATAGTTAAATTTCCATGAGAAGTTCTTTCATTGTTTCTGTACTTTTTCTGTACTAACCGGTTACCACCGTGAGGCCTTGTTTCAAAAGACCAATCTTTGTTTTCGTAAAATAAAGTTTTCCACAGCATCCTTGGCTAAGCGAGTAATAATTCCATATAGCGATATTGCATTTTTGTTGCATAAGCTTCTATCTCCGTTACCTGATGACGTTCAAATATATTTTTTATTTTTTTCGTCAGGCAAAATAAATTCCTTAAATTCTGTTTTATAACATTTATCGGGGCGCATCTTCTCACGGAAAAATTATTCCGTGCAAAGCCGTTTGACGTTGCATCTTGCAACGTCATGAACTTTTCGTTTGTTTTTGTCGTGTGAGTTAAGAACTAGTCTTTAATGACAGATATATTTTTTACTTAATATTTGAATATGACCTTTCATTTTTTGTATTGAAAACAAATTTGAGCTTCAGGCCAAGTATGTTGACAACAACACAACATGAAGACAAGAAAGCAACAACCACCAACAACAACAACGGCTCTGTATAGAGTAAAACACACAGATTGACTATACAGACTGTTTCGTTGGCCGCTACACCTACTATAAATCACTATTAAGCGTTCTCTCTGTTAAAATAAATTCCAGGTAACTTTCTCGGCATAATTGGCAGTATAAGTAGAACCTAAGTAGCTTGAGTGGATCACAGTGAAAAGTCATGCAAAGTCAACTGATGAGTTGGTGTAGTGGCCAACAAAACAGTCTGTATAGTCAAGCTGTGTTATTTGCTCTATACAGAGCCGTTGTTGTTGTTGTTGTTTGTTGCTTTCTTTGTCTTCATGTTGTCTTGTTGTCAATATACTTGGCCTGAAGCTCAAATTTGTTTTCTATATTTTTTAATGTAGAACCGACAGTCATCGAGTTGCATTTCTATGTAACATATTTGTTGTTTCGTTGCCTTAGAAGCTTTCTCCATTAGATTAAAGAATAAGCCTTTTATATTGAACCTTAATTCTTATCACCTATACTAAGCGAGAAAAAAATCCATGTAACGCCAATGCATTTGAGAAAATTTTATAAATTTCTTGGAACCGAAAATATTGATGCAATGAAGGAAATTGTTGAAAACGACCCAAGAACCTGAATTTGTTGCCGTGCTCAAGAAATGGGCTTCTCCTTGTCCTCGTAGCAGTGAATATTGACACAGAGCTTTTTTGGTCTAGATGTATACAAGGTTCAATTGATTCAAGAACTGCAGTCGACGGACCACTAGCAGCACCGTTCGTTCTTTGATTGAGTCTTGGGAAATATGAATGATGACGGTGTTTTTTGGAAAAAGCCTGTTTTTTCAGTTATTGATTTTACATAAAAACTTTGAACAAGAGACTTGAAGGCAACTAATAAGGGATTCAAACTGTAACATTAGAAAAAATAAAATCTTAGATGAATTTTCGTGCCAACCGATATTGAAATAAAAAGAAATTATAAATATCCAATAAAAAAAAAAATATATTATAAAAGGTATTTTGGCTGAATAAAATTATCTACATGCAACAAATCTTGGTTCACTATTTAACCTTA
Organism: Pherbina coryleti; assembly: GCA_943735915.1. Classification (NCBI taxonomy): domain Eukaryota; kingdom Metazoa; phylum Arthropoda; class Insecta; order Diptera; family Sciomyzidae; genus Pherbina; species Pherbina coryleti. The sequence goes on along the minus strand of OX030949.1, from coordinate 168,020,100 downwards.
AACCCGTTTATCAGGTCATATTGACCCGAGGCACTTTTCATTTGCAAAAAAACATATTAAAAATTAAAAATAAAAACAAAAAAAATAGTCATTTTATATGTTGAACTTTTATCTTTGCAACCAGAATGAAAAAATCGCACATATGTGACATATGTGCATAGCAGAGACAAAAACTGACATGTGCACTATACGTTTATTTGGGTCAAAATGACCCGACATTTTCTACCATATGATTTGTATGAAGGATCAGTTTTTGTAGTAAGTTTTTCACTACTTTTTGCTGTTGTGCAATCCTTTCGTAATTTTTTGTAACTGTGAGTACGTACATTGGAAGTAAGAGACAGCATTATTCTGTCGTTGGCGTATGTACTTTCCATACTTATCATGCTAAAAATCAATTGGAAAAGCGATGCAACACTCCAATGAAGCAATCAATAAGGACGTGTGTTATTCGGAACCTTTTCACTCGTGGTAGAGAAGAAGTTACTGACTTGAATACAATTATGTTGAAATATAATTGTCATTTTTACTGTGCCGAAAGGACGATGATATTTTGACAACTAGAAATTTTGACGTTTTAGATTTCGGTAGTGTATTCAACCCTTACACAAGAATTCAACCCTTAAATGCATAGTGTGCCATATATGGCACAACCAAGGAATTTATCCCCACGTCTGAAGGAGAGTAATTTTGGGGAAAATAATAAACCTTTTCGAGTCGCAAGCTCACAAGAGTTTTTTTTTTTTTTTGTTTTTTTTTCTATTTTTTTTTTTTTTTTTGTCAAAATTTATACTAGCCCCTGGGGCTACATGAATTTTTGACAGTCATATTCACCTCACAATTGCCAAATTTTCTCATTCATACTGTCGAAATTTCGTCATCTGAGTGAATAATTTCCAAATAGCCTAAGAATTGCTTTGAGTTTGATTGGTATGAAGCTAAAACTCCTTATAGAATCGCTTCGAATGCAGTCGATTTTTTTGTTCATTCTTGTTTCATTCACTGTCTAAACTAGGACAAGAAACCACGACGTAGATGTGAAGCATATAAGGGTAACAGCAAAACAAAAGATAATAAAACGTCTGCTGTGTGTGACCATTGCTTAAAACTTTTTGACCTTTTCATGATGTTCATTCATGTTAATCGTGTTATTTCACAAATACAAAAAAAACCTAATATATTGGAAGATTGCAATCTATCAATGCCTAGTACATCAAATACATCTTAATCGAAGCGACACTATCAATCGGTTATAAATCTTTGTTTTTTTTTTGTAATTTTGTTTTGTTTTTTTTTTTTGCAACATTCATATGTAAATTGCAAATGTTTTGTTCAAACATATATTAAAAAAAACGAATATTAAAATAATATTTCATGAAATAACATTTTTAATTTTAACTCATTGAAAAATGTAAAATTTCCATACAAAATACACTACGGGTCAATATGACCCAGATAAACGGGATTAAGTTGTAAATCATGTAAACGGGTTTAAGGTTAATTACATTGAACACCAAAATCAATTTTTTTCCAAAATAACAAGGTTCTGTCAATGGATTCTGGTAGAGGGAACAAAAAAAAAACAATACACGTGTATCGGCGTAAGGAAAAACAAAAACCCATAAAACAAGGATATAATGGTTAAAATGTTCCACAAAAAAATTTATTTAGAATAAAAGATGTGATTCTTTAAAAACTCCAAAAATTGTGAACACATCAACAAGTATATGGCATATATGGTAACAAGTTTTGGTACAATAAAATAATAGGAACCGGAGGAGGGGATAAAAATTAACTTTTGTTTTAATTTTGCTTTTTATAGTTTTTTGTTTGAACCTAATGGGTCTTGGAGCCAAAGTGCATCCGATGAGGTTCGTTGCCATGCTAATTATGATGTGCCAAACGACTAAAACACTATTTTCATAGAAAGTAACCCCCTAAAACCAAGTTTTGTGCGACGTTTTATCATCAATTCTAAATAAGTATGAAACTAACCCTTCAACATGAAATTTTACTTATTTCTGGCATTTAAGTTTAATTTTCAACTTTGGTGTATTCAAAAACTTATAGTAGAATTTTATAATAAATTTTTTTGTGAAACATTTTAACCCATTATATCCTTGTTTTATGAATCTTTTTTGCCTTTTATTACAAAAAGGTCAAAAAAGATCCATAAATTGAGAAGTGAGGGGGTTAAAATGTTTCACAAAAATATTCCTCGTAGTATTTTACATAAATCCTCAGAACACATCCTATACCTAAAATATAAGGATAACATGATTTCCTTTGCGATTTCACTATAAGAATGTTCAAAAAGGGGGAAAATTAAATCCCCCCTAAAATAAGACTCATACGTTAACTTTCAAAACGCCGATAATGTTCCGATTGTTTTTTGTCCTCTTGATTGGAGTTCGTTGTCAGAACCCTGTTGTTTTTTTTTCGTGTTGAACAGTGTTATGTTTCCAACATGGTTTTTTTAGTTTTTTATAGTTGTATTTAATTTTGAATTATAAGCCTTGAGCTGATTACAACTTTTTAAGTGATTTTTAGTAAATTTTAGGTTATCTCCCCCCTCTGTTCAGAGTTTAACTTATAACTCTGAACACAAGGGGGAGATGGACACCTCTACCACTTCCATGGAATTTTTTCCTTGTCTTAACCCAAGGAGTCAACTCAAGCAGGATTGTCCTTTTGATACGAAACACCCTATATATTTAGTAGTTACTAAATAACTCAAAAAAAAAAAATTCAATAATTATTTACAATTTGTCACAGCTAAGGACATAGCAATGTTTATTTTATATTCATGCCAAGAACGCTGCACATTATTTAACTAAAAATAACTTCATGCAATTGTTGCCTAGTTGCAGGCGCAACGCCTTTAAATTATCAACTCATCTGGCAAGAACGGAAATTACACACTTAAGCTGCTGTTGACTGCAAATTTGCAACAGTGTTAATGCTTTCCGTTGCTAGCGGTATTAAATAACACACTGACGCACATACTTAAACATTATTAGTTGCTGCGTTAGCGTGACTTGCTTTTCTGCTCATATATTCTTGAAATATTAATTATTTCATTTTCTCTTCCCTGGCCCTGTTTTAGCTGGTATGATAAATGAAAACAATGCTATAAGTAAAAAAAAAAAAAAACAAAAACAACAACAAAAATAATAACATAGCTTAAACACGCAGTAAATGCACTTTTAGCAACTAACAGCAGTATTTCTTAGTTTTTTTTTTTATACATATATTTTTTACAATGCAGCGACTATAAAACGGAAGTGTTTATGCAGAAATTATGAGCCATGGTGTGGCCACTCAAATCACTCAATAGCACATCAAGTCAACAAGCGCATACGCATAAAATACAAAATTATGAACATTTTTACGATAGAAACATAAAACAACGGTATAAACAGCTAAGGATTTGCTGCTATAGAGAAGACATCAAGACCGGAAGTAGCGTAAATTTTGCTCAGTCACAGCTAATTGAGGGCAAATTTATACAGTTCTTTGCCACATCATAATTGAGTCATTGAGTCATAAACATAAAATGTTTAAAAAATGCTTTAAATAATTTCAGGCATATAAAGAAAACAGAACTAAGAAAACAATTTCTTGCTTATTACTCATCTATCTATTCATTCAAAATCAAATAAAAAAAAAAAAAAAATATTCCCAATATATGTTCATAAAAATATCGGTCAGTTAATTTCTTGCCATTATTTTCGAATTGTTTAAAGAAGCTAGCTGCGTGCAGCAGCATTGTTGATATTAATATTGTTGTTGTTTATATTTCATTTTACAGATTGCATCTATTTTCGAATATAACAAAATCTATGCAAACTAAGCTAAATTCTTAAATTTGTAAATTTAATTTGTTTACTTGAGCTCAATTATTTGCAATTTATGTTAATGAAAAATTATCAAAATTTTGTTATTTCAAGCACAAAAATAATCAATTCGCAAATTTAAGAGAATTGTGTCAGAGCTGTTGATAGCTTAATGACAGCTAGCTGCCTCTCGAAATAGCGAAGCGCTTAAATTTGACAGCTTTTAAATTGTTGAATTTTTCATTAATACTTGTGCAAAACAGCAGCATAATTAACAGTGCTGTCAGATTTTGGCAGAAAATTGATTGTCAGCTCCAAGAACTAGAAATTTGCAAAGTTAATTAAAAGTATCTAGAGCATAGAGTGACGGAGTTAACCAGTTTAACTTTGAAAAATTGAAAAAAATCAATGAAAAGATTTAACCTTCGCTTTAATGAAGAAATTTTTTTTCACACGAGCTCATAGTTTCTACCAGGACAGACAAGAATATAGTCATACATTTTGTATAGAATTGTTTATGCGTGGCCAAGAAAAATGTTTTTAACAGTTGTATACTACGAAATATCGATAACCATTGATTAATTTTATTATGATGCGATGCAAAAACTAATAAAAATAACATCTACTGGATAATTTACGTAATTTAGTAAAGGATTTAGTTGCACCCTACAAAAATACAGGGCGAAATGTCACGGTGGACAATTTTTCAACTTCGCTACCTTAACTCGAGAAACTTTGTTAAAAAAAGTCGGTACTTGCCTGAGAATTCAAAGTATCCCAGTGAAGAGAGGTATATTCCAGTGAGTTCGGATTAAATCAAAATAGAACAATATGCTCCTACGTCCCAGCAAAAGGAAAAGCTTTTGTTTTACTATCTTTGATGCATTGCGATTCAGTTGTGTCTGAAAAAAACCAGAAGCCGGATATTATCCTCTTTTATAATTCAATCAAGTTCGGTGTAGACACAATGGATAAAATGGTGTCCCAGTATACCACAAGACGGACAACAACTACGTACATAATACATATCACGAGCTATGAATACGGTATTGTAAAAAATTCTCTTCGTGGATAATTAATTTCCAAATTAGGTGAAAATCTTAGCATTCCCCAAATAAGGATGCATGTGCAACAACCAAGGGTGGTCGGTAAGTTTGTCATCAAGATGACTATTGAATGTATTTTAGATATGTTTTTCAGTGTTTAATACACAGCAATAAATAAAGTTGTATTTTGTATGTGAAACTATCTCAGCATCGAATCGGGAAGATTGCTTTGAGGATTATGAACTGCCAGAACAAGTTACAAAATAAAACTGGGCTCATAAAATAAAAGGATGGTTGCAACATATGCAGCAACATATGCTATCGAGATACCAAACGGAAAAGAGTTACACAACAAGGATGTGTCAAATGCAAGTATCCAACAGAGATCTGCAGCAAGTCAATTGAAAATCAAGTAACTTGAAAATTTTCAAGTTTCGACTTGACTTGTAGAAACTTGATATGTTTCTACCCTACAAGCCACGACTTGCTTCTGAAAAACGAATCGTAAGTCAGACTTGATTCTATTTTCTTTCTACCCTACATTAATTGGTAGAAAAAAACAAGCTTTCTTCTTTTCAAGTCTGTTTTCAAGTCTATGCGACTGCGCTGCCGTAGAAAGCCACTGACGAGCGTCTACTTATACTTTTCTATATAAAGCAGTGGTGATCAACGCACAGTTCAAACAACAACAAAGAGAGCTTTCCGAGTGCACAGCTTTACACTGAAACAAGAAGTTGTTAAAAGCTCTCACAACATTTGGTGCAAGGAACTCTTGTCGAGTTTTGGATTTTCAATATAATCATTTCTTTTTTATTTTTGTGTTTGTTTTTCGCTATTTTAACATAGAAAACATCAAGTAAAAATGTATCAACGCTTTTTCTGAAACATTGCAATATATTTACGTATATTCGTAAATAAAACAGCGAGCAATACCCTTACCACATGAACGCTCAAAGCATACTGACTTGAAATTTAAAGCACAGCAGAAAAAACAAACTTTTACGCAGTGTACAAACACAGCGAGCCGATTGCTACTTCGTGTGCAAAAACTCAACAACACACGATGCCCGCGGGCTATGGGAAACCATGTAGTGAGCACCAGTGATATAAAGTGACAAAATTAAAAACCAACAACAACAAAAACAACAACAACAACAACAACAACAACAATAACAACAACAACAACAACAACAAAAATAAAAAAATAAACTTCAATTCAATGCTTTAAAGCAGTGGTGCTCACTACACGGTTTCCCATCATGAACCAAGAAATAAAGATCATGCCATGGTATAATAATACATGGTAGCATTGACAGTTGCTTGGGAAATCATATACTGTCAAAAAATATACTCAAAAAGAGAGCGCTCACAATCCGCCATTGAAAACACAAGCAATGTTGAAAACGTTGAAGTGAAAAAAAACAACAACCATAGCAGCTGCTGATGTATTTCCACAAAAAGCTGTTTTTGACAATTTATGTTTTCCTGTTGAAGAGAAAATAAGCAGTTGTCAATGCTACCATGTATTATTATACCATGAGATCATGCAAACAAAAGAGCCGCCATATTGTAAACAAAACAAAGCTGATAGGTCGACGTCATCGGTCACAAATTCTTTTGTTTGTGATTGGATGTGAAAAAGTATTTCTTGAAGTTCTAAAGAATTATTAGTGTTTATAATTCAGTAATTTTTTTTTTGTTTTTTATTAAAATGAAGTGTGCTGTAGCGACGTGCAATAATTGCAACAGCAAAAAAAAATTAGTTTAAATTTCGTCACTGCATGAAAATACAAACAAACAAAGTATTCAAACACTTTTTCCCATAGCCCGCGGGCATCGTGTATTATTGAGCTTTTGCACACGAAGTAGCAATCGGCTCGCTGTGATTGTACACTGCATAAAAGTTTATTTTTTCGGCTGTGCTCTAAATTTCAAATCAGTTTGCTTTGAGCGATCATGCGGTGAGGGTATTGCTCGCTGTTTTATTTATGAATATACGTAAATATATTGCAATGCTTCAGGATAAGCATTAATACATTTTTGCTTGATGTTTCCTATGTTAAAATAGCGTAATACAAACACAAAAATAAAAAAGAGAAATGATTACATTGAAAATCCAACACTCGACAAGAGTTCCTTGCGCCAAATTTTGTGAGAGCTTTTAACAACTTCTTGTTTCAGTGTAAAGCTGTGCATTCGGAAAGCTCTCTTTGTTGTTGTTTCATGCATCCATGTTCATGTTCATGAACCAACAAAACAAGATCAAGCAATCAGCAGTGCGAGAAAAAAGTATATTCTTCGTGCTACGTCATCGGTCACAAAAAAAGCTATATTGCATACGTTTTTCATGCAAAACATGTGAAAACTTAGATAAAAGTGGAAAATTATAAAATTAACAAGTTTAATTCGCGAAAAAATTTTTGAATACTTTGTTTGTTAATATTTTCATGCAGTAACGAAATTTAAAGTAATTTTTTTTTTGCTGTTGGAATTATTGCACGTCGCTACAGCACACTTCATTTTTATAAAAAACACAAAAAATTACTGAATTATAAACACTAATAATTCTTTAAAACTTCAAGAAATAATTTTTCACATCCAATCGCTACACGTAAACAAAAGAATTTGTGACCGATGACGTCAGACCTATCAGCTTTGTTTTGTTTACAATATGGCGGCTGTTTTGTTTGCATGATTTTTATTTCTTGGTTCATGGTTCATGTTGAATCCATTCATGCAGATCTCTGGTATCCAAGTACCAAGATTGTCAAGTAGGCCCATCTACAGGGTTGCCAAAAGTCGCCATGGGGCTTAAAAATATAATAACCTTTTCGTTTATATATTTCTTGAAATTTTTTTTTTTTCAGATAATAAAATATACAAAATGGAAATTTTTTTACACTAAGTATGGAAAATAATGTCACTTAAATGACTCCCGTTTTCGGCTTCGCAATAATGGGCTCGTTTTAAAGAATTTTCCGTAACATCTTTCAAAATTTGAATTTCACATATACTCGCTCTTCAAATAACCCCAAAGAAAAAAGTCGGCTGCTGCCAAATCTGGTGAACGTGCGCTGGCCAATTCATTTCCGAATTTCTGGAAATTATTCGCTATCTAGAAATTTTACTTAAAAGTACCATGGTATCTAGTGGCTCCATCCTCCTGAATCCAGTTCTCAGGCCTGTTTTTAAGAGCAAGGCGTAAAAAATGTTCAATTATAAACTGATACCGCTCTCCATTTATGGTTACAGCACTTCATTTCCGTCTTAATTTTCAAAGAAATAAGGTCCTATGATATTTTTAGATATTATTCCAAACCATTCTGTACACCTAATGGGGGTGCAATTGGCGTTGATGAATAGCTCTTGGATTTTCAGAACCCCAGAACCTACAGTTCTGATTTTTAGCAAAGCCATTCAATTGAAAATGAGGTGCATCACTCATAATCAGATTTTCCATGAAGTTAATTTCATTACTGGCCAACTGCAGCCGTGGCATTAATTCCACTTGAGGAAAAGGCTCCAGCCATCTCTGCGTACACATGCGAGTTCTTCCTTGCGCTGTGCAAATCGGAATTTTTGTCGTCCCATACTGATGTGAAGACATACTTGCCTGGAATAATCGTCGATGAATGTAACAAAAAATCTGGAACCACCAATTGATTTTTAATTTATTGGTCCACATACATCGGTGTGTACAAGCCGCAACAACTCTTGTGCCCGGTTCTCAGATGCACCAGGAAAATGCTTAACACATATTTTGCTTTTAACGCATGTTACACACACGCTTTCGTTGGGCATAGATTTTATTTGAAGGCCATGGACAAGATTTTTTCTTGCCATTTCTTTTAAGCTGGCAAAGTTTATGTGACCATAACGATTATGCCACCTTATCGTATCATTGCTTGTTGCATTGGCATAAAAACACTTATTCAGCTTACTTTTAAACATAAAAAGTCCAAAACTTTCTTTCGCTTCAAGAACAATGTCACCGTTTTTGTTCTTGATTGTTGCTCGCTCTTTATCAAAAATTACTTTTAGACCGTACTCAATCGCCTTGCTGACGGAGATGAAATTTGCTTGCAATGCAGGAACATAGAGTACGTTTTTTAATTTTATTTTTCCATTTTCACTCTCTATTCGGACATCTCCTCGTCCGTCCGCTACAATGTGATTGTTCCCCGCTAGCATAATTTTTTGTTTTTGTTCTGTATAAGTAGAAAACAAAGATCGGTTGCAACACAAGTGCACAGTTGCGCCGCTGTCAACGCACCAAGATTCACGTGACAAACTATGTGACGAAGCAGAGGCGAGGACATGGTGTAATAATAATAAGGTGTTAGTGAATTTTTGACAACACCAAGAATAGCTTTCTTTCTGTCAAAAAATTGTGAGCGAAAGAGAGGAGCCGTTGATAGTTGTCAAATTGTGGTTATTTGTTTGAGTTGCTAGATGATGATGTGTTATAGTTTTTATAGGTTATTGTGCGAATAAAGTTTAAATAAATATTTAATTCAATTAATTGTGTCGTGTTTTGTTGACAAAAAGTTATTGCCCATTTGCCAAGTTCGCCAATTAATGGTTTTGTCATTTTATCGAAAAAGTCCGCTGGAAGGTGCCACCAACATGATGGAAGGTGCCAGCTTTGGCCAGCATGCAAATTGCCTTACATTCACATCGACTGCTTCAAAAAAATATCGAATGCCATGAAAGAATGTTCAATACCTCAACTGATAATATCCATCAAAAGAAGTGGACATGGCATTGAGCTTCGACCGACTGCACGTTAGCTGATTTATTTTCATTCCAATTCACCATCAGCTGTTTTTGACAGGAGCGGGGCGAAAAAATTTATCATTTTTAGAGAGAAGTGTCAAATTCACTAACACCTTATTATTATTACACCATGGGCGAGGATAGAAAACGATTGTTCGTTTTTTTGCTCTTTTGGTTGCGTTTTTCTTGGTTCTCTGCATTTCGCAGCAAAATGTCCTTGCCGGCCGCAATTGTAACACTTACCTTTGACGCGTTTAGATTTATTGTTGTTGTTATTATTGCTGTTGCTGTTGTTGCTGTTGTTGCCGTTATTTCCGTTAAACTGCGCTTTTGCGTATGTGCGTGCCACAAAGGCTTGCGCATTGTTGCTGCTTTGTACCCCTTCGCTGCTTTCACGTCGCCTTTCATACTCTTCTAACAATTTAACTTTGAGAGTATTTAGCATAGGCAATGTGTCCCGAGTTTCTATGGCGATTACGAAATTTTCGTATGATTTGGATAAGCTGGACAGTAAAATAATCACCAACATTTCTTCTGGAACTTCAACTCCAATTTCTATTAGCTTCTCATTTAGCTCGTAAAACTCATTTACGTGTTCCAAAACATTAGCATGCTCCGACAAACGAAGATAAAGCAGTTTTTTAAATAATGTTATTTTTCGAACTGGTCCACTTGGCTGATAGATTTCAGACAGCTTATTCCAAGCCTCCGCCGCACTCTTACAATGCCTTACATGGTTGATTTGTGATGGTTTAATGGATAACATTATAGAAGCTAGTGCCTTTTCATCCTTGCTATCAAACATAATTGACTCGGCCGTGGTTGACATATCCTCCTTTTTCAGTTTTCCGCACACAACCGCCCACAAATCAGCATGTATGAGTACACTTTTCATTAGTACTGACCAGGATGCGTAATTTGTATCATCGAGCTTTTCTATAGCGTACATACCGGCACTCATTTCGACTCACGAAATTTTGTTTATATATTTGACAAACAAAAAACTTTTATTTAATCTTATCTTGGTTTATGGCCTGGGCCCATAACCTATTGGAAATAAAATTTATCCGAAACACAAATCAGAAGACAGCCTTTCTATTTTACGTTTTATTTCAGATTAAAAAAGCAAAGCATACAATTCTGCTTTTGAATTTTATAATGACAAAAGTTCAATATGTTAATAAGTACAATATGTTGTGTTGCCAGACTATTTAAATTCAATTTTCAACATCTTCTACACTTGCTCAAGTTCTTTCTTCGCTTTTGTTCATTTTTTGCTCAATTCCATTTTGTTCAATTATGAATTATGAATTGTGAATTTTGAATTTTGAATTCTGAATTATAAATTATGAATTATGAATTATGAATTATGAATTATGAGTTATGAGTTATGAATTATGAATTATGAAATATGAATTATGAATTATGAATTATGAATTATGAATTATGAATTATGAATTATGAATTATGAATTATGAATTATGAATTATGAATTATGAATTATGAATTATAATTAACTATGAATAATGAATTATGAATTCTTAATTGTGAATTGTGAATTATGAGTTATGAATTATAATGAATTATGAATTATGAATTATGAATTATGAATTATGAATTATGAATTATGAATTATGAATTATGAATTATGAATTTTAATTCTGAATTCTGAATTCTGAATTCTGAATTGTGAATTATGAATTATAATGAACTATGAATTATGAATTATGAATTATGAATTATGAATTATGAATTATGAATTATGAATTAAAATTATGATTTGTTAATTTTGAATTACAAATTAAGGATAATGAATTAGGAATTAGGAATTATGAATTATGAATTGTGAATTATGAATTATAAATTATGAATTATGAATTATGAATTATGAATTATGAATTATGAATTATGAATTATGAATTATGAATTATGAATTATAAAATATTAATTATGAATTATGAATTATGAATTATGAATTATGAATTATGACTTATGAATTATGAATTATGAATTATAATGAACTATGAATAATGAATTATGAATTATGAATTCTGAATTCTGAATTGTGAATTATGAATTATAATGAATTATGAATTATGAACTATGAATTAAAACTATGATTTGTTAATTTTGAATTACAAATTAAGGATAATGAATTAGGAATTATGAATTATGAATTCTGAATTGTGAATTATGAGTTGTGAATTGTAATGAAGTATGAATTATGAATTATGAATTATAAATTATGAAGTTTTAATTATGAATTATGAATTATGAATTTTGAACTATGAATTATGAATTATGAATTATGAATTATGAATTATGAATTATGAATTATGAGTTATGATTTATGAATTATGAATTATGAGTTATGAATTATGAATATGAATTATGAATTATGAATTATGAATTATGAATTATGAATTATGAATTAAAACTATGATTTGTTAAATTTGAATTACAAATTAAGGATAATGACTCTTACTAACTCTTATTGACTTTTATTAACTCCTTTTAATAAGAAAAACTTTACCCTCTACTAAATGCTGAAACATCTCCCTGCCTTTTGATATAATTTATTTGAATTGATTAAACAACTACACCACATTTCACTTAAATTTTGAAATGCTACGCTATGGTCATATTTTTTGAACAATTTTCTTTGTTTTTCATTTATTTTAATCTATTTCATTTGTACTAAATTGTACCCCTATGACCTAAATCTGCCAGACTCCCTTCTTTTAGCATTGCTTACAACACATAACTTCATATCGCTTAAGCATAAATAAAATTCAGCTTATTCTCCTAACCTTGTTTCACTTTCTCACCGCTCAACCTTTATACAATTTCTTTCAATTCTTTTGTGTGCTCTTAACTCACGCACACCATCTACTAACATATGTATGTATTAAGTTAACTGGCATCAGTTTACCTGTCTTCTTTGCTCCTGACTTCATCATTAAATATTAAGCAATATTAGAGGTTGATTATTCTTAAGAGCTCCCTTAAGTATGCTTCGAAAAATGCTTGAAATTTATATGCGCTACAAATCAACAAATTTATGGTTATTCATTAATTAAGCTCTTAATTAACTTCAATAGCAGGCGTTTTCTCTATGTAGATAATGCTTTTTTGCGCCTCCCACCAAGGGTTTTCACTCCACTAGCACTGGATAACCCTTGGAGCTACTTGAAAGTCTTAACAACTTCATAAAGATGTCATTCATGTACCTTGGTTCAGCTTAAGAAAAAAAAAATGCACACTTAATAGCATCGTTTTGTCATCTGGCAACAATATATTCTGCCTGCCTGCCTGCCTGCTTGTTTGCTTGCCACTTTGTCGCTCTTCAACACTTCATGCATATCCGCTCTATGCTAACATATAGCAAGAACAACAACAGCAGCGTAGTGCCAATGTGTGAACTCTCTGAGTCTTGGCATAATTTTGGGCTTTTAATCGCGTTTGCCAGCCATCCGCCAGCCAAACAAACACCAGCTTATCGCGTCACAAACATAATCTCCACTTTAGCAACGCCTGAATCTATTTAATATATTTGAAAGTGTGTTTATTTGTATGTGTGTGTGTGAGTGAAGTGTTGTACTTGAATTTGAATGTCTGTATGTTTGAATTTACTGCTTTTTCTTTTTTTTTTGTTTAGCTAATTTTTCATTTTTAATGCTTTAATGCCGTCATCATCGTCATCATCAGCGTCGTCGTCATCACCGGCGTCGTCCTTGTACGCAGTCATTAACATTGAGTGCACGTTGATCCGCAGGAATTTCCTGCTTGCCAGTGACTCGTTTTATTATGCAGCTAAAAAAGATTTTCGAGGGCTTTTGCTTGTTTGTGTGCTTAATAGCAATGGGAACAGTGACAGAAATTCACATATTCCCATGCTTTAAAATGTGATAGGCTTTGATTAGTGTTGCTGAAAGTTTTAATATTCGAAAATTAGAAATCACTCACTTGACTGCACTTCACAGTTTTTTGCTACAACTTTACCATTTTTTTTTTTTCATTGGATAATTTTTCACACTCAAGAAAATTCCGAAGATGGACATCAAGACGAAAAGTCTAATGTTTGGACACGTTTAAGTAAATCCCAAAACTCCCGGCACTCGGTTGTGTGAGAAATCGATTCTTTTTTTTTTAAGTTGAGAGGTTTTTTTTGTGTGGACGCAACTAAAATTTTTTCTTAGCTAGTCAGCATCTTACAACTATTGAGTGAACTTGCTTATTTTGGTATTTTTGGAGATCTTTACTTATCTATGTGGCACTTACGAACGCATTTTTTCTTTCCAATGTATGTCCTATAAAGAGTGTATCAACAAGAAGTTTATAGGAATGATAGGGATGAAGGTTGTTTGGTATTTTTAAAAGTTTTTGTGTTTTATACATATAACAAATTTTACATTTCTTCTTGATCCACCCCCATGACGTACCTACATCCTGCTCTAAACGCTAAAAGTTGACCGGTCTGAGCTTTATTCTCGACTCCTTTTTAGGTTTGCGTCTTTTAGCAATTTTTTTTTTTTTTTTTTGGGAACTTTACAATTTGATTTGATTTTATTTCTATACAAATCAATTTTTATTTTCTCATCTTCAATTGTTCCAGATATTTTTCGTCAACTTTTTTATTCATATATAAATAAATTTTTACCAAAAAAGCAAAACATACTCAAGGCTTCTAGTATTCAAATCAAAAAGTGCTATTCACAAAGCTGAGAGTTCTGTTGACGAAAATTTTGAAAAACCGTCTAGGTTATAGTCAAACCTAGACATTTGTTACCTAAGGACAGATGACGATTTTTTACTTACGATGGACTTAAGCCAGGAAGATATGCTCTAGATGCATGCTACTCTTCATCTCTGCAGCTTGTGTCGAAGTTGTTATGGAGAATACTTAGTTTTCGAACGTTGTTCCCGATTCGACAGTGCTAGTCAGGTCATGAAAATTTCATGACTGGAAAAAGTCAAAATTGAAAAGTGATTTTATTGAATATAAGAGATCGAGAGGGACAAAATCGTTTGGCTAAGTTACATCAAATGAGTTGCTAACATTTTTGATATTTTTATTGGGAAAAACTACTTAAAAGGTAGAAATTGAAAAATTCACATCCTAAATGTTTGCTCAAAATTGCATTCTTATGCGATCAATCCAATGAAACTATGTTCAAGTTCCGTTCTATCCATCCTTGGCTTAAAGCAAACTTTAAACCGAAGTGCGAAAGTTTATGATTTTTTTTTATAAAACTCCGAATTCCAGACATTTTCAAACATGTTCGAGAACATCGTAAATTGAATAAGGATGATTCTTTCCTTTCGTCACAGAATTGCTTTCAATGGGCTTTCATACCTAAAAATGGCTTAGAAATGAAAAAGCCAATTCATAAAAGTCTAAAGCTTAGAAAAAGCTGTAAAGGTATGCATTGAAAAGTAATTTGCTTGAAAATTGAGGAATTATATACACCATTAAATATACCATGAGAAAAAATTTACGTTTTCCTTTTCATCTTTTAAATCGTCCTATGCATGGCTAAGTTGCATGCTAAGTTGCATCAAATGAGTTGGGAGCGATTTTTTTTTTTTTTTTTTTTTAGGGATAAATGACAAAAGGGAAAGAAGATGAAAAATTTTTAACCTGGATTTTTGCTCATATTTGTATTTTAATGCGGTCTATCGTCTTTGCTGGGGAAATTTGAGCCGAAGTGCGAAAAATTGTAGTTTTTGTATAAAAGTCCAACTTCCAGATATGTCCTAACATGTCCCAAACATGTCCCAAACATGTCCCAAACATGCCCCTAACATGTCCTAGACATGTCCCAAGCATGTCCCAAACATGTTCCAAACATATCCCAAACATGTTGCAAACATGTCCCAACCATGTTGCAAACGTGTCGCACACATCTCCCAAATATGTCTCAAACATGTCCCAAACATGTCTCCACATATGTCCCAAACATGTCCCTAACATGTCCTAGACGTGTCCCAAGCATGTCCCAAACATGTTCTATACATATCCCAAACATGTTGCAAACATGTCCCAACCATGTCGCAACCATCTAGCAAATATGTCTCAAACATGTCCCAAATGTGTCCCAAACATGTCTCCAAACATGTCCCAAACATGTCCAAATCATGTCCCATACATGTCCCATACATGTCCACACATGTTCCAAACATGTCCCAAACATGTCGCAAACATGTCACAAATATGTCCCAATTATTTCCCAAACATGTCTCAAAAATGTCCCAAACATGTCCCAAATATGTCCCGAACGTGTACCAAGCATGTCCCAATAATGTCCCAAACATGTCTCAAACATGTCCCAAGCATGTCCCAAACATGTCCCAACATGTCCCAAAACAAAAGTTCCCCTCATGAATTTTTGAGAGCTGATATCTGATGGCATAAGGATGTTTTTGTACCTTCGTCACAAAATTGGTATCATTCGTCTTTCATACCGCAAAATAGCTTTAAAATGAAAAAGTCAAATCATGAAATATCACGATTGGAGAAAGCAACAAAAGTCTAAATTGAAACGCAATTTACTTGAAAATGAACAGATAACATCATTATAATGTGGCGTCCGTGGCGTAGTTGGTTAAAGTGCGTGGCCGCTATGTCAACGAACTCTGAGACCCAGGTTCGAACCCCAGCAGCGACAGAAAATTATTTAAATTAAAATAATTTTTCTGTACGGCCGCCACCTCTTTGCAGACAATGGCAAACCTCAGAGAGTATTCAAAATACCATGTAAAGCTTCTTGAGAACAAGAACATTCCATTCATCGCCGTTTGGAGTCGGCGTTAAACATGTAGTTCCGGTTCTCGGCTAATTGTGTACAAACTTAATATCACGCACAACACAATTGATCATAACAAGCTAGGTCAAAGTCCTTTCAATTTTTTTTTTTTTTTGTTTTACTTGGCAATTTCCTGGAATGCCCATAAGTCCAACAGAGAAAGCTTTTGAGCTGCTCTACCATCTTATTTAGAAATTTTTGGCAGTAAATGACAGTTTTGGATGCTATTAGAATAGATTTCAGAGCTTTCAAAACGACTTTACTATCAGATATTAACAGACAAATACCAACAGATGATATTTCATTGATCTGAAGCCAAGTTATGACTTCATGTATTGCAAAAACTTTCACCTGGAAGACACTGCAATGGTAAGGGAGCCTGTGGGCAAGGTCAATGTTGAATGTATAGCAGTGGACTGCTCCCCCAACATTGGAATCAAATTGCGATCTATCAGTAGAATTATTGCTCACATTGGTATGGTTCAGTGGAAGGAAATTGATGGCTAATAAAAACGCATGTATCATGTCTTCGCTTTTATCACTCACTGTATATCGACTTAAAAATATTTCAATATATTTAAATCTTAATCATTGACTTTTAAAATTTTTCAAATTAATTGCCTCATTGTTTGCAAAGTAGCGAGCGCTTTAAGCTGACAATGAAATTTAATGTAGCATGAAATTGAATTTCAGTCACTGTATCGTTGCCAGCGAAAATTCTCGTTACCATAAAACATTTAACTGCATCAATTACAAAAAAGTGCCAAGGCATTTATTTGGCGCAATATGCTATTAGTAAGTTTTCAAAAGTGAAAGCGTCTACTTGCCATGGAAACTTTTGCACCCAATTTCGATAGAACTCTTATAAATGTGACTTATTAATCTTTTAATAAAACGTTCACACACACACACACACACACACACACACACACACACACACACAAATAATCTTACTACATTTTGCATCGAAACAATATTAACGACAGAAACACACGCGTTAATGGCAACCGGAAATGATGTTGTCACAAGCAAAAAGCAATTCATATCCTTAGCGAGCAAATAACGCACAATTTACTGTGATAATATGAATTTTGCTATAAGCACAGGCAGAATGTGAGTTTTAAGGATTAAGGGTTGACATGCATGTGAAAGCATAAGAAGGAGCTCAGAGGTCAGAGCTGAGAATATAGATTGCATGACACGGCAAAAGGGAAAAAATAGAGTCAAGAATTAATTAAAATCGCTTAAAATAGTTGCCCAGACATTTTGACTTAGTTGAGCTCAGGGGGGCTGCTATTAAGCTAGTAAATACAAAGGCTAAAGCGGAGACTGTTAAACATCCGTGTTGCAAACACATCAGCGGAAATATTCTAAAATGTGACCCCAAATACAGCAGTGATCGATTAATTTAAACCCTTTATATCACACACAAACACACTCACACACACAATCAAATGACCCGAAGGCTGACTGTTTTAGCTCAAAAGTCATAAATTATTTACCTTTCCAACACAGCACTCACACTCAACAGAGAACAGCCAGAGGCAGTCCATTATCTTTCATCCATTTTAAATTGACTTAATAAAGTAGCCGTTATTTTTTTTTTCTATTTTTTTTTTTTTACTCTCTCTTAAGTTGATTGAAAATGAGCAGTTATGCCAAAAGCTTAATATTCTTCAAAAACAAGAGGGGTAGCTAAATAAGATGACCGGAAGTGGTGAAGCTTCTGCATGTCACATTAGTAAACATTGGGGCACTGTGGTTAAAAAGCTGACAAATTTTACCAAAATGTCAACATGTTCATCACCAGTGTTCATCAATTCTTTTGATGAATTTAGCTTCTTTCTAAATTTATTTAAGAGCGAGAAATAGCAAGAATTCCAAAAAAATATTTCGAGAAAGTTGGCATTGAATGTTTTATTAGTGAACTCTTTCAAATGCAATTTCTGTTACAACTTTTGCAAAAAAAAATATTATTTATGTATTTGTAATAAAATTTAAATGTTTATATTGATATTTTTCAGAATTTTAAAGAGAATAATTTTAATTTAAAATTATTGTTAAAAAAAAAAACAAAAATATTTCAATGATTATTACAAACAACAATCTTAGTTGAGCATTCAAGTCGCATACAAAAAATTTTTTGTGTCCTTAACTTCATTATTTGAGATGCAAAACTAGTTTTGAGCACTTCGACAATTGTTTTGACATATACAAAATGCGTTTTGAAAAAAATCTAAGTACGCGTAGTCTTGAGGTCCAATCAATAATTTATCAATTTTCTATAGTATACTTTCAGGCATGGCTTGATTAAACGAATACTGCATAGGCCTGTAGCAAAAGGGCTTTATGGGGTTTAAGCCCTCCTCATATAGACCATAATATAAAAAAAAAACCAATAAATTTTTATTTTCACTATTTAATTTATTTCTGTCAAAAGCAAAATTTAAAAAATATATTGAATTTGCAAGGAAGTTTTTTTCCAAAATAAAACGGAAACTTTTGCTTATAAAGAGTCACAATCCTTAACAAAGTTAAAGCGTTTATATTAATTTTGCTTATTAATGTTCTTATATAAAAGTTTGTTTATTGATGATAGGGTGCGGTGGGGTGATGCGTTTCGCTTTTTTTTTTTGAGGCTTACATCACCCCCAAAAATTATAATTTTTTAATTGTCCTTGGCTTAAATCGCTAGAATGGACATTTTTCTTAATTTCTATGTGCTCCGATTTTAACTTTTTCGATTTCGGGAAAAAGTTAGGAGGATACTTAAAAAATTTTCCTTTTTCGATTTTTGAAAAATGATCTGGTAAAGCTTTTCACCAAAAGAATCTTTCCGTTTTCATTTATAAATATCAACATAAATCGGTTTAGTGGCCTCGAGCAAGGCTTCTTAGTCAGCAAGAAACTAAAATACTGAATAAAAGTCATTGAATCCAAATTTATTATTCATCGCTAATATCAAGGTCCGAGTCGCAGTTTCGACAAGCCTAGTAGCCACGGTTGCTCATGTTGACGCATTTCAAGTGTCGTCGCATTCCAAATGGCCGGTCTCATTTATTGCAATGAATTGAAAAATTGTCAAAAACCAATATAAACGCATCAAACACACACAAAAACATTAAATACGCATTAAAACGTAGTTTGTCGGTGAAACGTTTAATTTTGAAAATACGGCTAGCATCACAAAACCACTCGATAAATATTTCACAAACACTGCATTTGTTTTATTTAAGAACAACATTAAACCAACACGACTGATATATTTATCTTGAATTTGTGTTTATTAGCTGGCATAAAACACAATTAATTCACTCGATCAAAAAGACTTTTGGAAAAAAAAAATGTTTATGACTGTTTTGGAAGAGCAACACAATGTACGTCTGAACGCTTCGCTGCATCATGAAAAACTGTGCGGCAATGAAAGCAACACTTAACGGTATGACTGTCAAAATTTCAGAGGTGAAACACTTCACCCGACCACACCCTACATAATCATATAATATATATATATATATTGTTTTCTTTTTTAAGTTCAAGTGAAATTTTGTGGCATACATAAAGCCCTTCTGGGAGTAAATAAGGCTTAAAGAATTCAAATTTTTTGATAAACTCAAAATAGATATGATTAAAACTTGTTTGAAACATCTCAAGTTCATATAACATAGTTAGCTCAAATAATAAAATCGGCTAAAAACCAATAAATACCTATTTTAAACTTATATAAAAGGTATTTTTCAAGCTGAATCACAAAAAAAAAATAAATAAATTCGAGCGGTTGAAGCGAGAAAAATTTCCAGTGCTATAGTTACATATTACATATAATAGAAAGTAATTAGAGACGACTCGTATTTTTAAGTGTCATAAGAGTGACCAGTTAAGAATTTAAAGTTCAGCGTGGGCCATTAGTTTCATAACAAATTTTGTATACAATTGAGAGTACTAGTACTATGTATATAATAAGCCATTTCAAATCAAAAATTTTCGAAAAAACCCTCATAATAATTTTTACGAAAATACATTTTATGACAATGTGACAATGTGTTAAATTAAAAATTCTTTTCCAAAACTTTTTTCTGAATTATTTCAACTTTTATACTTTTAAATATACCCTGTAGGAAAATCAACTAATTTAAAAGTAGTTGAAAAAGAAATTCTGACTTTTTTCCATAGAACGAACTTACAAATTTTGTATGGTGATGTCCACTCAATAATTCAATTTACCTTCGTCTGTATATATTTTCAACTTTTTGTTCAATTATTTGAATTTAAATTGGTTTCTTAATTACTTTAAAATAAATCAATTGAAAACTATTTAATATTGCACTTACTGAAAATGAATTTAAGAGCATAAAAATTGAAAATTTCTGTATATCGAAGAGATCATTTATTGCATGGTTGACTGATTCATCTGATAAAATTTGAAATAAAACATGTCAAAATCAGAGTAGTTGCCGTCTTAATATAATTTAAGGTAGTTTATTAACTACTTGCTTCTAAATAAGTTTTTCAATTGCTTCAAATATGATGAAATAAAATTATTTAAAAATAAAAGTAGGTGTCGCCTTAAAATAATTCAAAATAGTTCATAAATTAGTTGATTTTAAAATTGTTGTTCAATTACTTTTTTAAAAATCAAGTTAGTTTGATCCTATAGGGTAGTTACAGATATACCAATGCAGCCATGGTGACCAGGACCCTCAATATAATACACTCAAAAAATAAATTATTGTCACGTAACCTTCTCAAACGAAATAATCAGGACTTGATTATTTTTTTAGCTCCTTAATCATAAATTCGCCACCCCTAACGATGTAGAGCCCACGCCATTGCACCTATATGACCCATTGAAGTATACAATGTTAATTAAAATTGGATTTTTGATAGCCGAATCGAAAAGTTGTGCTAAAATTGTTAGTATAATGTTACCCACTATTAAAATATTGTTATGAAAAAACAAAAAAAAAAGAAATTTTTATTGTATTAGTGGTATATAATATTATTTGGGAAAATATGTCTCGATGTCATAAAAATACGTGTCTGTTTAAACAATGCATTCAAGTTTTGACAACTTTAAATTATGTCTTAAAGTGAAAATTATAAGTTAATAATTCTCAGTAGCTCAAGTGGTAGCGTGCTTGTTTATCACTCACAGGTTCAGGGTTCAAATTCAGGCCAGGCCATGGTCTATAGCTTAAACTTCATCAATATTTACAAATACATATATGTAATTAGTTGCAGAGTTCGTAAATAGGATTGAATAATTACGTCCATTGATTGACAACATTTAATTCAGATTCAAAGTTACATATCACACAAAAACATACTGAAATTATTTCACTTTATGTCCTTGTCTTGTACACTTATATATCAAACTAAGGTATTTGTCAAAAAATGATTGTTTCACTTAAAAAAGAATAAATAAATAACTGGCCATTTCAGACCTTGAAAGGACTTTGACCTAGCTTCTTATGATCAATTGTGTTGTGCGTGTTATTAAGTTTTGTACACAATTGACCGAGAACTGGACCTACAGGCTTAGCGCCGACTCTGAACGGCGATGAACGAAATGTTCTTATTCTCAAGAAGCTTTACATGGCATTTTGATTACTCTCTGAGGTTTGCCGTTATATGCAGAGAGGTTTGCGGCCGTACAGAAAAATTATTTTAATTCAAATAATTTTCTGTTGCTGCTGGGGTTCTAACCTGGGTCTCCAAGTTCGTTGACATAGCGGCCACGCACTTTAACCAACTACGCCACGGACGCCACTTGTTTCACTTGTTTCACTGAAATCCTTGTTTCAATTAAGCAAAAAATAAAAATATAAAAAATTCTTATACGAATGTTTTGACAAAATACATACAATAGTTTATGTTTTCACAAAAGTATTCGGAATTGTTTTTTAAAATCCATGCCCATCCATCCATATATCTTATCATTTATAAATACTTTTAAATAAAAATAAATTTAATTTCTTAAGTAATACATTCATTTTCTTAAGTACTAAAATAAAGGTCTGAATAAATGCATTTTTAGAATATTCATTCAATATTCAAATAATTCAAAATAAAATATTCAATAGTATAAAACAATTTTATTAAAACATCAGGACACAAAAGTATTCAGAATTCAACTTTTAATAATAGCACAATAATTAAATGAAAAATAAATATCGAGAAATTTATAACATCGAAAATTTAATACGGTTTTTTTTTTAAAAAAAATTGTGGTTCATTTCAAAAGAATATTAGTTCCGAATACTTTTGTGATGAAAAAATAAATAATTTCTCAAAGTGATTTAGTTTTTTTTATCTCAACATAGTCACTTGTAAGATTTATTTTTAAAATGTTTATTTTATTTTTAAAATCTGCACCACCGTCAAAATTCAGCTTCCTAGAGTTAAAAACGTATTTCGTCTAAGTCAAACTCCTTCAAATAATAATAAGGATACCACAATCATCGCCAAATTTGAAACGCCGTACGAAAGAAACTTTGTTCTTAGCTCTTTTGCTAAATTCCGACGCGAAAGTAAGGACTTGTTGCGTCTTCAGCATGCCGGTTTCCAATCTAACAAACCCATATATATAAATGAAGGCTTAACGAGAGAAAATTCAAATATCCTGCAAAATGCCCTCCGATATAAAAAGGAAAACTTATTGTCGGCCGCTTTTACACGTCGTGGTATTGTGCACATAAAGCTCAAGGATAGAGTTAATGCTTTGTCAGTCGACTCACTGTCAAAATTGGGTGAAATCATTGGTTCCTTTAATTCCGAACATGATCCTAGAGAACCTGGTGTAATAAATGCTCATTCCTTTCGTGGCTCTAGTAACTAATAGCGTTATTCCTTATTTATTCATCTTCACTTTTATTTTCTTTAACTTTAATCACAATTTTGTTTTTACTTTATATATTACAGCAGCGAAGAAAACTTACTTTATCACAAAGCACGCGTTAAATTCTAATCTCTTATTACACTTACTTTTTAAACATGATAAGTTATCGTAGTAATGTGAATTCTCGTTCCAAAGATAATAGCTACAATATGATAAGAATACTCTCTAAACAAAGGACTGGGTTAAAAATTTGCCACCTTAACGCGCAAAGCTTAATTAATAAGATTGATGAAATGCGATATGTGTTTGAAGATTCTGGTATGGATGTTATTTGTGTTAGTGAAACATGGTTTAATAGTGATATGTCTGATGCTTTGTTCAGTTTAAATGGTTACAGAACATTTCGAGCTGATAGAGTTAGTCACGCAGGCGGCGTTGCAATATATGTGAAAGAAAATGTTACGTGTAAAATACTTTGTAAGTCGTCCCCTGATAGTGTAATTGAATATATATTTGTGGTAGTTTCAAATAGAAATCAAAATTTGCTCCTTGGTTGTGTCTATCGTCCAAACCGTTCAGTTGATTTTTCACCTTTTCTAAGCACATTAGAAAATATTGCACTATCTTTCTCTGAAATCATTATAGCTGGGGATTTTAACAGTAACCTCCTTGTAGAAAATAGTCTAATCCAAGATATGGATAGCTTAGGTCTTTTTTCTGTTAACATTTCTATGCCAACTCACTACACAAGAACAACTAATACTGTCCTGGATTTGTTTTTTGTAAGTGCCAAGACTAGAATCCTTTTGTACGATCAATTATCTGTATCCAATTTTTCTAAACATGACCTTATTTTTCTTGCTTATGACTTCCAACTCAATTATACTGCAAGCTGCTTCAGTTATCGAGACTTTAAAAATTTGGACTACGCTCGACTTGAAACTGCAGTAGCTGATATAAACTGGGAACAAGTTTTTTATACTGACTCAGTTGATGATCAGGTAGAATTTTTTCAGGGCAATGTCAATTATCTGTTTAACGAGTTTGTCTCTATAAAGCAAAAAAGAATTATTCCTAAGCAACGTCCTTGGTTCAACAGAACTATTAAAAATGGTATTTTGCTGCGCAATAATGCATATAATCGCTGGAAACGCTTCAAGACTCCAGAACTATATGAACAGTTTAAAATATTGCGCTCGATTGTGGTGAAAGAGATTAAAACTGCAAAAAGTACTTATTATAGGGATAAGTTTAGTTCAGTGGTGAATAGTAAGCAAAAGTGGCGCAAGATACGCAATATAGGCCTTTGTAGAAAATCATTTGAATCTTGCGATAACGTGGACGTTGAGGATTTAAACAAGCAATTTGTTAATATCACTATGCCTTCTGTCAGCCAAAATGTGTACCAGACTATTGACAGTTCTTTTAATCCCGACACTTCATTCAGCTTTAATTGTGTTTGCCAGGCTGATGCACTTAAAAGTATTCTATCAATCAAATCTAACGCTATAGGGTATGATGGTATTAGCCCAATTTTTCTGAAAATTTTGCTTCCGAAGATCCTTCCTTATCTCACTCACATTTTTAACACCGTGCTTACAAAGTCATCTTACCCGATACAATGGAAGAAAGCTAAAATTATACCAGTACTAAAATCTCATAATGAGTACCGCCCGATAGCTATACTTTCATTTATATCCAAAGCATTGGAATTGTTACTCAGTCAACAAATTAACTCACACTTGAGCAGAAATCGTTATATAACTGAAAGGCAATCAGGCTTTAGAGCCAAACATAGTTGTATCACTGCTCTAATTGATGTAACTGAAGACTTGCGCTCTAGCATAAATGACAATGAAGTTGGGTTCTTAGTTCTATTAGACCACTCTAAGGCTTTCGATACAGTCGACCATAACATCTTACAGGCCAAACTTCTTAATTTATTTAACTTTTCACCATCTGCCGTGGATCTTATTGCGTCATATCTTTCCGATAGGTCGCAAGCTGTTTTCGCCAATAACGTTTCGTCAGTCTTTCTACCCATTACAAGAGGTGTTCCTCAAGGCTCTGTTTTGGGACCTCTCTTTTTTTCAATGTACATAAATGACCTACCCAGTGCTCTGGAAAACTGTAAGATCCATATGTACGCAGATGATGTTCAGTTGTACGTTAACTGTAAACGTGAGAGCCTCTATAACTGTATCAACATTCTAAATAGTATGCTTGGAAAAATTGGTAATTGGGCAGCAAAAAACGGATTAAGCCTTAATCCAACAAAGTCAAAATGTTTGGTAATTTCGAAGAAAATCATTGACATTTCCACTGCTCCTAACCTTTCATTAAATGGAAGCATCATCGAATACGTTGACTCTGCAAGAAACCTAGGCATCACCTTCAACAGAACGTTAACTTGGAATAACCACATAAGTACCACGATTGGGAAAGTCTACAGCATGCTTCGTGTTCTTCGGACTACGAAGTATTTTACACCTCTTAATATACGAATGCTTCTTGCTAAAGCATATCTCATACCAACAATGCTATATGGCTGCGAAATTTTTGCAAACTGTGATAGTCTAAGTAAAAATAAATTAAACGTTCTCTTTAATAATATTGCTCGTTATGTGTTTGGACTGAAAAGAAGAGACCATGTTTCCCAGTACGCTAAAAGAATCCATGGCTTAACCTTTGATAATCTGCTTAACTATCGTACGCTTTTATTGTTGCATAAGATTGTATGTAGTTCTGAACCAAGTTATCTGTTTTCCAGATTATCTATCTAGAATAATCTAGAAAAGTGATCCAATCGTACTAATATGATTAATTGTTTACGTGTCTCTTGTTTAACATCTGAAAGGCAGTTTTTTGTACACTCTGTTCGTCTTTGGAACGCACTTCCTAATAGTTTAAGATCTTGTGATAACGCTGTGCAATTTAAAAATAAACTAGCTTTACTCTTTTCTTCGCTGTAATATTAAGTAGTCAAATATGTCAAGTAATTAAAATGTTATAAGGATGGATGTTAAATGAATGTTATATTTATATTTTATATTTATGTTTTTTTTTTTCTTCTTTCATATTTCACAGTTGGTAACACATTGTTTATTTGTATGTTTAAAATTATTTATTTAAAGTTTGAAAGTTTTTAATTTTATTGTCTAATTCGTTTTTACTTTTATAAGAATTGTTACTAAAACTTTGATTTTAATATGTTATGCAGTACTATATATTATAAGTCTAATATTTAATCGTTGTTTACGCTACATGCTGCTGGTACTGATGATAAGGTTATAAAACTTTGTTGTGCCGGTTTTCGAAAGAAACAAATAAATAAATAAAAAAACAGTTAACACAGAAGAAACCACCTTATGAATATTTTAAAAATGTTTTTTTTATATCAAAATTGATCCCTATGCAAAATTTTCACTACGACCCTGTCACAAGTATTATAGAGCGAATACAACAACCTCTCTATCAACATGACTTCAACTTAGCCCAAAAAGTATGCTTTAGATATTTCAAATTTTGGGACCTTGCGACAGAATCATAACAATTTGTTGTGATGGGCGTAGCAAAAAAGTTTTTTTTTTATTCCACACATATCGTAGCCATATATCAGGTTTTTGAGAAAATTTTCAATTTCTCTCCAATGCAAAAAAAAACTAAACAAAAAGTGTTTTAAAATTTTGTATATCATTGGAGAGGGGGGTGATTGTAAACGGGTTTTTAATTTATTTCCAAATTCAAATAAAAGCTCTTTCGTCTTTTTCATACAAAATTTTATTACTTAACGAAGCATGTTACTATTTATTGACCATTTTTTATATCCAGCTCAACCAATGTTCGGAGGCAAAAAATTCAATAGCACAAAATATGGCTCATTATGAGAAATCGTGGCATTTTTGTTTATTATTTTCTTTTTATTGTTGTGCTTTATTATTGTTATAAAACATAAAAAACCAACATAAAGCAAAAAGAAAATAAAATGGTTTCGTGTGGCCCACAAAATTATTTGGCATCATTATTCAAATTTTTTTTTCCCATTTTATGAAAGCTGAAGCAAAGCGAAGCAAATTAATGAGTTTTGTTTAAGTTTTTTTTTCTATTTTTTTTTTTCTCAAGAAAATGTTAAATAAATCCTGCAGAAAAATTGGACTTTTTTAAAAATCTTTTAAAAGTTTTATGAAAATTTGCTAATTAGTGGCAAACTTTTTTCAAAGTCATTAAAAGTTTTCACAAACAATTTTCGAGCATTTTTTTATGCTCCAAACAAGTTGTTGTGCAATAAAAGCGCAAAAAGTCAAAAAAAGTTCAACACAGCTCATCAAAACTTTAAATCAGCTGAAAATAATTTGGTCATTCGGTTAGCTTGACAAGTGTTTGTCTACAACAAATTAACTGTAATTCAAAATGTAAACACACAAACACACACACACACAATTTTGGCAATAAAACAATTACCAAAAAAGCCGCAAGCATTGCATAGCAATAAATACTGACACAGAGAGGGAAAGAGACACAGAGACGCTTTAATAGTACGGCTTAAGGCCCGCACATAACTTTAAACACACACAGGCGTAAATTCGCATGATTGCGCAAACCAAAGCTTAAATTGGCTTGCCATTTAAATTTGTGTATATATGTGTGTATATGTGTGTTCTGAGTGACGATTGCAAAAGCACGCCTGATAATTAATGGACGATTGTCGCACAAACACACAAACAAACAAGCACATTAAATCACGAGCACAAACACAGAGGGTAAATTTTCCTCAAGCATACAAACAGATCAATTGACACAGGCAGTTACAGTGGCAAATAGAAACAGTATCAATGGAATGGAACCACATGCGGGTGTTTGTTTAATAGCGCGCGAATATGCGTGTATGCAGGGTTTTTTTTCTAGATTTTTTTTTTAATTTTTTTTTTTTTTTTTGCTTTTTATGAGGATTGAAGAAAGCTTTGAGCTCAAGTAGAGCCTTAAAATCGTTGCCATTGTCATTGACAAGCAATTGCCTAAAAGTAGGCAATGTCAAAATACTCATTGAATCAAGTACTCGCTGCAGTGTGATGCCTCGCATAAAAATATATTTGGCTTAACTTAAGTCAAAATACTTAACAAAATATTTGTAAGGATCGCTTAAAATATTCCTCTAAATCAAATTTTTATACATTATCTCGTTGAATGTTATTATTTATAACATATTTTTATAATATTTTTTACAATACGAAAACTCTGCCTGAGCTACCTCAAATGAGCTTTAATTTGTGGCAAATTATCTTAACTTCTGCTCTGATTTTTTTTTTTTTTTTTGTTACTCTAACAACTTGTTGTAAAAAAATATCATGCTGCCATATAAACATGCTGCTGGTATCTGCTGTATTTGCTGTTTTGTTACTTTCCTACGCAACAATGTCCTTTGACAACATGCCGTGACAACAACATTAACAACAACAACAACAACGGTAAACAATGAACAAAGTTAACTACAGCAAATTTGGCTACAAAGTCAATTTTGTAAATCAAATTGTCTGTTGTTAGTTGTGCCGCACAGCAACTCATTCACATGCCTATAAATTACTTCACTCGCATGAAAAAATTAGTATAAAAACGCCAAAAGAATATTTACTGGCATGTCAAAAGAATATTTATATGAAATTTACATTATGATATAAGCGTCGACTTTGTTGTGCCTACAATAGGCTAAAAGATACAAAAATATTTTTGTTACAGTTTTAAGAAAATCTAATTTCAAATGAAACATGTCTAGAATGTTCTAAGCATAATGAAAAGTTCTGCGCCTTTTGTGAATTTGAATTTTTTTTGCACATGTGAATTTGAATCTGAGCCAAGTATTATGCCCTTATCTTAGTCAATTAGAGTTATAAGGCAATCTCATCCGCAAAATTAAACGAATGTAAATATTGATGATTTTTTAATTTTAGTTGATTAGAAATGAGAATAGAAAGTACAGAAATGTAAGAGCGTAGAACGGTGGCCCGGTCGGGATTCGAACCCGGGCAGTCGAGTACGCTAGCAAATCGTCCAAATTTAAAATTATTATTTTCATTTTTGCTAAATATTGCTGGAGACCGTTTAAATAAACAAAATTTCAAAAGTGTCTAAGAAAATTGTCAAATTCTTCAAATTTTTATTTATTTATGGGTAAAAGATAATAATCATAATAACCTCCAATTCCAAAGACTTTTAAATGGAATAAAGCTCAGATAGATATAAATTTACTAAATTTGTCAAACTCAATGGAATTTTCAAGGTCGCGGAAATTAAATTTGAACATTATTTTGTTTAATATTTGCGAAATGGCCTTCGAAAGTAGCTAACATTCAAGGCATATTGACAACCAGGGCTCGGATTGTGATGACCTAAAAAGCAATGAAAAATTACCGAAAAAAATGACAAAAAACCCAAAAAAAAAATCTTAAAAATTACCCAAAAAATTTTAAAAAATGCCCTTAAATTAAAAGTATTATAATAAATTTAATAAAAATTATTTTATTTTTATTTTTATTTTTTTTTTTTAATTTTTGTCTTATTTTGTGTTGCAGTAAATAACTAAATACTTTTTTAAATTATCGAATAGGAATGATCTTCGATTGTCACTTAAAATGTTTTTAAACATTGAAAAACTTCTCTCTACGTCGACACTCACAAGAGGAGCATATTTAAAACAAGTTATGTCGTAAGAATTAATTTCATTGAGGTCTACATTTTCGAAATGTTCACCACCTAACACATCAGAAATAGAACACATAATTTTGTAACCTTTATTTTTGGTCAGCACAGTATTAAATTTTTCATAACCATTCTCGCCAATATCACCGCGAACGGCGCTTAATTTGTTTTTGATATTTTCAATGACGGATATTCCACCTTCTGTCTGCATATGAGAATCCTTTTGTCTGCATCTTTTGCAATGCCGAAGCAATGCATTCAAAATTTGTTTTTATAAAAGCTAGTTGTAACTTTATGCTTTCATCCGCAAATAGTTTTTGAGTTTCTTTAATTGATTCGGCATCATGGCTGGAAAATGAATCTACAACTACTGTAATTTTTGCAAAATGCTCACAATAATATGTACATGCATTTAACCATATGCCCCATCACGTTAAAACTGGTTCTGATGGTAGGGGTATATCAGGGGCCAAAGCTCTAAAACTTTCTCTGCGTAATGGCGCTTTAATGAACACTTTCTTAGTGTTTGCTATCAGTGCATCAATGCACTAATGCACTAATTTTGGGTAGAAACTTCTGATAGATTTGGCTGTCTTGACCATATACGGAGCTCCATCCGTTAGAAAAAGCAGCACATTCTCATATTTTATACATGCGTTAAAAAATAAAAAATTAATAAAATTAAAAAAAAAATTATAAAAGATTTTTGTACAAACCATCAGGCCAAAGAAAAGACATGGATGTATTAAATAGTTTGCATATACTGGTGTAATTGACTTTTTCCAGTACTTCAGACGTGAGCAAAAGAATATTGGCTGGTTCGTCAGATTGCATAGTACCAAAAATAACATTGGCAACATTCCTACTCTCGACATCACATGTTTCATCGATGGAAACGAACATTTGTTTTCCAATCACACTTTTTCTTATTTGGCACAAAACGTCATCATAGCAACGCGGAATGTAGGTTCTTCGCAAGGTTGACTCGTCTGGAATACTGCGCTGCATGTACTTCTCCATAAAGCCTTTAAATATCGGGTTGTTCACTTTATTCAATGGAATGTTAGCAGAAGCAAATGCCTCACAAAGCTCCTTAGAAAATTCAGAAAAGCTGGCATTGCTATTAGATGCACTGTCGATGAGCAAAGATTGCCTTGTCTTATTTTTTTCCTCTAACTTTAAAGAGCGTTGATGTTTGTCTCGCCCAATATGTTGTTGTACAGTAAATTTTCTATCAGCAGCTACTACTATCTTACAAAATAGAATTTGGCCATCGGTTAAAAATATATTTGCACCGAATTCTT
This sequence comes from Pherbina coryleti, assembly GCA_943735915.1. NCBI lineage: Eukaryota > Metazoa > Arthropoda > Insecta > Diptera > Sciomyzidae > Pherbina > Pherbina coryleti. The sequence continues at coordinate 167,988,801 of OX030949.1, read as the reverse complement.
CAACTAAATTTTTTAAATGCGATGTTTTACTAGGTTTAACTTTTGGCATTTTTATAATATAAATTTACACACGAAAATAAATTGATTGATTCAAGGAATAGCGGTAAATTGGGTACGCTCAACATCAAGATCACTTTATCGCAAGTGTGACGGAATAAGAAAAATTTCAATGAACATTAATACACACGCTTGGATTGCAATATGCAAAAGCAGCATGTCATACTAACAAAACAAATACATGTTCAAACAACATAGCTATGTACTTGCATATAGAATTGCCACATTGAAATATTGAAAATTTTAATAAATTTTTGTTTTTTTAAATTTGGTTTTCTTTTTTTTTTAATTAAAACAAAAACTTAAAAAAATTAAAAAATAAAATTAAATATGACATAAGAAATGAGAAAAAATTACTTAATCTAGCAAAAATGATATAAAATCAAAAATTAATAAAAACTGACAAAAAAATTAAAAAATGACATGTCATCATAATCCGAGCCCTGTTGATAACCAATTATCAAAAATTAGACCGACCAGTTTAAGCACTGTCGTCAAAGCCGAGGCAGTCATTTAAATGATGTGCTATTCCATACATGATGGCCCGAATGTAGCATTAAAATAAAGCTAGAATCATTTCGATATCTCCCACTGTTGTTTTATTGAAATTTATTTCTCTATTGTATTATTTGATCACCCTTTATATATAATACGAGTGCCTATAAGCGTTTTTCACGTAATTAGCTTCTTAACCCACCAAACCCACAAGATTTACCAAAAGGTTCAAGATAGTAACTCACTATGCTGATGCATCTATCTTGATGCATAGGCGTGAATTCCGCAGGAATTTTTCAAAGTGCGTGGGGGGGGAAAGTATGCATTGGTGTGCACGTATATGAAAATGATGATACGAAAATGTCACATTTACACATAGTAAATAAAAATACATAAAATTTTTTTAGTCCAGGGAGGGCAAGTGCCCCACCATGCCCCCACTGTGGACGCCCTTGTCTTGATGATAAAGGATTCATAGAATTTCATGGTATGTTCTGGCGCAATTGAGTTGGCGCATTAAGCTGATACAATAAACTGCACGCGAATCAACAGAGATTGAATTAGAGTTGTCAGCGTATTTTGTTGCGTTATCCATGTCTAGCTGAATTTTGAACAGCCAAGATTGCATTTTGATGAATTCAGGATCGAATGTGACTCATAAAATTGTAAAACAGATTGGAATGGATTGGAAAAATGCTAAATATAAAATAGAAAAATTTGTCGCGATTTTAAAACGCTGCACAGTGGGGTATTTTATGCCAAAAGTGACGATTAATTGACAGGGGCCACTTATCGAGACAAAAATTGTACTTAAGGGGTTTTGGGGTCGCTGATCACGAATCTGAAGCCAAAAATCTGAAATTCAAAATGGCGGCTTCAAAATGGCGGCCATGAACAAGCTAACTTCTACAAAAAACGTTTAAAGGAGGTAAAATGTTGTATACAGGGTTTTGTGGGGTCGCTGATTAAGATTATGAAGTCAAAAATTTAAAATTCAAAATAGCGGCTTCAAAATGGCAGCCATGAACAAGCTATGTTCTGCAAAAAACGTTTAATGGAGGTAAAAATTTGTATACTTGGGTTTGTGGGGTCGCTGATCATGTACCTATACCGAAGCTATGTACCTTTTACCGAATTACATAATATATAGAACATAATTTTCGTTATTACTACAAATTGCACAAAACAAACTTTGAACGACATTTTATACAAAAACGAAGGATTGCAATAACAAAAGTTAATAAACACAAACAATGATGTTGATTTCACATGTACCCTGCAAACTGCAGGGCAAACAATTTATGTCTTACTAAGATCAAAATCAGAAAATAAGTATTTACATTGAACAAATATACTTTAATTTAATAACTTAACACATTCATCTGCTTCTTTTAATATATAAAAAACCTGTGTTTGAAAGCAACATAAACTATCTACCTTAATTGTGGAAAGGTGCACTGCATATGCCGCTTTCCAGAATGTAAGGTAAAAAATAACGGATAACAAAAAACAAAGTGAAGAAGAGTACTGGTAAATAACAAAAAAAACAAAAAACAGCAAAATCTGTTTAGTATTTACATTTATTTTGTACTTTATTTCGTTTATTTTAATTTTTCGAAATAAAATCGTAAATTCGTGACATAAAAGTTAAAGTAAAAAAAATCGAAATACCGCGAAAGTGCGCAGCATTGACGCAACTTTTTTTTTATAGAATATAGCTTGAATGTTCATAGCTTACGATAATCAAAACAGTTTTCCTTAATTCCACTCAACACACAACTATATCTTTATTAACATATTGAAAAATCCAACTTTTTAAGGTTTAATTAAAATAAATAAATAAATATATATTTATAAACACTATTTCATAAAAAAAATTTAATTTTGTATTGCTTTAATACCTGAACAAGAAGGTTCCATCCTTAAAAACTTTAAAAACCATCTTTAAAAACTTTAAAAATTTCGAATAAACACGTTTTTCACTGTGCACACTCAAAGAAAAAAAAAATGATGACTTTCAAACTGCATTGCGGGTAAACGGTGGAATATTTTTCAACTATTCTTTAACCTACTGATGCAGAATTTTATCTTCTTTCATCGGGTACCTAGCATCACTAGGTGTGCTGGTGAAATGGTCGAATATACCCCTAAAAGCTTAAACACAAATTTTAAAAATTAAAAAGCTGATTTTTGCCCCTCAAAATTTGAAATTTTTTTTTATTTTGGTTAATTTTTAATTTTTCAATATTTTTTCTTGATAATTGGCACTCAGTAAGTTTGCGATAAAAATCAACCAATTTTAACGTAATTCCTTAAAAATATTAATTCGTGTTGTGATTTTTAGGACTAAAGCACCAGCCGATATTCATAAATTCTGGAAATGAGCCCAAAAATTCAGTTTTTTTATGGTCCTAAATATCCACAAAGTTTGTCAAACTTAACAATTTTCTATTTTTGAGATTTTTTTTGTACAAAAAAAAAAAGAAGAAAAAAAAGCAGTGAACTTTAATAACATAAAATGCCCTATAAATTTTGAAGAAGTTAAGAGTAAGCAAACATTTTAAAAATTGCTAAACTTTGAAGCCCATTTCCTCAAATTTTACCCCTTCATTCTGTATGACGAAGAACCATACGGACGAAAATAGTGCTCTTCGTTTCTTTTTTGTCGTTTCGTAATAAGTATATTGGGGTTAGATCCGATAACTTGTTACGTTGTCATAAGAGACCTTCTATGCATGAAATTGGTCATTAAAAAAAAAAAATATCTTGCCATTTCAGAACGTTTTTTTATTTTTCTTATTAAATTTGAACGGCTCATTGAGGATCTCAGAAAAAATATAAATATTAACTAAATAAACTGGCCATTTTAGCTCTTGAAAGGCTTTTAACCGAACTTCTTATGATCAAATTGTGTTGTGCGTATAGTAAAATGTTTGAACACAACTGATCAAGAACTGGACCTATTAGTTTTATGCCGACTGCGAACTCTAATGTGCATGCCATCTTAAAGCTTTACATGGCTTACTCCCTGAGTTTTGACATGTCTGCAGATAGGTGACGATTGATCAGAAAATTTAATTTCGATTGAGCAAATTTTTTATGTCTGGTGGACGATTCGAACAACGGATTACCTAGAAGTGCCGGTTAAACCCTAAAAGTGCCTCCCGTGAATTTAGATTTTATTACATGATTTTGAATGGAAAGTACTTACAGAAATTATAGCCTAATTTCAGGCACACTTTATTTAAGTTGCAAATGCAGAGATGAAATTTGCAAAGGATAAATAAGTAAATTAGTTTGGTCATAAGCATTGAATAAATGTTAAATAAAAAATATTACAAATATTTATGAACTTCATTCGATATCATCGCTATTGAATTTTTCTTCAGAATCAAGATCATGGATATCATCACCTAGTGCTTTGATGTACTCCTAAACTTCTTCATCTATTATAAAATTTGATGTTGTTTAAATATTTCTCTTGGATGTGAGTATAATGTCGGATGGTAGTGTAGCAATATTCTCATTTTATACGTATGACTTTCAAGCATTTTGGGATATGATGAAGTTGATACTTTCTAAATTCCTTATGTCTTGCTTCTAGTGCTTCTTCAGACAATAGGCCGATAGGTAATACAAATGCACAAATAACTGCTCATCCGTGTGTTTCTTTGTTTAAGCCCAGTATGCTTTAGAAGCGGAAAGAAACTTTCCATTGAATGGAAAGGAATGCATTAAGTTTTTGACAGCTAAAAGGCAGCGGAATTTTTTTTCGCTACTTAGTAAGCTGTAGAGGTGAAAAATTTGTTCAATGCTAGCAAGTACAACCACCATGTGGAGAGTTGAAATGTCAAAATTTCGCTGTCGATTATATGTCCGGGCATTTAATTTGCACCAGAATTTTGACATTTCAATAAGAAAACAGCACGACCTCGCTTTACGCAACACTCGATTATCGCAATACTCAAAAATTTATATTGTTGACTCAGTAAACGCAACTTAAAAAAAAAATTCACAATTATCGCAACTTCCATTTGCGTACTTCCATTAACTTTTATATTATTTACATTCAGCTCTTCTTTCTTGTAAAATACATTTTTGATGTACAAAAAATCTCTTAAAACAATATTTAAGGAAACAAAGTGCATATCTTAATACATAAAACCACAATACCTAGGATTCAGAGCCATAAAGCTTTATGTTTAGAACAGGCCTAATCACAAAGGTGGCCCTTGTGGCCCTTGTTGTAATAATTGGCCCATTTATTAAAATTGAATAAAACTCAAATTTTGCTTGCGCCAAAATTTTGTTGTTTATTTTAATCAGGCTATTATTTTTCTTAATTAGGCTTTGGCCCTTTTATTCATTTCGCTTATTAGGCCTGGTTTAGAAGTTCAATTGCGTTTCTTCAACATTAACTACGTCAACTGGCCGAATTTCTATTAGTTGCATTGAGCTAGGTCGTACTGTAGTTGTTTTTTTTTTCTCCACACAAACATTTTTGACTCTACACTAATATTTCGGGTGTAGAATTATATGCCAAGAAATTTTCGTTTCTACAGCATACTAGGCTTTATCTCTATTTGATGAAACTTAAACCTTTTTTGATACAGTCCTAAGACATTTTATGTTCGAAACAGCAACTATTATAAAATTGTTGCCTACTTTCAGGATCATTTCAACTCAAATCAGTTTAGTTGTTGAAATTATAAAAATAAACTATAACCAACCGTTTTCATAAAAATATTTTTTAACATAGCCTTAAAACGTTCATTAGTAAAAAGCCTTTTAATGTTAAAAAGTCTTTTAAAATTTTGTTTTCCATAAACATGTTGTAGCTGCTTTTTTAGTTAAAATATGATCACTTTCGTTTTGAAGTGGGAAGAGAGTAAATAATGGTTTGTGTATTAGATAAATTCAATGACTTTTTGTTTATTTGTTACAATTTCATCATTTTGATATTTAATAGTACGCTCACATTGAGCACATAATTATGTTAAATCGAATTAATGAAGTTAAATCGAAAAACGAGTTCTCAAATGAAGTTTTGATGAAGTTAAATGCGTGCAATTTTTATTGGAAATTTAACGTGATAAATGATTTAACACGTTTTGAAACTCGTTAAATCACTGGTTTGTGTTCTTGCTAACGTCAGAAAAGCTTTTTTTGCTTTTTAGACGCAGCCAAATCTGAAACGAGCTTTTTAATTTGAAGTTTTGAATGTAAACAAATAAATTCTTTGACAAATTTTTGAATTTAATTGAATTTTTTATTTTTTTTTTATTTTTTTATAATTTTTAATAAACAATTTTTTATTTCTTTCAAAATATAAACAAATAATCTGACATTTTGATACTAGTTAAGGCAGTATGAACAATCGTATTAAAGAAAGCTTTTGAATAGCGCGTTGAATGAAGTCGGTTTGAACATGCTATAAACATATAAACAACAAAAGTTTCTCGAAGCTACTTCCCTGCCTTGAAAAAAATACTCATTTTGTTTCTTTTTTTTTTTGAAAAGTTTTTTAAATGTGTTGACGAATTTTTTATTCTTTTATTTTTTTTTTTTTTTTTTTTTTCTAGATCTAGATAAGACCACTAGATATGGTTCTTATCACACACGTTTAATTCGACGTTAAATATTTTTTTTTTTTTTAATTTTTGAAATAACCCAGCAGTTATTTTGGAGTCAATTGAAAAAGTGAACTAGTTCATTTCTAGCGCAGTTTGCAGTAGATCTGAAAAAGTACAAAAGGCGTTCAGTGTAGAACAGTTATCTTTGCTTTTGTTTTCAAAAGTATTGCTGACAAAAATAAACGCGTTCTGGCTACTTTTTAAAATTTGCTGCGCACAAGAAAAAATAATAAAAAAAAAATGTTTATAGACAAAATGTTTTCTGGATTGTGGATGGAAAAGATGGTACAAATGAGATCTTTAGGACCTTTCCATTGCACAAAATTCTTACACTTTTGATATGTTCACTTTAAAACTAGTTAAAAAAGAACCACTTTCAGGCTACTGTGAAAGCAACCAGTTTAAAAATGTTCCTAATGCTACTAGTTCAAATATGGGGAAAAAGGAGTGTTTATGGGGACAATTGTCTTTTCCTATGACATCAACCCGCAAAAAGCGTAAGTTCGTTCAATGTTAAAGGGTATTGTAGTGGAACTAGTACTGGTCCTTTTTGGAACTAGTTCAGAACTATTTCCAATTTGGTCCACTTTTCTGCTGGGAAATAACAAAAGCACTGGTTTAAAAATTTAAATTTAAACTCCATTTGTTTTTTATACGCCTTCATTGTAAGATTTAAATTCAAATTCTTTCCAAGCGCTTTTCTATTATTTTATTTGATTGGCTGTAAACGTTAATATGTCAGTATGCGTTTCAGCGTAATATGGCGTTGACTAACACAGCACAACAATGGGCAAAAATATAAACAACAATTTCGCCAGTTTTAGTTCTACAACAACAAAAACAACAATTACAAAGGAAAAACTTTTGGCCTTAACTACATAAAGCACACGCTGGGTGTTCTATACAAAAAAGAAAGGCAACAATAGCACAAAATAATGCAAACATACAACAAATACACAAAAGGACCTTGAACACAAAGTTGCTTGTTTGTTTGTTCGTTTGTTTGTTTGTTTGTTTGTATGCGTGTAGTTTTCTGTTGATTAGACTTTTACTTTATCGAAGTTGAATCTAATTTTGTGCGAGTATTTTGCATAACGTTCGTTGACGCTGCTGCCCTGCGGCTTGATTGTTTATTTAAATGCATGAGTATGAGCGTATGTGTGTACGTACATGACTTGATACTTTTTCGTATTTTTAGTGCTTGTTGTTATGTAAATATTTTCAAATTGAATTTCAAGGCAGAGCTGTAAGTGATCATGTATTTGTTGCATGCCTTGCTACGCGTGCAACGTGCCGCAAAGAGTCACGCAATGCAAGCTGAAGTTTTTTAGGGCTTTGAAGCTAGTGTGCTTGTGTGTGTGTGTGTGTGTGTAGATACGTGCCGATTTGTTGATATTGATGTTTGCAGAGCTTTTTTGCAAATATTTTTGTATTTTTTTTTTATTTTCTTTTAATAAAGAGTGCTATTTTGGCACTTAACTGGTAAAGTGGCGCCCTGCACTCGAGCGGAAATCGAACAAGGCGCGAGTTGCTAAAAAAGTTGTTAAGCTTAAGGTAGGGTGCATGCGGAGTAAATGCATGTGTGAGTAAAAGAATCTTGTGTGATTTGAATTGAATTGGAGTGTGTGATGCCAACAGTTGGCAGCATTCAAATTGAGTGCACTGAGCATAAAGTGAAAGAAATCTGATGTGCTGTACCCTTTTTTATTTTGCTTTATTTGTGCTGTTAACTGAAGACATTCTGATGCCACTTCAGAAAACAAGATAGCGAAATTAAACTTTTGCAGTGAAGCTTCTATTGACTCGAGTGTTAGTTCAGAAAATGAAAAGTAAGTGAGTTCAATGTTTACAGGTATATGTTTAAGATTTTAGCTGGAGAAAGGAAGAAAAAATTAACTCTTAAAAAACAACAATAAGATGTCTATCTACACTAGGAGGATAAGAATAGGAGGTATATAGGTTTCAAGATTAATGCTGTTCACCGAAAATAGGAGCATATATAGCAGTATAAAAAAGTGTAATTATCCGTACGCAACAGACAATTGGTACATTTGCTTAACACACCAGGGTCAATTTAACTTGATCATTGGAAAATCATTGATCATTGATTAATAAAGGGGCAGGATTAATTGAAATTTCAAGTAAACTATTTGACTGAAAATTCAATAGCCAGTTAAATTTAAAACTAACTTTAATAAAATTGGAATTTGGGCTCTATACATAAGTTGTTAATCACACCGAAATATCACACCAATGCACTCAAATTTTTATCGTATTGTATATTTGATTTTTGATAACCCTTAACCCTGTACGGTAATTAGTTCAGATATGACTCACCATTATTTTTGCTTTCTAGGTGAACATTAATATTATTTTGTTAAGAAATAGTATTAAATTATGTCTGTTTACTGATTTTTTTTATCCTTACCCCTGTGGAATCAATGGGTCATATATGACCCAACTCTACTTCATCTCAAGTAGATTTTAAACTGATTTTGTTTGAAAAATAATATTAAGTGATCTCTGTTTTTTGAATTTTTACTTTTTTTAACCCTCTATGACTCTTGGGTCATTAAAGACCCTCTTAATTTTTACAAAAAATTAAAATTAAGTTATTCAATGTATAGTAGACCGTATCACCTCCTATGCAATCAAAAAGTGCGCCGTATACCAGCAAATCTGACGGATTTATGCAAGACAATTTCTTCATATCTCTGGTGTTTACAGTCGGATTTTAAAGTTTGGTATATCAATGTTTTTGTCTAAATGTGACCAATATGACCTTTATAGAGATAATTGACTTCAGGTGCACCGTTCTAGTACTTACCTTCCAGATCTCAGTTCCTACCATCCTGTAACCCGCTGACAGCACTACAGTAGGTGTCCAGAGGAGCATCGTGGAATATTTGAGTAAAGAAAATTATAGCACGGATAACTTAATTGCAATTAGTTGCGACGGAACACCTACCAACACCGACTACAAAGGAGGAGTTATTGCAAGAATGTGAAAAAATAAAATAATATGTAATACATTGTATCTTTAATCAATCACAACAAAAATAGTGTCGACACCTCTTTTAGCATTGGCGTTACAGATTTTTTATTCTTTTACGAGCTTAAAAATTCCTCAAAATCAATTTTAGGCCTTCCAAGGACTTGTAGGAATATTTTTTTTTTATTTTGGAAAAAAAATAATTGGTCTCTTTCAGAAAAATACATCGATATGTCATTGAATAAATCAGACTATTAACACCAAAGATATGATGAAAATTAAAAAAAGGAGCTCTACATTCGGCAAAAAATTTTCAAAAATTTTTAAAAAATAGTTTGCTGGGAATATTGATATACTTCCTCATTTCCAATAAATATCATTTATTTTTAGAGCTTTTCATTTTTGTGATATAAAGGTGGCACATTAGGATGGTAGGAACTGAGATCTGGAGGGTAAGTACAAGAACGGTGTACCTAAGATCAATGACCTTTATAGAGGTCATATTGGTCTCCTTGGGATAAAAAAATTGATATACCAAACTTTAATATCCGACTGTAAACACCAGACTTATGAAGAAATATGTCAATGCACGACCCCTACGTTCGGTCAAATAAAAAAAAAATTTTTTTGTAATTGACTTGCAAAAATGCGTCATATTCGCTGGTATACGAAACACTTTTTTTTGCATAGGAGGTGGTACGGTCTAATGCATAGTAATCTAGCAATTTTTTTATTTATTTTTTTTTTTTTTTTTTTGTTTGTAATGTAGAAATAAAAAATTAACTTTTTATTTCCGTCAAATTTGCCTACTAAGTCCCCATGAGGTCTTAACAGCATCCTTACTCCAGTCATTAGCACCGTTAGCTACATTTATGGCACAAACCTCCTCTGCCCATTTGGTAGCCTCTTCAACTGGATGATCAACGACCTCAGGCTCAATCTTGGGTGCTGGCAAAAGTTCTTTGGTAGTTCAGTTGGTAGCCTCTTCAACTGGATGATCAACGACCTCAGGCTCAGTCTTGGGTGCTGGCAAGAGTTCTTTGTCAGCAGCTTCCTCCTTCTCAGCCTCCTCAGTATCGCGAAGAAGAACAAGTCGACAACGATGGGCAATTCAACGTTGCGTGAGATGGGGCCGCGAAGACGTAGCACGTCACGAGACAACAACCACTATAGCAAACCGATGAAGTGAGGAGACTTGTTATTATATGGAATAGCAATATCAATGTCACGCAATGGCGAATCAGTGTTGGTGAAATCAATGACTTGGATGTTGACATATGAAACTTCCATGATGGGCTGATGATCGGTCATAGAGTCGGTGACAACCAACAGACGTGGCTCGCTGAAAGCTGACTGAATCTGATTGGTATAAGCACTAGGAGTGAAAAGACCAGCAATTGGGGTGCTGTCGGTGTACTTGTCGAACTTCAAGATGGCACGTTGACCAATGGGACGAGATGAGATGACGAAGACATCCTGTGGATATTCTATGGCGGCAATGGCGCATGCGGCCAACATCAGCTTATCCCAGGTCTTGCCGAAGTTAAGAATATCCACGCCATCGGGGTGGCGTTTATATACGTATTGTTCCATCTGGAAGTTCACGTTTTCAGAGCCCAAATGGGTGGCTGCGACCAACATCTTTGTGATAATATCCTCTTTGAGGGACGAAATATCTAAACTTCCCGATATTTTAACATATAAAGAGATACAAAATGTTATCGATGCCACTGGGAGCGGTAATAAAATGGATTTTTCTAACCCTTAACCATGTACAGCAATTGGATCATATTAGACCCATCCCTTTCTGTGATAAAAATATGTGGAAAAGATTTTTTGTATTAACAGTCACTTATCATGTCTTAATTCGGGTTTTTTGTGTTATTCTCAGCCCAGCGCCATATCCTTGGTAGTAAAATATGAGGTGCACAAAATAGTTTTAAAGGATTTTTTGAGATGGCATCACTAGTATTTAAACGAATCGGACAATGTTGCAACCAACTTCATTTTGAAGCCTCATCATTAGGCTTTTTTTTCAGTATGTGTCGTTTCGCTGAAGTGTAAACTATATAGTTTTTGTGTGCTCCGAATATGTCAACTTTTCCCGCAGCAAAACACAATTGGCGAGATAATTTTCTTCTCTGCTTTCATTTGAAGAAAATACAGCTGAAGGCATCGTATTGTAAATGGTGATGAAAAATGGTTCATAACGAGAACCTTAAGAGCAAAAAATCATACGGGCCACCCATACGCCCATACGCCAAAATCGACACCAAAGCCGAATATTGACAGTGGCAAGGTTATGCTTTGTATTTGGTGGGACCAATTGGGTATGATGTACTTTCACCTACTAAATACAATCGGGATAAACTATCACAGGACAACTCTTCCGAAGTCAATTGATGCGTTCGAGCCGAGCATTGAAGCAAAAACGATCAGAATGCGAACAAATGCACGACAAGGTAATTTTGCAACATGACAGCGCTCGGTCGCATGTTGCGCAACCAGTCAAAACATACCTTGAAACGCTGAAATGGGAACCTCACCCGCCATATAGCCCAAACAAATAAAAAAATTAAAAAATAAATAAATAACTGGCCATTTCAGCCCTTGAAAGGACTTTGACCTAGCTTCTTATGATCAATTGTGTTGTGCGTGTTATTAAGTTTGTACACAATTGACCGAGAAATGGACCTACAGGCTTAACTCCGACTCAGAACGGCGATGAACGGAATGTTCTTATTCTCAAGAAGCTTTACTTGGCATTTTGATTACTCTCTGAGGTTTGCCATTGTCTGCAGAGAGCTGGCGGCCGTACAGAAAAATTATTTTAATTCAAATAATTTTTTGTCGCTGCTGGGGTTCAAACCTGTGTCTCCAAGTTTGTTGACATAGCGGCCACGCACTTTAACCAACTACGCCACGGACGCCCAAACAAATAGTAGTTGGAAAAGGCAATGTCCTACCTTACACGTCATATAGCCCAAATATTGCCTTTTCCGACTACTATTTATTTTCTTCGAAGACGCATGCCCTGGAGGATCAGCACTTTTGCTCTTTTGAAGAACTTCAAAATTGAATCGATTCGGGAGCGCTTTAAATGACAAATAATTTTTTCGAGATGGTATCTTAATATTGCCAGTAAGATGGGGAAAAGAAGTGGCTAACGATGGACAATACTTTTGAAAAATGAATCTGTAACAAATTTTTCACAATAAAGCGTCAAACTTAAATAAAAAATCCTTTAAAACTTCCAATGATGGATAATACCGATAAATACACTACTGAGTGAATTGACTTCTTCCAGATATTTTGCTGACATCACAACTACCAAGTCACTTGTAGAGCTGAAAATCTTGATGTTTGTTAGAATGGCAAGCCATAGAAATCCATAGTACATCCGGAGACATTGTATGTCATCATGCCTTCTTCTGAATCGTAGCAAAGGGCTCTTGCACTGAATTAGTTTTCTGTGATCTTCGTGAGGTATTGTTGTGCTTCAAAACTCCTGAGTGCTGTTATAATCTCGTTCCGAGTTGAATGCATTACGTACATCGTACGTTGTTACGAGGTATTGCTTTGATTTGCTACCCTCCTCTAGCTTGTTCCGTCAAAAGTTTTGCTCTCTACTAGCTTCATAGCATCAGTCGTTGAATGAAACTTTGAACCCAAACTCAAACTTCGAACACAAACTGTTGAATTTAAAGTTGTATTTCTAATGGACTCGCTTCTTCTAGGTGACAGACCCTATAGACCAGAAGAAGAGACATATCGATCGGTAGCTTGAGGGTCGTCCATCCTTTTGGTTCTTCCACTGTGCTGGAAATGTGCCCTTTAACTGGTTATATAGCTGCGCCAACGAAAACGACGACGACATAATGTCGATCTTCAATGTGAGTTTCAGGATCAGATTCAGGGCCAAGTGCAGCCCAAACGTCGTTTCTTAAACCTTATGTTTTTGCCACGCTTCCTTATTGTTAACCATTGATGCGAATTGCAACACAACGTCATCTTCATTGGCAGAATCGTAGCAGAATTGCTAGCTGCTACGAGAAGAGTGCTTGAACTATGGATTTTAGCTCCCACGATACCTAGGATGTTGGTCGTCTGCACCCACGATAACTATAGTTTTGGTCGTCTGAACGCCTTCAGCTAACTCATAACCAATTTGTGTGTCTTACACAATGGAGTTGTTTATGTCTCATCGGAATACTCTTAATAAACGCTCTTTTTAGGGCTTTCCCTAGTATTCCGTACGTTTTCCCTAGTATTCGCTTCTCTTATTACTCACGCTTATTTGTCCACGCAACTGAGAAACCAACCAAAATATGAAAGCTTGCTGATCGCTGTGCTTATAAACATTTCTTTTCAGCAACTCTGCTTGTCCACTTAGCACGCTACTGGAGAATGTCAGGTCAATTCTGGAGTTCCCGACTGCACTGGCTAAAGTTTGCGGAATGTTTAGTTGCACTACTTCTAAAGAAAACAATGCTATGGGAAGAATAAGACCTCACTGATTTCTACTCTGACTGCCTCAGTGTACGAGGTTTAAGTTCCTGGATGGACAAACTTGGTGTTAAGCAACAACTTTTGTCTTGTATGCCATTTACTTCAGCCTAAAAGAAGACTTTAGCGATAGTATGTTGTCGTATGTAAAGAATAACCCTTTCACAGGACCATAAGACAGCTTCCGGTACTGTCCGAGACCCAAATACCTGGAGCCAATCCGGCTTTAGCTTCGCTCAGTACAACCTAGTCGATGTGGATGCGGCCCAAGACATAAATACCCGGATGAGCATAAGTACCCTTCTCTATTCTGCAAAAATTCCATTTATATCATGTTCGGCGGCCACTCACACATGTTTTTAACAAAGTATCAGGTGCATAAGTCCATTCACTTGTTTAAACAGAAAAACTTCTATCTGTTAAGCTCAAACTCATTAAAATTCATGCCCCGCTGATAATCAGTTCTACATATTTCAACAGCACAAGAATTTTGTAGCTGACGCTATTGCCCATTGTTGCTTCACTGCGGTACAACAATTCAACAAAAAAAAAAAAAAAAAATGAAATAATGAAATAATACCTCAAATGCCCCCAGTTAGAAATGCGCACATTTCTTTGTGAAGCCTCAAAGTATGCTATGCAAAAGTAAACGTGTTTATTTTTTCTTATTTTCTTTATCTAACTGCCTACGCTTAAATTGTCTGGGCAGCATATTTGCCTAGCACAACAAACAAGTATGACAAAAAAACGCCAACACCAACAGCAACAAGAAAAACAACAACAATTCCTAAAAAAAAAAAACACAAAAAGGCGTTTGTACAAGAAAAAAATCTTAGCCTGTTGTTGTTAGTCTCAATGTTACAACAATAAAACAACGCTTAACCTCAGCAACACGTGCGAAAAAAAATTCTATAGAATTGTAACATAGATGAATCCTTTACAGGAATGTTTGCAAAAAAAAAAAACACAAAAAAATACTCCTTTTGGACACTTAAGCATGTCTTTTTGCCTTTATTTCTGATGCAGAGACTTTTTTCTGTTTGTCTTAGAAAAAAAAAAAAAAAAAAAAAAAAAAAACACCCTACAACCATTATCCCTGAAAATCATGCTGAGTTTCCTGTTTCCTGTTTTCAGTTTACTCCTTGCTTGCTTTGTTTGCTACGGAAATCGAAGTATTAGTTTTTTGCCGTTGCTCATGTCCTGTTTCTGGCTTGGCTGGCCTTCATTCATCACTAAACACAGCACGAACAGTGATCCATCTCACACCTTTGCAATCTACCCCAATCCACCAAAATATATCACACTCCACTCCATTTAACGTCATACCATCTCTCGTGCACTTGGGTAGCATGTCAATTACATCATTAATAACGGTGTTTGCAACAATAATTTCATTCGACACTGACGTGCTTAAACTAGAGATACGAGTACTAACAAGAAATATCCTATAAAAGGACACTCAAGTAGCTTACTTTTCTTCGATTGTGATTAATGTGTGAAGGATGTTGGTGTGTTTTTTTTTTTTTTGTTTTTGTGAATGTGTTCGTGTGAATACGCCTTGTGTAGGGCTTTTGTAAATCAATGTGCGGGAGAGTGATTGCGTATGTAAGTGTGTGTGTAGTGAATTGGATTGGATTGTTTTGTTAGGTCATTCAATAAAGCACTGTGTTGATAGCTTTTGAAAGTTTGCAAATGATTTACATTCCTATTTTTATTGTAGTTGATGTTGTTGTTGTTATTCTGACTGATTAATTGTTGCATAAACAAGCTTGAAGAACAAAACAAGAACAACAAAGACGTTATAAGTTTCCTCATATATATGGGCTAATGTGTATCAATAGAAAACTTGTTTGGTAGCTAAATCATGGGATGTGAGTGATAATTTGAAGGAATATTTTTGCTGTGAGGTCTACCATTTCCAATGTAGGAGTACTCTTGTATGAGTAATCTTGACAGTCCCATGCAACATTTGAGACCTCTTAGAATGTGAAACTCGAAAAAAAAGTTGGAATTTGATACATCGTACTGACCACCTATCTAAACTATTGCTACATATAGTATAGTTCCTTAGAAGTTTAAGAAATCTTTCATTTATCTGACTAAAATCAAAAGATATTATGCATTTTTTTCCCTCTCAAACCCGTCATAGAGGATTTAATCACCCGTTTTTTGAATCAATGGCCTCCTCATCATTGGATTAGTCTACAAGAAGTTAAATTTTCATCGGAAAACCCGTAGGTTTTTTTTTAAACATATTTTTATCCCTGTCCTGATTATTTATGTTATCTATCAGGTATATTTTCTAAATCTTTTTATAAATTTTTTTTCAAGTCCTTGTTCAAATACTTGTTTTTATTCTTGCTTACGTCTTTATCTTCATACTTGTTGGAATAATTGTCCTTAATTTTGTCACAGTTCTTGTCTCATCCTATTCTTGCCCAAATCCTTATACTATTGTATATATATAAAGGGTCCGCCATTTAACGTTTTTTTTTTTTTTCAACTAGTGCTTATTTCGTGAATGGTAACACTTAGCACATGTCTGATTTGACAGATAATTAGTTTTATCCATCCGCTGAACGAATATGGTTGTGTATACGCTGGAACAACGCTGGGAAATATTGCGACATTACTTTGAAAATCATGGTAATGTTGCAGAATCTGTGCGAAAATTGCGTACGGATTTTGGAAGAACAGAAGCACCGTCAGCTCCGTATGTTCGTTATATTGTGAAAAAAGTGAAAGAAACTGGCATCCTCATCGATAAACCAAAGCGTGAAAAGCCAAAAACAGTGCGTACACCCTAGAATATTGCTGCTGTTGCAGAAAGTGTGCGTGAAGCGGCATCGCCATTTTTCTTCGAAAATGAGCAAGGAGTGGCCGTTACAGTCAATGACCATCGTTATCGGGCCATGTTGAACGAATTTTTGTTCACAAAAATTGAAGAGGAGGATATTTGCAACATTTGGTTTCAACAAGACGGCGCTACGTGCCACACAGCCGAAGCTACACTCGATGTTTTGCGCCCTGTTTTTGAAGATCGCATTATCAGCCGCAGAGCTGATGTCATTTGGCCACCTCGGAGCTGCGATTTGACACCGTTGGACTATTATTTGTGGGGTGCCCTCAAAGATAAGTGTTACGCCGACAAGCCAGAGACAATTGACGCTTTAAAGGACAATATTCGTGAAGCCATTGGTGAAATACAGCTGCACACAATCGATAATGTGCTTAAAAATTTGACCGATCGTGTAGGCTACTGCATGGCCAGCCGAGGCAGCCATTTGAATGAAATTATTTTCCATTATTAACCGGAAGGATTGTACATTCAAATAAAAAAAGAAATTTGAGAAAATATTCAGTAGTTATTTTTTTATAGAATTTTCAAAAAAAAAAAAAGTTATTTGGCGGACCCTTTATATACCTTATATCTTGTCTTAATCGTCAGCCTTATCTTAGTCTCAATCCTTGACATAGATTAAGTCCCAGTCTTAAAATTCAAGTTTTTGTCAAAATCCTTATCTTAGACCCTGTTACAATCGTTTTCTTAATTCCACTCTTAATCCTTGACATCGATCGTCCCAGTCTTTTGAAATTTGTATTCAAGTCTTGGTCTTAATCCTCGTCCGAATACTTGTTCAAATACTTGTCTAAGTCTATGTCCTAGACCTTGTCCAAGCACATTTCTTAATTCTTGTCATAATCCTTCTTCCATCCTAGTCCTCTTCATTGTCACAATCCATATTAAAAACTTCGTCCTAATCCTGAACCTAAACCTTCTAAAAACCTTTGTCCCAAGCTGGATCCTTATCGTGCTTTTGCTATCAATTTCGCTTTCACTTTTGTTTTTGGTTTCGCTTTTGCTTCTGCATTTACTTTAACTTTAACTTTTACTTTTACTTTTACTTTTACTTTTACTTTTACTTTTACTTTTACTTTTACTTTTACTTTTACTTTTACTTTTACTTTTACTTTTACTTTTACTTTTACTTTTACTTTTACTTTTACTTTTACTTTTACTTTTACTTTTACTTTTACTTTTACTTTTACTTTTACTTTTACTTTTACTTTTACTTTTACTTTTACTTTTACTTTTACTTTTACTTTTACTTTTACTTTTACTTTTACTTTTACTTTTACTTTTACTTTTACTTTTACTTTTACTTTTACTTTTACTTTTACTTTTACTTTTACTTTTACTTTTACTTTTACTTTTACTTTTACTTTTACTTTTACTTTTACTTTTACTTTTACTTTTACTTTTACTTTTACTTTTACTTTTACTTTTACTTTTACTTTTACTTTTACTTTTACTTTTACTTTTACTTTTACTTTTACTTTTACTTTTACTTTTACTTTTACTTTTACTTTTACTTTTACTTTTACTTTTACTTTTACTTTTACTTTTACTTTTACTTTTACTTTTACTTTTACTTTTACTTTTACTTTTACTTTTACTTTTACTTTTACTTTTACTTTTACTTTTACTTTTACTTTTACTTTTACTTTTACTTTTACTTTTACTTTTACTTTTACTTTTACTTTTACTTTTACTTTTACTTTTACTTTTTCTTTTACTTTTACTTTTACTTTTACTTTTACTTTTACTTTTACTTTTACTTTTACTTTTACTTTTACTTTTACTTTTACTTTTACTTTTACTTTTACTTTTACTTTTACTTTTTCTTTTACTTTTACTTTTACTTTTACTTTTACTTTTACTTTTACTTTTACTTTTACTTTTACTTTTACTTTTACTTTTACTTTTACTTTTACTTTTACTTTTACTTTTACTTTTACTTTTACTTTTACTTTTACTTTTACTTTTACTTTTACTTTTACTTTTACTTTTACTTTTACTTTTACTTTTACTTTTACTTTTACTTTTACTTTTACTTTTACTTTTACTTTTACTTTTACTTTTACTTTTACTTTTACTTTTACTTTTTCTTTTACTTTTACTTTTACTTTTACTTTTACTTTTACTTTTACTTTTACTTTTACTTTTACTTTTACTTTTACTTTTACTTTTACTTTTACTTTTACTTTTACTTTTACTTTTACTTTTACTTTTACTTTTACTTTTACTTTTACTTTTACTTTTACTTTTACTTTTACTTTTACTTTTACTTTTACTTTTACTTTTACTTTTACTTTTACTTTTACTTTTACTTTTACTTTTCCTTTACTTTTACTTTTACTTTTACTTTTACATTTATTTTTTCTTTTGCTTTTGGGTTTGCTTCTGTTTTTGTTTTTGCTCTTTTGTACAAATATTTGTACATTAATATTTAATGTTTAAAATGAGATTTTAAAAGAAAAAATATTTAAAAAAAAAACAAAAAAACACTTTTCTTCAGAAAATTTGTGAGGTGAGGAAATCAATACGCTTTGAGGCATATTAGCACTAGTTTTGTTTAATATATGAACATCAGGGCGTATGAGTGCTTTTGATTTTATTCTTAAAACCTAACTGAGTATTCCACTGATACGCAAAAAAAACATGCGAAATATTTAGGCTAATTTCCCTTCCATTTATTTAATATTTTGGCTACTAGAAAAAATAAAATTTCGGAAAACTTATTATTAGGAAAATTTGGCAGAAAGATTGTGTGGGATAAATTGTATCAGCAGGATGTGTAGGGTTGTAAAGTAATGTAACGTAACAGTTAGCCTCTTGTCAGTTTTAAAAGATGTGGTTATTAATACATAATCTCCAAGTGTCTACTTTATATTTCGATAAAATTTTAAGTGACATTCAAGCAATTGTTTGTTTTATTCAAAAAATAAATTCTATATTTCTTGTTGAGACACCCTTTATTAAAATATTTTTATTTGATTTTCATTTTATTCATTTTAACCATTAATTTTAAAGAAATTTCCACATAGTCGTCAACAGAAAAATATAACAATACCATTAAATAAAATAATATTTAAAGAGTAAATCCGCCTAATGTGTCTTAAACAATTTTCTTAGGTGCATTTCGCAAATAATTTGTGCATCAGTGCGTATGAGTAACATTAATAAAAATAAGCTAGTTTCATTACCGCTTTCGAAATTTAATTTTTAATGATAATTGCATGCAAATACTATGGCAGATAATAAGAAAAACTCTACATTTTTGACTTGAAAGTTTTTGCCAATTTATTTTCAAATAAATAGTTTAAATTGCTTTAAGAAACTTTAACTCATAGATTAGAAATGTATCGGAAAATCGTCGCAATCTCTTCAGTGGGTGTTCATTTTACATTTAGTAATAGAACGAACCTATAAATGGTTTTTTTAAATCTTGTGTCTTGTAGTTTTATCACTAAAACTTGATTTTTAATATATATAGCTTTCATTAAATACATACATATTTCTCTAAATCCTTCGTTATGTATATAAGTGATAAATTTGAACTTGGATTCTTTTCCGAAACAAAAAGTTTTTCTCTTTAGCAAGCTGTGCATGAATGTTTTCTATGCTAACGATCTGAAAATTAACTTATGATCAATTACAAAAGCATTCAAATTATATCACAGCTTGAGGTCATTACGTAAAGCCATTATTTTGAACACATTGCAGCTACCAAAAAAAAAAACAAACAAACAAAAAAAAAATGTTTTTTTCTGCTTTGAATCAAAAAAGTTGTTTAAGTAGGTCTTTAATTCCTTAAGTATTTATTATCGCTTGCAAAGTTTTTTGCTCGAATATGGCAGCGTTCCTTAAACGTTTTTTTTTTGTTTTTTTCTTTCTTTTTTTTTGTTCAAAAAATTTTTTTTCTTTTTTGTTTTTCTTTGATAATAAAAAAACATATTTTCTGTTGCTGATAAACTTAAGTTACACAGAAAACAAACAAAAATTAGATGCTTAACAAAGAAAAACTGTACAAAAGAAAATGAAAACAAAGTAGAAAATGAGCCGCTTATTATATCAGTAGTATACCAACAAGCACACAAACACTCATACCTAAATATGTAGACATAAACATAAATGGGCTCATATTTGGTATATGTTTGTTTATGTGTGTGTTTTGTTTGTGGTGGTACGCATTTTGGTTTTTTTTTTTTTGATATTCCCTTGAAATTGTTTTCTTTTTGTGGTGTCAGAACATGTTGTTTGCTAGCCTCTTACCTTGGCTGGCAATGTGTTCGTGTGCGTGTGTATGTGCATTTGTGCTTTCGTTCTAAGCTTCCTGTAATACATGCTAATTATTTTTTAATGTACTTGTATATGACAGCTGTTGCTGTTATACCATTTTTTTTTTTCTCTTACTTAGTTTAGTTCCCTTGTTTCTGTGTTTTTTTTTTTTTTTTTTTTTTTTTTTGGACAGAGTTACTTGGTTTTTTTTTCGTTTTTGCTCCTTTCTCTTTTGTTGTTTTTCAAAGACTACAAAAAAGTGTGAAAGCTGTGTAAGCCTTCTGTGCATTCGCTTGTAAAATAATGAACTGTAGCAAGTAATTAATTTGTCCTAATTCTGCTTGGAATTTAGACTTTGAAAAATTTATTCATTTAATGAGCGTCTTACTTAGTAGAAGCTTGGTACGGTTCTTATGGCAAATTCTTTTTGTATTTAAGTAAATCATCACGAGTCACTCTTTGAGGCATTCCGAAAATTTTATGATATATTTGATGAACGGGGATAGCCTTCACTGGCACATTAACGTATCCTTTGGCTGTAAAATTGATGATTTGAAAATATGTGAAGCAGTTATGCTGCAAAACCGTAGAATAGCTAGAGTTAATTACAGTTAATCACTAAAGTAAGCACACACAGGTAAGTTCTTAATTTTTTTAGAAATAACTCCATAATTTGGGTATACAAATACAAAATCAAATTTATTTGAATTCAATAAGGCTTAAAATAAAATAAACACATCAAATTTGATCTCTAAGAACAAAAAAATAAAAATGATAAGAACTTGAAATAAAAGAGAGATCAATTCATATCACAAAAGTAAGTACACATTCGTTAAATAATATTATTAAGAAATGGTTTTTAGAAACAATAATAAAATTAATATTTTGTGGGATATCCTTTAGACTTTATAATAGCATTAAGTCGTCGTGGCATCGATTTCACAAGATTTTGGTGTAATTTTACCCCACTCCTCCTATAAAATTCGACTCAAGTCTCCTTTGTTTCTAATTGTATGTTTTCGAATTTGCCGATCTAAATGCTCCCATAGGTGCTCAATTTGGTGATAGAGGTGGTGTTCTTAGCTGTACAACAGATATTCCTTTACAATGTAGGCAGTATGCTTGGGGTCATTATCTTGTTGAAAGATGAAAGACCGCTCAATACACAATTTGGCAGCACTTTCTTTTAAATTATCTTTAAGGATATTTAAATAGCCATATCTGTCCATTATACCATCAATTATCACCAAATTTCCAACCCCATTTGCTGCCATGCATCGCCAAACAATAATCGACCCTCCTCCATGCTTTACTGTGCCAGCTCATATTGTTTGGTTTTAGCTCATCGTTAACTTTCCTCCAAACTTTTGCACATACATCTGACCCATGAATATTGAACTTACTTTCGTCGGAAAAAAGAACATTATTCCAGAATGTTTCATCTTTCATAACATAGGCCTTCGCGAACTTCTTGCGTTTAATACGGTGTTTTTGGTTTATGAACGGCTTTTTCCCTATATTTTGGCCATGGTAACCTGCTGTGTATAGAACTCGCCGCACAGTTTGAGGGTTACAGTTTTTTCCCAACTCATTTTTAACCTCATTGGTCAACTTTGGAGCACTCAATTTTGGGTTTTGCTTTGCGATTTTCTGCTTCATTGAACATGCGTGGCCGGCCCGAACGGGCCCTATTATTGGTAGAACCCGACATTTTGTATTTTTTTATAATTTTTTGGATAGTTGACGGGCTTTTCTTTAAGATACGTCCAATCTCCCGCACAGATTTACTTTCTGTATAATATTTAATAATTAGTTCCTTTAAGTCAGAAGATAGTTCTTTCCACTGTTAAATTGAAGTCAATAATATATTATTTTTTTTTTTATTTATAATAAATTAATTTTATGTTCTTAAGAAAACTTTAACAACAACTTGTTTTTTTAAGACCGCAATACGCTGGGTAACCGAGTTAAATAGGCACTGTTTACTTACTTTTGTGACATAAAAATTGCTCGAATGCAAATTAATGCTCTTGTGCATCTAACGGGATAAAGTGATGTCGTTATTTTTGACTATATTTTAAAGAGTACGCTGCCATGCAGTCCCAGTGAGCAAATTAAATAATTTGAGCATTAAAAATAAACATAAAGTTACAATTTTTTTAAGACAAAATATCTGTGTACTTACTTTAGTGATCAACTGTACATGCTGAGCTACTGAATGATGTCTGACGGGTCAATTTTTTAAAGATAGGGCTATTATAGTGACGATTGCACCGTTGTCACGGTAGTCATGATGCGTTAATCCTAAGAGGTGCATTTTACTCTTTGTAAGGTGATTGCTAGAGTGCAATAATGAATGGGCTGTTAAATGTTGTTAAGTGGCTCAGGATTAATATGGTGGAGATAATGGTGAATAATATGTCCCTATAGTCATCTATTTTAAAGCTAAGTGTCAGTGGTATTGAAGTGGTTTATCATGGTAAAACCTTATTGCCCGGGAGACTATTCGAGCAGTATCATGCTGGCTGTGGTAACTCAATGACACGAGCAGGTGTGGAGTTGCGCAGTGGTACAATCAGTTGACAATGCCTATATATGATCGGAGATTTAAAATCGGTCTCTATTCCTACCGATAAATGTGGATTGTAATCAACTAATTCGATCTAAAAATTGGTACTGTTGTGTTACAGTACTGGTAAAAATCCATACAGTATATTTATTAAACTACTAGCAGGCCACAGTTTCATAGTATTTGCCCAATAATATGAAAACATAAAAAAAAATTCTGATATATTTGAATTTTGCAAAAAATGGCTAAACTCAAAAATCTATAAATGTCAAAATGTTTCTTTTTTTTCATTTTAACTTATATTTTGAAAAATTTTAAGTACTTTTCATTATATAAAATTTTTCCCTAAAGTGCCTTATATTTTAATAACAAATCATTTAAGTTCGAACATAAAATATTTTTTGGACCCACTTTTGCAGATAAGGGTTAACTTTTTAGAAAAATGTACACTTCGTAAAATATTTTTATTTCTAGGCAAAGAACAAGATTCTATCATTAAATAAAAAAAAAAAACTAACTTAAGCCAATAGTTTTAACGTTTCCTTTTTTTTCCGTCGTCATTTAAAAAAAAAAACTAAAAAAGTGTGCAAAACACCTCTACGTCATATAAAATTTCAAGAGTAACAAATGACAGTAAAAAATGGAGATTTCAAGGAAAATTTTAAGCCACCGTGTAACCGTGTTTTATCTCAAAAATTCAGATGTATAGGGGAGAGGGGGTTGGCCGATTTGATAAAGAACGCCCCATATATATATATTTGTTTATTTACCTTGTTCTGTTGTGTTTGCTGAGAACAAAGAGAGTATAGTAGAGAGCAGATTAGAGCTTATTGAAGCTCTCATAGCACAAACGCATGAAAAGCCTACAATCAAGCAATGCATGGTATTATGGATATTTTTTAAAAAAACTTCACTCTTTTTTTTTTTTTTTTTTTTCTTATTAATATTCCGTAAATAAAATACCCCTATATCCTATTGTAGCGCAAATGTGATATTTTAAAACTTATTTCATAAAAATCGGACCATTAGTTTTGGATTTTAGCGGCAACAAAAAAGGTTCGCTTTTATTTTATATAATAGTATAGATATATATGTAGGTGGGGTGTGTGTGTCTGGTATTGCAACAAATAAGGTTTGTTTCATATTTATAAAACTACCCAAGATTTGTTGATATTTCCTAAAAGACTGGCTGTAGGGTATTATAATGTTTTACTCAAATTAACACTTAATTGAGAGAGAACGGTACTTTCGGGAGTAAAGAAACCATCTTCGCTCTGTTTCATAAGTATAAAACCACTCTAAGGTTTGCCATATAACGCGTGAGCTTCCGAGTAGGAGGAGCTGTTTTTAAATTAATCAGTGAAAAAAGTGTATTTTTTTTTTTTAAAATGCCACGTGGTCTCCGTCTTTCCGATGAAGAAAAAGCGAAAATTTTAGCCTTTTGGAAAGAAAACTTTGGATTAAGATAAATTGCGCCCAAAATTAATCGCAGTCATAACGTTGTTTTGAATTTTTTAAATAATCCAGAGGGATGTGGCAAAAACAAGCGTTGTAGAAGAAAAAAAAAAAGATTAATGACCAAGCAGTCCGCCATATTTTGAGAACTGCAAGCAATTCCCAAAAAAGCTTGCGTGACTTGGTTAACGTTGCTGGGGTTCCCGTTTCCAGATCAACGGTCTGGCGCATATTGCACACCAGCCCCAACTTGAAATTTTCAAAACTAAGATCTGATTCATGTTTGACGAAAGGCCATAAGGATGCAAGGTTACTTTTTGCTCAAAAACATATGCCAACGAATTGGAAAAATGTGAGTGAAAATTTTTTTGTAAAAAGTTGGTTTTTTTATACGAAAAAATATTTTCAGGTAATTTTTTCGATGAAAAAAAAAAATAGAATTTGGATGGTCCAGATAGGTTCCAAGGTTATTGGCGCAATTTACGCAAGGAACCCATCTATTTTTCTAAGAGGAACTTCGACGGTGCACCGCGGTGTCACCGTTATGCTTTGGGGGCATTTTGCTCATTTGGATGCTTGGAAGTACAGTTCACTTCCCGCAAAATGAATAGCAAAAGTACGCTGATCTACTCCAGATGAGTTTAATTCCCTTTCTAAACAGAAATCATAAAAAAAGCATCGTCTTCCAACAAGACAACGCATGAATCCATGTAAGTCGAGAGATAAAAAAATGGTTTTCAGAGCGAAAATTGGAAATTTTTGATTGGCCAGCTTGCTCACCCAACTTGAACCCCATCGAAAACCTTTGGGGTATTCTGGTCCGTCGGGCTTGCAAAGAAAACAGGAAGTACCAGTTGGTGGAAACCTTGAAAAATGCTATTGTCAGAGAATGGAGTGAAATTGATGAAAACTTGCTGAAAAATTCAATAGATAGTATGATTACCAGAATATTCAATGTTATTTTAAAAAAAAGGAGGCCAATTACACTGACTCTTAATAAAAAAAAAATGGATTAAAGGAAATTAAAATAATTTATTTTTGGTTTCTTTAAAGTGGTTTTATACTTATGAAATAGAGGGAATATTGTTTTTTTTACTTTCAAAAGTACCGGGTAGTGAAATATGAAGTCAAGTTGAGGGAAATAGTTCTCTCTCAATTAAGTGTTAATTTGAGTAAAACATTATAATACCCTACAGCCAGTCCTTTAGGAAATATCAACAAATCTTGGGTGGCTTTATAAATATGAAACAAACCTTATAATTGAACGTTGGTCGCATCTGGAGTAATGAAAGTGACGCCTCGGAGGTGGACAGCTGTATGTTTCTGTATGAAATTGTCTTGGCATTGACGTCCAAAAGATCTATTAGTTGGGCATTAAATCCTTGAACCTTAGTCTCCGAGCCTAGGGACACGTGTATTAAGCTTCCACAGCAGGGGCCTATGGTAAAAATATATGTATTTAAATCTATTACAACAGCATGTGTTAAATCCATGTCTGAACAAAGGCCATGAAATGTTAACAGCACGAATAGAATGAAAGCAAACTTATCGGGCACGTCAATTAAATATTTTGAAACAAACAAAAATTGAATAGAGACAGTTGCTTTGAAATGAATTGCCAGAAAACCATCATATGATACAGTGTTTATATTAAAAGTACAAAAAGTACTTATCAAGTATAAAATAGACAATTCTTTTGAATGAATTTTGATATAAAAGTAAAATTTTATAAAGCTTCTGAAGCTACCAAATTTTGAAAAACCCTTTTGTATTCCTCTGCATTATATAAAATGCCACATAAATAGCTCAAAGTATTTAATAAAATGAAACAATTAAATACTTCTTCTCAAAATAATTTCGTTTTGCTCTTTAGTGTCATATTCCTAATAAGCAAGGAGATGCATAAATTTTCATTTTCTTCCTTATGATTATAATTGAAATGACGCTTTCAACTTTTCCCACTAAAATTAATGAGCATAACGTCAAAAACTACACCGTCATCAAGCTACCTTCCTTTTTATTTGCTAATTTTTCGCTTTACTCTGCAGTGAGTTTTTAATCACTAAGCAAACGGCAGATAAAACATCCTAAAAGTATGCTTTTAAGTCTATTCAAACATCAGTAAGAAGCGACATCATTAAAAAAGGTTTAATTTTGTCGAATCACTTCATTCACTGCTTAGGTTACGTTAAAATATTGCATTTCGCAGAGGTATGAAAATCCTAAAAGTATGCTTTTAAATAATTTTCAAGCCTTTTCTGCTCCACTGAAAAGGCTTCAAGACACAACCTTTGCTTCATCTTATATGAGCTCGTGACATTCAATGGAATCAAACACGATCCTACACAAATGGATAAGCCTAAAAGTATGCTGCAAAATTATTTGCTTCTTCCTTTACTTAATTATATTACTTAAAATAATTATTTTAATGAAGCAGGCCTTGTTAGCTCTTGTCACCACTTTTCATATCAGCCTTAAAGTATGCTTCTTTTAGTATTTATTTTCACATCATTATAACTCGTCTTTATAACATCGTCATGACTATTTTATTAAGACGAACATGTTGGTGGCTTGAATTATCTTATAAATTTCTTTGGATTTTATGCAGCAACATTTTTTAATAACTAACCGCTTAAGAGTAGGCTTTTGCTTTGTGTGCTTTACACTAATGCCTGGCATTAGACTCTATAAATTATGCGACTCAATGACATTTGTGGCTTTCAAAGCTAATAATTTCCACCTAAGCCCATCATTTGCACTGCCTGTTCCCCTGTAACATTGCCACCCACAAGCTTGGCGCCAATTAAAGTCACTCAACTAATTTTTAATAGCTTCTGCGCCTTAACTAAGCCTAGCCTATTTTAAGCTGTATTAAATTAATGTACAGGTTTAAGCTAAGAGCTAAATTTAAATGTTTTTGTTACCGCATTAACCTCAACGCAATTTGGAAGTAAGCAGGCTTGCGGTTCACTCAGTTACCCTTGTTAAACTCTCACCAGCTACTTACAATCATCAAACGTGATGCCTGTGGTTTTACATCAGCTACCACTGTTCATATGAAATAGGTTGGCTTAAGTTGTGAGTAGCAGTAGCATCGACGTCATTAACAACAACAATGTTGAGTCCTGCATATAGCTAACATAGTTAAATACAATCATAAGTTGCCTTTGTTAGCTGTAAAGTCTGTATTGCCTGTAAAAGGAAACTTTTCATTGCCAACTTGTAACTTTTTTTCAATTTGTTTTTGCCTCCAAACTTTCTTTCTCTCTCTCTCTATCTCTATGTATGTGTGTGTTTTTTTGTGTGCATGTGTTAAACTTTTGCAAAATTCCTTGCGGCACATTTGCTTCGTTTAACTTAAATTAACTCATACAAGCCCAAAATTACACAAGCTGATGCTTGTTCTCACCAATAGCTGAGAAACATATGCTTCAGTCTACACATGCTCATCATAGTTTCGATTCTTTGTGGTTTGGTTTAGTTTCAAGTCGTTTTTTGTGTAGCAACACGTTATTCACCTCAAGCGAAAATCACAAAATTCAATTAAAATGAAACTAATTAAATCGGTGTGATTTCTAACACCTTCGATGGTTCAAATTGAATTTTGATTTTACCAATGCAAACAGTTAAGTTATTAGTACAACACACACACACACACACGATGTTTTGGGGCAAAACTAAGTCAATTTCATAAAAGCTTTTTCATGTTTTTTTTTTCTAGCCAAATGGCTTTTGGTGTTAGTGAAAGTCAAAAGAAATTCAAGGTTTTCTTTTATTACATTGGCAATATAAGTATTTATGCAGGAGCAAAATTTATAAAAATAATAGAAAAATACCTGCATGGAATATATTTTGATAAAAACAATTGATTGACTTTTTTAAGTGATTGATTGATTGGAGCTATCATGAAATCAATAACAAAGATTTAATATGAAAACAAAGTTATCTTGCCTACACATATTAAGATGTGTTCATGTGTGTCAATTCAACAAACGGACAAAAAACTATACAATTTGGAATCTACACCTACAAAAACCTCCTCATCGGTCTTTAGTCACTGTTGAACTGTTGTTACTTTGCCAGTGAAACTGATACACTCGAAAAAGCATCCAGAAGCAACTTTTTTTCTCTCTTACGTTAAATCTTTGTTAATTAAAAGGAAGTTTGTTTTAAAAAAGTGCATTTTATTTATGGTGGATGGAGTAAAGCTCTCAAGCATATAGGTATTGTCTTCTTTTACAATCCAAAAAATCTGAAAACTTTACTCTACTTTATTTAAAATATATCCAAGCCAGGCCCGCAGCCAAGAGACGGTTTTGGTGTTAGACCAAAAATGAATTCATTTATTAAAAAGAGGTTCTTGTTGGATTTTCACAAGTTTTTTTAGATTTCTTTTTTTTTTTTTGAAGTGATGACTTCTTTAGGCGCGTTTGGCAATTTCTGATCAGTGATTTTCTCGATTCAATCGTCAGCATACAGTTAGATTCTGCCGCTGCTTTTGTATGTTCGAACATGTGTGCACTCGCATTATAGTCGTTGCTACTAAACCTCTGCACAAATGCACTCGTTTTTTCCACAACAGTAGATCCAACAGTGCAGAGTTCAGAGCTTGACAGAACTCTGTTAGTCAAGCAGAGCGTATCCAAGTCATTTAACGATAACAAACGAACACTGCAGAGCACTCGTCAGCTTCAAATCAAACCATGTTCGCCGTTTGCTTTAACAGAACAATTACTAACAGCGAAAAATGCATCAATCACACCTAACACTACAGAACCTTGGCGAAGTAATTATTTCTGCCATTGGCAAATAGAAATTTTATTTTTACGAATTCGATGCTTGGGCAAACACTAGGTAAAACTGGGTCGCTGAATCCGAATCCGTTGTCAGAATTTCAAAATTTTTAGGTGGCAACCCTATAGGGTTAAAAATTTAACAATTTTGAAATTCTGACAACGGATTCGGATTCAGCGACCCATTTTTACCTAGTGTTCGCCCCAGCATCGAATTCGTAAAAATAAAAAAAAATTAGGTGGCAACTCTATCAGCCATCTAAAATTTTAAAATTCTGACATCAGATTCGAAATCAGCGACCCCCTTTAACTGTTAGATAATGTTTAAAACTCTTAAAGCAACATATTATTAGGTGGCAACCCCATTGTTAAAATATCATACTTTTGAAATTCTGACATCGGATTCGGATTCAGCGATCCTTTTTTACCTAGTCTTCACCCCAGCGCGGAATTTTTTAAACTACAAAAAATTTAGGTGGCAACCCTATCCGCCATCTTTAATTTTAAAATTCTGAAATCGTATTCGAAATCAGCCACCCCCTAAAACTGATAAACACGAAATCTGCAGGACCCTAAATGGTCTTAATACGCTTAAGTTTTTCCTACACTTCATTGAATTATTTGGATACTTGAATTATTTGGATCGGAGCCACACCCATTTGTCAAATGCCCATCCCAGTACCCTACTTCCCATATTCTACTTTCAAGTAGAAGGATATCACCAAGTTAGAACTCCATACATATTGAGTTTCATTGTTATACGGCATTTACTTCCAAAGCTATTCAAAGACACAGCATAACTCCAAGCGTTCTGCTGTTGTTTACATAACTTTCTAGTCAGTGCACACTTCTTTTTCGAATCGTGCCTAACATTGCTTTGGTTTTAGTTTGTTCTTGTTCTGCTCAAGCGACGAGTGCTCTCTGTAGTGTTAGGCTTGATTTCATTGATGAGAGCAAAACATAGCAAAAGCTTGCACTACAAACGAGTGCTTTGAAACGCATTTCAAGCGCACTCGTGCAGAGGTTTAGTTGCTACACACAATCTTACGTTTGCATTTTGTTGTTGTTGTTTGTGTCAACATTTTTATCATGCGTGTGTAGGTTTGTGCTTTTTACAGTGTGTATGTACAAAAATATGTATGTGGCTGTGGCTTTTATGTCTGATTTTTTGTTATTGCTATTTCGATATTTTATAGCAGTAGGGCCCAAGAAATTTTAAGCGCGGGCCAATTCTTAAAAAAACAAAAAAAAAAACAGAAAATGTTGCTCATCGTTGCGTTTGTCAAAAAATCAAATCAAAAACAATTACAATGCAATAAAATCACTTTTCATGAAAAAATACTCCACACACGAGACAATTAGCTTCAGCATCGACATCATCGAGTGTGCGTTTTTTTTTTTATTTTGGCTTTGCATGAATTTGTTTTTGTAAAGTTCGCTGGAAAATGTGCTGAACCCTGAACGAGTGGAGTTTGTGTTGTTGTTTTTTGCAGGCGTTCTTTGAATTTGGCTCATAGCAAAGGCAAAATTAATTTAGAAAAAACTTTGTATAAAGGGCCACGCGGGCCATACGGGCCACTACGTGGGCATGTTTGTTTTATAGGAACTATCTCTCAAATATATCTTTAATTGAAAAACATTTTCTTAAGACCATTGAATATACAAAAAGTTTGACTCTACGTATACCAGCAATTTGATAGCTTTTTCAGATAGTTTTTGATTTATTTATATTAAAAACCATTTGTAGAGAGCCTTTTTCATTTTCGGATATTCACAGGGTTTTATAGTTTGTCGTCTTCATGGCTCAGCTTCCATACTTTCATTATATTCATAACTACTTCTTATTTTCTATAAGATATATAAATAAATTTGAATCTAAAGTTTTTGTTTTCAGCTACAAAAAAACATATTCTTTCATTCTTAGAATAAAATAAAAGGAATAAATAAATTTACAGAAAAACATTAATATCAAATTGCTTCCAACTCACTATTTATTATATAACATAAATGTCTTTATTTATGTACATGAATATATCTTTTAAAATTTGAAAATGAGAAGTTATCACTTCTATCGTGTGGTCATAGGCACATAGATTTTCTTTTTTAAATTTAAACACTAGACCGTCTCGCCTTATAAGCAAAAAAAAAATGTCGCCGCACACCACCTAATGTGAAGCATTACACAGGTCTGCAAGTAAAAAACTGCATAGGTTTTTTATGCATTTTCTTATTGATTTTGATGTCCTAAAACCGAAAAAAATATTTAAAAAATGCCATCTCATCAATTTTTTTTACGATAGTACATTTTTTATTTTTAGTTTGTGTAAAATTCTTATTTGGTTTAAAGATTTGTATTTTGTTTTTTGAGCTTCAAATTTAATTTAAATTAAGATTTCTTACCGTAATGGTAATAGTATATTTATTTGGGAATAAAGAAAAAAAAATAATAATGGACTTAAATAATTTAGTGAAAGGGGGAGGGGAGAGTAAAGAATTTCCAGTGTTAGGCAGACGGTTGCATTTATTATCGGGTCTAAGCAGGTTAAGTTAGATGGAACATGCTTTAGCGTGTTGCAGTTTGATTAATCATGTTCATGTTAATCATGTTCCAAAAAAATATCTTACCCCAACTTTGATTCAGCTATTCCTCCAGTTTACAATAGCTCTGAAATACCAGTTCCGCACCCACCTCCTAATTTAGATGACATCCTGAGTGATGTAGAGGACTCAGAAACGTTTTCTTCCCAGAACGAATCTAGCTCAGATTTTTCAGTGTACTAGGGACCTCAAATTTTTCTCAGATTGAGCTCAATGACCTAGTCAGAAACTTGGGTCTTTCAAAATATGCAGCCAAATTGCTATGTTCAAGGTTAAAAAACATAGGGGGGGGGGTTATGGGGATTTAAAAATACTAACAGTGTTGTTGGATCAACAGTCCGGTTATAAAAAATTCCCTTGCTTTCTATGTTTCTGGGATAGTAGAGCCAGAGAGATACACTGGACAACAACTGACTGGCTACCACGACACGGTTTAACTTCTGGCAAGAAAAACGTTATCAATAACAATTTGGTTCCGCCAGAAAAGGTTTAACTTCATATTCAATTGGGGCTAATTAAGCAGTTTGTAAAATCTTTGTAAAAAGTTGGGGATTGTTTCAAATATATATGTTCCAAGTTCCCAAGATTGTCTGAAACAAAGTTAAAAGAAGGAGCTTTCACTGGCCCCGACATAAGAAAACTTTTGTCTGATCCCCTGTTTCCTGAATCAATGGGAGAAATCGAAAAATAAGCACGGGATTCTTTCAAAAATGTAGTGCAGAAGTTTTTGGGTACTAAGGATCCCGAAAATAAAACTATTGTACAGCGCATAAAGCTCAAGGGTGCAAGATGAGCTTAAAAGTTCACTTCTTACACTCCCACATTGAATATTTTTCTGAAAACTTGGGTGCCTACAGTGAAGAACAAGGTGAAAGATTTCACCAGATATACGTGATATCGAGAGACGTTACCAAGTAAGATGGGATGTCAGTATGTTAGCGGACTACTGTTGGGTGCTTAAGCGAGAAACCAAAGAAGGAACCAAAAACGAGTTCGGAGAAGCATCAAAGAAAAGAAGAAAGGGTTTCACATAAGCATCTGTTGCGTATAAATTTAAATTAGAAAAATAATGGTTGATAGGTTTTGATAAATATTATGTTGTGTGAAGTTGTAATAAATAGTTGATTTTTCTCATGATTGTGTTTTTATTTTGCAAAAAAGCTATACGTGATGGAGAGTAATGAAAGTTATTTTTGAAATCAGCGTACCAAAAATATCTCATGCAGCTGAAAAAAATCATTTTTTTGCAGACCTGTGTTATTGAAAGGAAGTTTCCAAAAAAAAAATATTTTTTTTTTAGCGATCGTAGGGGTCACGCATTGACATATTTCTTCATAACTTCGGTATTTACTTAACCTCTGCACACATGCATTCGTTTTTTCTACAACAGTAGATCCAACAGTGCAGAGTTCAGAGCTTAACAGAACTCTGTTAGTCAAGCAGAGCGTATCTAATTAACCTCTGTACGAATGCACTCGTTTTTTCTACAACAGTAGATCCAACAGTGCAGAGTTTAGAGCTTAATAGAACTCTGTTAGTCAAGCAGAGCGTATCTAATGCCATGTCTACACAGAGAGTTTAGCTTGAGTTTATTTTTAAGTTAACCATATCTATTCACACAGAGATGCGTCGGCAGAGTTGAGTTTAGTGTGACATTTCTTTGTTAACTTTTGTGTTCTCATATTTTGCCGGAACATCCACCTGCGTGACATCAATTCCACTTGAGGACAAGGCTGCAGTCATTTTTGCGTACACATGCGAATTTTTCCTTACGCTGCGCAATTTGGAATTTTTATCGGCCCATACTTATATGAAGACCTCATCTTTTACACTTGTCCAAGTTCTTTTCTTCGCTTTTTTTGTTAATTTTTTGCAAATAGTAAATTTCACAAACAAACAGCTGTTTTTGACATTTCTCAACACAAAATTGTACAAGTTGCCTTTGAACGTACCTTTTTGTAAGAACATTAGCATATTTTTAGGGATTTCTCAAATTAAAATTTGATAAACACAGAAACAAAGTTGAGTTTAGTTGAGTTTTATCCTTCAAAATTGTACTGGAGAACTGAAGAGTTTATGTTGCATTCAGTGGCAAAACTCAACTTTGTACTGGAAACTCAAACTAAACTCTCTGTGTAGACATGGCATTAGTCATTTACAGATCGATTCTGTTCGTTACCGGTAACAATAATATTGTTACCAAAACTCGTTACCGGTCTTACAAATTGGTATTCTGTGGAATCGGTAGCGCTTTCAACAGCCGTAAACTCACCTTATTGATATGGATAGAGCTCTTGAAAGAGAGACTTCTTGCTTTTGACCTGCTTGTCAATAGCGTTGTCATCATTCAGTGGTTGATATTTGTGAACATAGAAAAAAAAGTTTTATTTGAAGAATCTATCAATGAAGATCGCTTCTACACGTTTGTCCTCCTTATTTTCGTTTGCTTTCTTTTCTGTTTTACTCTGATATTCTAAGCCAAACATTCATCAAGTTTGAGGCAACATTGTTGATACGAACCCTGCAAAAAATGAAAAATAGTGCGATGTTGAGAATTTTTTTGTTGCTATCCAACGATCGTTTAACGAATCATTGTTTCAGTTTCATTTGTGTCTCTTCGTCGCTCAATCCTTTTCTTTTGTTTATGGTTTTGCTAGTAACAGAAAACGAAAAACAAAATAGACGCTCAATCGTTCTTTTGTTCTTTGAATAGTTTTTGTTTCGTTCGCTTGAAAGATCGGAACGTAACAAAATAGAACGATTCGTTTTTGTTTATTTGCGTTCTCTGGTTGTAAGCAACAATGTTGCCTCGAACTCGTTGAATGTTTGGCTTACAACTTCATAGCAGCTACGTAATGGTTGTAACCAAATTTTATGGTTTTTGTATATGTATTCTCTACACCTGAACAGAAGGGCTTTAAGAGAAGGCCGGAGAGGATTATATGTATGACCGACCCCCATTAATTTTGCAAGGAAACGTTTTTGCCTTTGACACCTATTCTCTCCGACCACTCCTTAGGGGGGCTCTCATACAAATTATATGGTTTTTGTATATTTATTCCATACACCTGAGCATATGACCTTTAAGGGAGTGCCGGAGAGGGTTAATATGTATGACTGACCCCCATCATATCACTTTTGCAAAAGGAACATTTTTGCGTTTGACACCTATTCTTTCCGACCACTCCTTAGGGGGGCTCCTATACAAATTTTATGGTTTTTGTATATTTATTCCATACACCTGAGCATATGACCTTTAAGAGAGTGCTGGAGAGGGTTAATATGTATCATCGACCCCCTTTACTTTTGTTAAAGGAAAATTTTTTCCTTGGGGACCTGTATCCTCTGAAAAACGCAATAGGGGCATATTAATTTTGTCACTCTCTTTGTAAGGCCCATAAAGAGGCGTAGGTATAGCAAAGTGTATATATTCTTGATGAGCATCACCATCCAAGTGGATTTAGCCATGTCCGTCTGTCTGTCCGTCCTTTCGTATGTAACTTATAAGTGCTTAAAAAGAAAAAATTGAGTACTCTCGAGTTGCAAAACATGTCCCGGAACTATATAGTTCCACAGTTCCATTTGATTGAATGAAACTCATGCAACTCATATACAGCAGATACAAGAACCATGGGCAAAGCAAACGGAAACATCAAATGTTGGCTTTATATTTCATGTTATTGTGTAAAATTTATATAAGTTAGAGAGTTCAAACATGAATTTTTCTCCCAGTGAGGATCAAGCAGACTAACAAATGCTAACAGACTAACCGCTGCTTGATCACTATCAACCGCCATACTAACCTCTGAGAATGACGTATTCTATATCAAAACTTTCTGTCTCAGCTGGGGTTCAAAACCTGGTCTTGAACAGACATGAAGTCATCCACACACTGTTTAATGCACTAGGCCTCGGCCGACAAGGATTAAACCAAGAAATTGGACAAGGAGTAGGACAGTTTTAAATACAAATAGAGGATTAAGGACAAGCATGAGGACATGTTTGGGAATAAAGCAAACGAAAGAAAAGGAAAGGAAAGGAAAGGAAAGGAAAGGAAAGGAAAGGAAAGAGACAAGAAAAAGTACAAGGATAAATATATGCTATCAGGTCAAAACCGATGAATGTTTCCGCTATATAAACAACTTCTTTTTTCTATATAATTTGCTACTTTTTAAACTTATTTGTATGACTTGATTGAAATTTTATTTCCAATAAATATCAAGTAAATATCATAAGAATGTCTTGAAGGTAATTCATAAAACTAATGATAGTAGATAGTAGATAGTAATGATAGTAAAAAGTCCACAAACTTTTTTTAAAACAAACAGCTATACGTTAAAGGCAAAATATCTGCTTTCAACTTATTTAATGTTGGAAGTAAAAAAAAAAAGGAAATAAAACTTAATTCACGGAAACTCATTATTTTGAAACACTCGGCCCACAAAGAAATACAAGAATATCTCGTTGCCACTCCAGTGATTTTGTTTTTCTAACTAAAAGGAAACAAAAATTTGCTAAACAAAGAATGTCGAAAATTGAATAAAATTTTTTTTTTATTAAGTGGTCGCTCCTTTGGTGCTTTAAACAAGTAAAACTGCTTTATTTGCTCATTGAGACTAAGAAAAGCAAAGCATGGTGGGGTGGGGGAGGTGGTCAGTGGTTGTCCTTATTATGCTCTTATTTATACATTGAAATATATTTACACGTCGTTTTTCTCCCCCATTTTGGACGTTAGAGTCAGTTTTTTTTTTGTGATTTAGCATTTATTTCCATATTAATTTCATGGCCTACGAAATACTGTTAATGAATAAGGACATCAGAGGACAACAAAATAAAACAATAAAAAAAAACAAAAAAAAACTAAAAAACTGAGCCAACAGTTAAACAGAGAAACGTGCCGGAATGCCTTTGATGTACAACGCATCCCCACCACCTCAAAAAGAGGAGTGCTTTAGAAAGAACACGAAACGGAAAGAAAAGGAAAAAGTTCATTTGAGCTTAAGCAACCGCGGCAACCACGAAAGGTCCCCCGAAATACAGGTTTAGCTTACGGGCTCGTTTTTTTTTTTGTTGTTTTTTATTTTTTGTGGCTTGCCTAGATTTGGTTTGAATTTTTGTTTTATTTTAGTTGTTGTTTTTTATTACTTTTTTTTTTTTTGTATTTTACTTTTGACCCAGAAGCCAAGAAAAAAGAGAGTGAGTTCAAGCGGTAAGAGCAACAGTGGATTCAAGTTTTCCTTTGGCCATAAAAAAAAAAAATGTGTTATTCAATTGCTGCCTCATCATGTTGATGCCTATCAACTTGCTAGAGCGAGGGCCATAATGAACAGGATTTTGCAGCATAATGTAGACAACAAGCGACAAAAAATCAAAAACAACTACAACAACAACGACATGACTTGCCATAGCAACAAAACCTAATCAGTGGCACGTAAAAATGTAATTATAGATTAGCGGGATTTAAATATTTATACCAGGACTCATAAGATAGGCTGGCAGCAGGTAGCGATGTTGCTAAAATTTTGTCAATGCTACTACAACTGGCCACATGAAAAGCCATCAGTGCTTGTTTCCAACAGCTGCATAAGTTCCTTCTTTTTCACTTAAGCTTTTATCAGATATCCCTAAATTCCAACCTTAAAACTTATCTTTTCATGCCTAGCTTTTAAACTCGCTGGCTTGCATGAAATTTGCTTTTAACTTTTATTAAAAAAAAAATTATTCATTTAATGGCTTATTTCAATACAATACCAGTTAACATACAACAAACAAGCACATAAAAGTTATTTATCATTTTTTTCTTCGATTTTCTATCTCTTTCTTAAAGCACTCAACTTTGTATGCAAACGCGTGTAATAAGCGGCAGAAAAGGGATTTGAAAAGGATTTATTTTTATGTTGCTTACAAATTCAAAACATATTTTAAGGCGCTTCAAATGCGGAAAAGCTTTTCAGCTTGTACGCCTTTCAATTGGGTTGCAATTCAAAATGGATTAATGCAAACATTACTGTTTGAAATTGAAAAAACAGTGGTGGCCATTATAAAGTGATTCAAGGATGTCTCTAACACTGCTTTATAAATGTTGACAAAAGTCATTGAAAGTAGACAACCACGTGAATTTCGACGAAAATGGAAAAAAAGTAAATTCTGTGTTTTCACCAAGCATTCTTTTTTGCTTAAAAAAAAAAACGATCACCAAGGCAAGGCTTGATAAATACTATTACTACTCTGCGTCATCAATTTCAATGGTTAGCCCTTTGACGACCACTCCTAAATCACTGAGAAATTCACAAATCCGACACCGGATTCGTGTTCAGCTACCCCAAATTACTAAACAAAAGTGTTGGGAAAAACTATTTTTATTTACCTGCAAAGGTGTGAAAAAACCTTGGGACCTATATGTCCCAATGGTCGTCAATGGCAAAAACAGAGATAACAAGATAGGAAACTTCGATTATATTGTCAATTTGGTTGGTTTTGCGCCAAAATAATGCTTGTTCTTCTCATTTTTTTGTATGCACTCACGTATTGTGTATTGCGTGAGTTCACCTCAAGATTGTCTGAACTGTTGTTGTATCGACTAACAGCTGATTTAAGCTAGCAATAATATTGCTTTATATTCGAAGCTTAAATAAATAGGCATTGGATATGGACATAAAATGAATGTAAAAGAGGCGGAAACTTAATTTATGCATGCAAAATCTCTCAACTGATAATAAATTATCTTGCAAATTAAAATATTAACTCTGTTCCTTATCTTGTACACAAAACTTCAATGCATGTTGAGTTTCTTCACGGATTATACAACAACCAGCGTAAATTTGAACCAGCAGCTGATTTTATTTTGTGGCGTCCGTGACGTAGTTGGTTAAAGTGCGTGGCCGCTATGTCAAAGAACTTTGGAACACAGGTTCGAACCCCAGCAGCGACAGAAAATTATTTGAATTAAAAATAATTTTTCTGTACGGACGCCACTTCTCTGCAGACAATGGCAAACCTCAAAGAGTAATCAAAATGCCATGTAAAGCTTTTTGAGAACAAGAACATTCCGTTCATCGCCGTTCGGAGTCGGCGTTAAACCTGTAGGTCCGGTTCTCGGTCAATTGTGTACAAACTTAATAACACGCACAACACAATTGATCATAAGAAGCTAGGTCAAAGTCCTTTCAAGGGCTGAAATGGCCAGTTTTTTATTTTTTTTTTTTATTTAGCTGACTTTATTTACTTAAAGCGCTACTCCAACTTTCAGTGCAAAAAATAGCTTTTTCATGAATACGAAAACTACTAAGATTTTTTAAACAATCATTATATCGTCTTAAAGTATATACATTGAACACTTTCAGTTATATTTTGATTGAAAAATATTGTATAGTCTTGTTACAAATGACTATATTGTGTGTTTTTTTTTTTTGTGTTTTGTGTTTTTTTGTTTTTTTTGTTTTGCGATGACGAAAATTGTAGCGAACTGGATAACCTGACAGAAAAAAAGGCCAATAGATTTTGTTAAACGACAATATAAACTAGTGTCTGATCGATTCATTTAAAAAATATGCAAAGTACATATAGTTAATAGTTCGATTTTCACTAAAAATACTGTCGTGTTTTGGCTATAAAACGGCCATTTTTTATAGAAAAAAATATCAAATGAGTCTGCTAAATATTAAAAAGATAGCTTCAGACATCCCGGATTGCAGGCTTTGTAGGTTTTATCCACATATGTGTTCATATTGTGACCTCCGGTGGTGTTCAATAGATGTGACTTGAATAATGAATAAAACTTTTAGTTAAAATACAAAATAAAGAGCGGAAATACACACGTATCGAGTAGTCGAACGTTCGAGCTAAAGTGACGAATTAAAACAACAGAAAGCATCGAAAATTAATTTCTGGAAATTCTAAACATTATATTAATGACAGAAATACGATTAGAATACCAGGTATGTGACCCTTTTTGCAGATGTATAACTTCGCAGAATGTTCAAATCGATGAAGTTCAAAGTTACAAGTGTGAGTTACCCCTTAATTTGTTTATATTTTGACCATGGTAAGTTTGTTTAAACTCTGTAAAATTGTATGCAGTGGTGAGAAGCCAAACCAGCTGAATAACTCAAACTATGACCCAAACTGAGTGAGTTTTTCAACAAAATGTACGATCACAACTATAATATTGTGTCATGTGACGACTAACATTCTATGTACTTTACCCTCTGTAAGTTTGTCTAATTTTGAGTTCGTTTCTGTTAGTGAGAGTGATGTTGCTCATTGTGTTAATAAAATAAAATCAAATGCCGTGGGTGAAGATGGAATATCTATTAAATTCATTAAAATCATATTACTGCACATTTTGAGTCCATTAACCCACATTCTAAATCACTGTTTCACAAGTTCTTGATTCCCTGAGGTTTGGAAAGTAGCGACAATTGTTCCTATTGCTAAAAAATCGAATGCCTGTGATCCAACTGACTTTCGGCCTGTAAGCTTGCTTTCATCGTTATCTAAAGTACTCGAGTCTCTCATGGCGGCACAAATTTCGGAACACATTAGAAAATATGATCTCATGTCTCCACTTTAGTCCGGCTTTCGACTTTAGATGACATTACATTCACTTACGACTTAGGGCACTTAAATTTACTCTGCCTGTTGGATTTTTCCAAGGCATTTGACACTGTTGACCATTCTCTATTGTGTCACAAACTTGTAAATAACTTTAATTTCTCTGGCATGGCCGTCCGTCTGTTATACAGTTACTTAGTTGGAAGGTCTCAAAGAGTAAGGGTGGGTAATAGTCTGTCTGCTTTCCGTAATTTAACCTGTGGGGTTCCTCAAGGCTCTGTACTTGGTCCGATTTTATTTACATTATTTATAAACGATATCTTCAGCAAATGTCGGTATGTTACCATGCATGCGTATGCTGATGATATTCAACTGTACTTATCCAGACCTATTAACCTTGTTGATGATTTATGTACTAAGATGAATGAAGACTTAATGAAAATAACTGAATGGGCTGAATCTAATAGGCTCAAGCTCAACCCCCTTAAATCATACGTCTTGCCGATTTCTAAATCCAATCAAGCTCTCTCCAGGATACCAATTATTTATGTTAATGGTGTCGAACTGGAATTTGTTGATAAAGTGAAGAATCTTGGTTACCACATTAACTCCTCACTTTCCTGTGTAAACCATATCAATTCTGTCGTTAGTAAGGTCTACTATGTCCTGAGGAACTTGAGGTGTACTGCGTCATTTGTTCCTATTGCAACTAAAAAGTTAGTACAGCAGCCCATAATGCCTATCATATCTTACTCAGACGTTGTTTACAGTAGAATTGATTCCAGGTCTAAACTTAAGTTACAACATGCTTTTAACAATACAGTAAGGTATGTGTATGGCCTTCGGAGGTTTGACCGCATCAGTCATATGGGCAATCAAATACTTGGTTGCAATATTTTTAACTACTTGGATGCTAGGAACTGTATATTCTTATATAATTTGATTCATACCAAAACACCCAATTACCTATTTGAGAAGCTTCAATTTTGTAGATCTAATAGAAATCTAAACCTCACTATTCCTATCTATAACTATTTGAACTCAAACAGACTATTTTTCGTGAATGCAATCAGATTGTGGAACTCGTTTCCTGTTAGAATTAAAAGTATCCCTAATAAGCACACCTTTAAGCATGAAATTATCCTATACTTTTCTTAATACTGTTTCTATCAATATCTATATAATTAATTTTAAGACCTGATTTGTTTATTACTCATGTTTTTTGTTATACTTGTTGCTTATTCAAATCATTTCTTTCCAAATAACTTAATTGTTAGTTTAACTAGTATTTATTATTATTTCCTTTTCGGTTGTTTATTCTATAACTTGTTGAGAATTGTTAGTTCGCTTTGCATTTAAAAAACTATGTCTTACATGTAAACATTAATTAATTTAAATAAAATAAATAAAGTAAATAAAATAAATAAAATAAATAAAATAAATAAAATAAATAAAATAAATAAAATAAATAAAATAAATAAAATAAATAAAATAAATAAAATAAATAAAATAAATAAAATAAATAAAATAAATAAAATAAATAAAATAAATAAAATAAATAAAATAAATAAAATAAATAAAATAAATAAAATAAATAAAATAAATAAAATAAATAAAATAAATAAAATAAATAAAATAAATAAAATAAATAAAATAAATAAAATAAATAAAATAAATAAATTATACAGGTAGGCTTGACAGCAGGCTATTTTCTTAGGAGATCGTTAATGGATTGTCAAAATAAAATGAATATGTTTGTTTTTTTTTTTTTTTGTTTGCTTTGCTTTGTATCATTTTTGAAAATTCCAGATCAATTCTGTCGCGGTAACATTAATCTTGTTACCGTAAAAATTCACCTTTTAGTAACTTGAACACTCTGTTGGTATTCTGCGACCAAGCGTTACCGGTGAATATTGTTACCATCTCTTTAGGTGGTAACAAGCAAAACAGAAGACATAATTTAGCCTGCATTACAAAAAATAACTCGCATTTTGAGTAATTAATCTAATTTTAAAATCCTCAAATTGAAATCGGAGCAAATCAAAATAAAAAACGATGTTAAATTCACTGTTGCTGCTTCTTCAGCACTTTTCAATGACAAAAATTTATAGCAATTCACTGGTAATATTTATTAATTTACATAAAATTAATATATAAATTAAATATAGATAACACCGCCGCTGCGCCGGCGTAGTGCGTGCATATTTTCTGCCAATAAAAACAAATATTATATAAAAAGTTAACATAATGCAATTAATTCTATATATTTACTTCTCACTTTCCATTGTTTATATATCACCACACAAAAGAGCGAGCTTCATTTCTATAAGGTGAGTTTACGACATTTGACAGCGTTGCCGAGTGCACAGAATACCGATTTATAAGACCGGTAACGAGTTTTGGTAACAATATTGCTGTTACCGGTTCATATTGTGTATGTATTGACTTCAATTTGACATAAAGCATGCATAAGTGCTATCCCTTTTACAGCGAAGTTTCCAACCTTGTTGTCTTTGGCAAAAATTTATGCAACTATTTTCTCTCGTTGAAAGTACGCTAGGCTTGGGCAGTTTATGAACGAATTAGTTCAATTCAGCGATTCCCACTCATGAGCTACTCGAACTAGTTCAGTGCTTCTCGTTCTTTTAGTTCATTTTAGTCCAATTGATTTTGCAGCGAGTAGAAACAAAACTAACGAGAGCAAAAAGTACTAAATTTAACAAGCTATGGTTTGAATCTTTGGTTTGAGACACTTTTTGTGTCTGCACTAACAGAAATGGTGGATGTGAGGGCTGTCACATTGGTAGATTTTATATATAAAAAGAACGAACGAACTAAAAGAAATAAATGAACGAACTAGTTCACTACATACGATCAAACTGAAAAGAGCGATCTTTAAAATGCCCAAGCCTACAGTACGCGAATAAAAAGTTTGAGGTCAAATTATGATTTATTTCATGAGAACTCTTTTTTTTTAATCTATTTTAAATTTACACAATGAAAGTTTAAAAAATAACCTTTGGAATGGTGGTACTTTGCCCTCTATATGACTATTGATTTAGAACAGCGATTGCCATCGCCTAACTCTTTTCATTCTATTCTATCTATCATTCAAAAAAAGTGAAATGGGTCGTAAGAATGTGCTTTCTGATCCAAACATGCAAAGACCATTGAACCCATGCTATTTGTGTCTTTTGCAAAAAACCATTTTGCCTCACCAATGATCGAAATTACTTCGAAATTTATCAAGAAAAAAAAACAAAATGTCATTTTAATTCATTGATCAAAAATGGATACAAATGTATTTTTATTTCAAATAAATCAACTCTTCAACAAAATTAAAGATTTTTACCTTTGACGACCATTGGGATATATAGAGCCCGTCAGATTTGGTGGTCGCATGGATAGTCGAGATGAACTATCATATCTTTTTTCGTTATTTATTTGTTAGAAAGTGGAAGGTTGCCCGCTACTTCTACAAAAAATTTGTACCTGTAACTCCTCCCACCCCCAAAATATTGCAGCAAGAAGAATGGGGTAGAAAAAGTAAAGATTTTTTCGACTTTGGGTAGTCTGGTAGGCAATGGGATGAATCTGTCCTTATTTAATTACATAACTATACTTGAAAATTAAGTACTTTTTTAAAGCCACATTCCCTTTTAAATAATAACTTGTAGGAAAAATATATTGCATAGTTTTTCTAGAAAAAATAAAGTTGGTAAATGGGTCACCAGTGTCCCAGTAGTCGTCAAAGGTTTAAGAGATGGTTTACGAAAAAAGTTTATTCACATCGTCATTCACATTGATTACCTTTAAAAATGCTAAAACAATCACCGGCGAATATTATTCACAACCGATAAACAGATTTGACATTGATTTAAAGCAAAAACTATTAACTGCTATCCCATCCACCATATTATCCAGACTTAGTTCCCTGTGACTATTTTGTATTTCCAAACCTGAAAAAAACGTCTC
The DNA here is from genome assembly GCA_943735915.1 of Pherbina coryleti. NCBI lineage: Eukaryota > Metazoa > Arthropoda > Insecta > Diptera > Sciomyzidae > Pherbina > Pherbina coryleti. Next base: position 167,944,052 of record OX030949.1, on the reverse strand, counting down.
AGTCGGAAGAGATTTTAATAAAATGAAGAGGTCATGGCAGAAACAAATGCGTCTTTTGACAACCTTGGCACATCCCAAGAATGATAGAAACAAGATTACGCGTTCCGCAGTCCCGTTATCTAATGCTTTCTTTCTCAACTGAGTCCATGACGTCACACAGTACTTTTGGTTGACAAAAACGTATGCAAATGTGCGATCTCTTAGGCAAATTGACGAAATTGAAAATAAATTCCTTCGAAAAAGTAAAGTAAAAATATTTACTTTTCTGTATAAAAATATGAATATTTTCGTATACGAAAAATATGAATTTTTTAAACTTTCAAGATTTTTATCTCCTAAACTATTCGAGACTGACAAAATTTTGTACCAATGGGTTAAGGAGGTCCATATAAATATTACGAAAATAAGAAAAAAAATTTTTAGGCGTGGGTGTGGGAGTAAAATTATTCCAAAGTCTGACAATATCGCTTGTGACGTCATGCTCTCTCTCTCTCTCATTTGCGGAACGCGTTATCTGGTTTCTATCATTCTTGGGCACAACCTATTATTTGGAGACGAAAAAAAAAATGAAAAAGCTAGTCTTTGCATTGATCTAAAAATCTACTTTATGGTTTATTTGACATACCACCTTGATCAAAAAATTCCCGGAATTTATTCAGTAAATTAAAAATACAAGATTTTACATCAAAATTGATACTGTCCCCTTCAAAGTACTTCCCATCGACTGCAACCCATTTATGCCAGCGCTTGATCCAGTCCTCGAAACATTTTTTTATATTTGGTTTGCGGTATGGCCATCAGAATCATCTTCGATTTTTCCATGATCTCATCTTTGGAGCTGAAACACGCTCCGCGGAGTGGTTTTTTGAGTTGACTGAATAGAAAAAAGTCGTAGGGAGCCGAATCAGGTGAATTCGGTGGTTGTTGAATGGTAGGGTAAAACACCCAGTCCTGAGCCCCCTTAAGAGAATTTTTTACTTTGAAAAATTATAACTTTGTTATTTTTAGCATGTTTGGCAGCGTTTTAGTGTTAAAATACGCGTTTATTCAAGAAAAATAAATTGATTAAATTTGTTTGAATGCCAATAAGACCAATATATTTAAAAATAATCATTTATTAAAAAATGAACCAAATCCCAGTTATGAGCCCCCGATTTCCAATTCTGAGCCCCCTTTTGTCCAGTTATGAGCCATCTGGTTTTTACAATAAGAACTTTATTATTTTAATTATTTTATGAAAAAATAATATTCAAAACGTTAACAAAATATAAATAAAAAATAATATTATATATAAATCATAAACCACAAATTCATTTTTGGGTCTTAATGCTCAACTTCAGTTCGATCCAAACCTGACTTTCCAAGGCATTTACTGTAATCGATTGCGTTCGGATTGAAAGGATACAGGTCGCAGGTACGAAAACCATTAGCTATGGTCTCATTTTTTATGTAGGTACTTAATAATGTTTTTTAATAATTTTGCAAAATGATACTTTGTAAACTGTCGGTCCATGTTATGCATTCTCCAACATTGCAGTTCCTTTAACCACCCCATTTTAAGAGGTATGAAAATAGCCATACGGTTAGCTGTAAAATTCCTGTTGCATTTGGGTATAAGCAGATCAGAACAATTTGCAATTATTCTCAGAGCTTGGATAAGCTGTAAGTTAAATGCGTTGTATGACCATATAAGTAAAGAATTACAGGAACCAATATTTGATTTGAAACCAGTGTTGGATAAAAGACTTCTTTTATATTGTATATAAATGCATCCGAAGTCATCCAGCCTGAATCAGTTTTCGTTTACACTATTCCTTCAGGTATTGATTCGAATATATCCTTGGGTATTCTTTTATAAGCCAAAACAATGATGGTGGAATAATCAAGGCATCAGCAGAAAATGAAAACATAACTGTCATGGTCTCCTTAGCTGCTCCTTTATCTGTTCCATAAATGTTACTTGCACTTCTAGGAGCTAAAACTGGTTCTCCTTTTGGGCATATGACTTTTCATCGAAGTTTGTTTGAATTTGATGGAACCAGCCTCCTAAATCTTTTTCCAAAAGATCTGCACTGGCATTTGTTACTGCTTCAGGAACTCGAATAGATATTTTTTGGATGTCGGTTAAGAAATCCGCTATACCATTTGTCGCCAGGAAAATTATTTTTAAACATATTTTCATGTGTGTATGAATCTAAAAATTTATTAACAATTTTTTTAACTTTATGTTTTCTTCTTGGGAAACCTCTTTCATAGTTATCAGATATATATTTCACTATTTTTCCCTCTTCGATGCATGTTAAACCCGGCAAGGAACAGGCAGATCCTTATTGGAACGGTTATGAATGAATCCGGGTTTTGGAATATTGGGCGCAGAATTTCATATTTCCTTGAAACTTCGTGAATTGACACGCCGGACTTAATCTCGTTGATTTGTATAAAATAAATTGTTAATTTAATAGTGAGTGGAGTCAATCTGACCAACATCCGCAAAAAGATGGAGGCTAATGCATGGAACCGGGATGTAATGCATGCAAGTTCAAGTGCAGAATCTGGCATTAATTGCAAACAAATATCAAGAGTTTTAATTTTCTTATTGTGAATGTTTTTGAATATCTAATAAGAGAATCAGGCTTAACGGGTTAATAAGAATGTTTATAAAAATTTCTGTTTTCCTGCTCTGAGCTCCACGGGCTCACATTTGGATATTTTATTTTTCTGTAAAATTCCAATTGTGAGCCCCCATGGCTCATAACTGGAAACATCGAATTTAGTACTCCAGATATAAGCCCCCATTTTTTTGCTTTGACAGAGAATATTTTAAATGAAATATTTAAGAAATAAACAATAAATAATATTCAACTTTTGTTATAACCAAAGCTTATTATAGAAATCATAACAAAATGTCCATACCTGAAGGTTTAAAGTGTGTTAACTCCTTGTCGATATTGCTTAGCAAATCACTTGACTGAGTAAGAGTACGAGGCACGTCTTTTTATTTTAAAAAATCACTTTGAATTTAATATTTCATACTCAGCATGATAGCTGAACGAACTGAACGAAATTTGACGAATTATTATAAATTTACTGTTTTAACTGACATCCAGACAATTATTAGCTAGAGACAGTTTAATGAGTGGGGGGCTCAGAATAGGCTGAGGGCTCAGGACTGGGTGTTTTACCCTATTTGTTTCGTTTTTAGCCAAATGTTCACGGATAACGATGACATTGTGCGATGGTGCCTTATCATGATGCAAGATCCACGAGTTGTTTGCCCACAAATCCGGTATTTTTTGGCGAATTGTTTCACGCAAACGCGTCATAACGCCCAAATAATACTCTTTGTTGACAGTTTGGCCTTGTGGAGGGAGTTCATAAAACACAACACCCTTATAATCCATTAAAGTCCTTCTTTTTTGACTTAAAACGAAGTGGTTTTTTCGGTAGTGGCTCATTCGGTGTCTGGATTGTGTGACATACTCATAAATCCACGTCTCGTCTCCAGTAATGATCCGTTTGATGAATGTTGGGTTGGATTCAGCCTTAAAATTAAGTCTTTTGCGATTTCAACGTGGTCCCTTTTTTGCATGAAATTCAGGCCTTTCGGCACCGGCTTTGCAGCGACACGTCTGAGGCCCAAATCATTAACCAAAATGTCTCGAATGCATCCAAAACCAATGCCCAACTCCTCGGTCATCTCTCTAATGGTCAATTTCTGGTCTACGGTCATTCATTCTTTGATTTTTTTGATGTTTTCGTCGTTTTTCGATGTCGATGGCCTGCCACTGCGTTCATCAGGATTCACGGACTCACGGCTAGTTCTGAAACGTTCGTTCCACTGATAAATGACTGTTTTCTTTAGGGTATCGTTGCCGAAACACTTTTCTAACCTTTGCAATGTCGTCGCACCATTGAAACCGTTTTAACGCAAAATTTAATACAAACTCGTCGTTGCGAATTCAATTCCATTTTGAAAATTGTACAAAATTTGACAGCAACCAGCTTTGAACGACCTTCACGGAATATGCCCTGGAGCGAACGTTGGCCAGGACTTAATTCATTAGATGAGATTTTTACAGTGCTTTAGGATAATGATCTATCACCTCATAAAGTATTAAGATCAAAGATGCATTCTTGTCTTTATAATTCACGCCGAAAGTAATGAAAAATAATCGCACGAATATGTTCACGAGGTAATACAATTTTTTGCCCGAGATGAACATTTCAAGTTACTTTTAAAAACAAAAATAGCGCTCAAATAGCAAAATCTTCCGAAGAAGGGTATATTCAGCAAGGTCAAGTTTCCAATGGAAAAGTCAGATGGTAAGTGTTGCCACTTACTGTTGCCAAAGCCATAAATATAAATAGCAAGCCTCGTATAATTTCTCCAAATAATTTCTCCAAATAATTTCTTCATTTCTTAAGCCTTCACTGTATCCATACAAAACGAAATTTTTTCCAAACCACTCAGTACAATGAATGTACTATGTATGTACAATGACTATACAATGAATTCCAAACTTAACACGCACCAACTCCATTACATTTAAGAGTTAATATAGGAAAAAAAAACTGATTTGAGTTTGAAGAATGTTATTAAATCCTTTATGGACATTAATTCAGCTGATATTTGAAAGGATTTCATAACAATGCAAACGTTGATCAATGATGTCAATTTCTCACCTTTAAGGAAACACACACAAATGCACTCACACACGCCCATAAACATGAGCATAAACATGAACGTATATTAGAAAACGCAGCTATTGTGTATGTGTTGATGCTGACAAAAGTTGTTGCATGAAGACAGGCAGAGAGATAGATAGATAGACCGTAAGCAAGATGAATAGATACATAGACAGACAGATGGATGTATGGACAATAACAACAATACTAGATGTTGTAGCCAAAAAAGTGCTCTATAGAAACGGAATTGTATGGTTGAGGGTATGAATGAATGAATTTATGAATGACTGTATGAATGGCAGAGTGTGAGCGTGTGACCAATTGGTATGTGTGACCTCAAGCGGATATGCTACGGATATTATACGTACCGTGCATGTGTGTAAGTGTGCATTTCAATGGCACATCTATTTGAAAATCTCTTTAAAGGAAGCAAGCAATTCTGCTGCTTTGGCTATAAGTGTGTGTATTTGTGTGTGTTTTTTGTGTGCTTGTGTAGCAAGTTAAGTTTGTAAAATATCAGTCGCATTTACATATGTTAGTATTTATGTTGCATAAATTATATTTTACAGCTACTAACGTGCAGTCATATTTTTTTTATTTTTTATTTTTACTTGTTAAGAGTTCTGGCAGGAAACGGAAATGCTTGACTTTATAGTTGCTCTGTAACTTGACGGGTTTCTAAGCTGTTTATATGTTTGTAGTATAAATTAGCATAAACGAGCATGTATGTCAATCACTCTCTGCATGTCGGTCATAGTTGCAACAAGCTTGGCAACATTTGAGGCTAGGATAAATTAAGCTACAGTGTTGCCACAGTCATCAATTAAGTAAACATAAATGAAATATATGTGGTCGATGATATTAAGTTATTTGCTTATACAAGCAAATAAATTTGTGTAAATTTATATTTGAGGATTATAATCAGAAGATATCTAAAATGACACCAAGTAAGTTGTCCCTGACACAAATATTCAATAGACACAAATTGTGTGTGAAACTTTTAAGTATTTCTTATATTTTTTATTTTATAAAGGTATTCATTTCAATACACGTCTTCTCAAAATTTTGTGCTTAAAATAATTGTTTTAAAATCCCGCACAAACTTTTGCAAACCACTTAAAATAATCTGCCTTAACTATGCACCCTAATGTAGCAGGCAATAAATTATTTCCTAAGTTAAAGAAAAAAACAACACCCCTGATTCTTGTCATTTTGTAAAGTTTTTCTTCCCCTTCCTTGCTTGTTACACACAGCTTCTCTTTTTCTTTACGATTTGCTTCTGTTGCTCTTTGCACATCCTTCGCTGTGGCGGGAACAGTGGCAGAGTCACCGAGTCTTTTTCTCTAAATCTTAAATCCTTCTACACTCATTTGTAATTAATTTCGAGTCTAATTACAATCATTGCAGTAGTTTTACAACATCTTAATTACTTAATGGTTTCCTATTGTTCTATCGTGCTGTCTCTCTCTTTCGCCGCATAATAATTTAAATAATTCGCTTGTTAGACTAGCAACAAAAAAAAAAAAAAAAAAAAAAAAAAATAAAAACTAATTCAACTGCATTGCAAATGGGTAGAAAATTTTTGGAATAAGTAAAGCTTGTTTGGTTTCCATCTGAAAAACCACAGTTATGGGCTGCCACAAAACTGACGCAGAGCGAGATAGCTGCACTAGCAAACGCTAGCAAAAACTCAATTTATTCGTTTTTCCTTAAAACTGTGCAGCAGCATAAGAGTTGCCCAAGTTTTTCTCCCACACAGCAAGAAAAATAAATAGTTCAGCAAAATTTTTGCATTTTTTGTTGCTTTTTTGTTTTTTGTTACTTTTTTGTTTTTGAATTTTTTTTTTTTTCCTTTTTTGGCAAGAGTTTCAACTTCTTTTGAAAATATTGTACAGCAAAAACGTAGCAATTGAAACAGCTTGTTTGCTGCTCTATTGCAGCAACAACAAGGACAGCGCGAAAATTGCACAAAATTCGAGTGTGAAAAAAAAACAGTGCTTTGCATATTTAAGCTGTTGGCAACACTTTCCACTTTTGTTGTGCGTGAACTTCAACAAAGTACAGTGGCACTAAAGAGCATGCAACATTTCCTTTTTTGTTGAACGTGGTTGCTGCAAATTAAAAAAGTTTGCGAAAATCAAGCAAGGGAGGTGGAAATTCAAAGCGAAAATTAAAAAAAAAAAACTGAACCTTTTTAATCAATCAAGCAAAGATTCTACGAAATTTAATTGAACGCAGAATTTTCAATTTCAATTTTCTAGAAATAAAGACAGCCAGTACAAACCTCACAGACAAGTTGAATCCAGGTGTACTCTTTTCGATTTTTCTGATATGATATTGAGGTTAAATGTTCCTATACTAAAACAAAAAAATATATGTAATACTATCGATACCCGGCGCGCGTTGCTGCACCCGGCAAGTATATTGGAAATAATAAGAAAATTCAAAACTTTTTTTAGTCCCTTAGTCTGACACCACGCTCATGTTCCACTGCCCATTACAGTTAGCCAGTAGCAGAACATCACTCCCAGGTGACAATTCCATTATGAGTTTCAGGGTCCTGTGAATTTAGCTTCCATAGCTATTCTGTATAGAGAATCGGGCCACACCCCCTTTTCCAATGCACATACCAGTTTTCCAGTAGAAAGACTTTGGCAATTAGTAACTCCATACTGAGTTTTATTGTCATGCGAAGTTTAGTTCCAAAACTATTTAATATCAAAAATTTGACTTGTGTGGTCGAAGCCATAACCCCTTTTCCTATACCCGTACCAGTTCTCTTGTTTATTTATAAAAAAACTTATTGAATCACACAATGTCAATTCTATAAAGTAAAAAGTCAGCCGTTTGTTCCTTTTGTTCATTTATAAATTACAGAAAAACCACTGTTGAAACATGTGTAGAAAAGTTGCATGCAACGAAACAAATAAACATACGTTAATACATACATACATACATCAAGTCGGATTGATTTTCATTCTCATCAAAAAAATCCTCAACATTCTAAAGGTGATCAGTGAATCCCCTTTTAACAAAACTGTGTAAGATGAATTCACCACTACAAAACTAATTTGAACATATTAGAATGTACTTCGGTCCAATTCGCTTTAAGCGCAGAAAAGTATGTATGTATATGTATTTGTTTGTTTGTTTTGTTGTTTTGTGCTTGCTGAGAACAAAAAGAGGCTCTCGCAGCACAAACGCATGAAAAGCTAACGTTCAAGCAATGCATGGCATTGTGCATGATTTTTTAAGAAACTTAACACTTTAATTAAAGATACTTATTATTGAAATTTCGTAAAGGAAATAACCAATGAACCTTTTGTAGCACAAATGTGATATTTTAAAACTTATTTCAAAAAAATCGGACCAGTACTTTTGGAGTTTTGCGGACACAAAAAATGTTCACTTTCATTTTATATAATAGTATAGAAGATATAGATATAGATATAGATAAATATATATAATATATATGTATGATCGATAACGTGATCGATCTTCGAAAGGTGCGCATAAGTTAATGTTTATGCCTAAAAGTATGACACGATCAAGGTTAACCTTGACAAGGTGCATCAAAAGTAGATAAGAACTCAAGTTATTAATGTAAAAGCTTTGTCTACTCTGTTAAAAAATTCCGGGTAACTTTCTCGGCAACATCAGCGTTTAAGTAAGACCTTAGTAACTAAGTGGATCAAACTGAAAGTCATGCAAGACTACTAATGATTTGGTATAGTGGCCAACGAGGCAATCTGTCTAGTCTGCTGTATGATTTGCTCTATGCAGAGCCGTTGTTGTTAGTTATTTTCTTCATTACATACTTGGCCTAAAGCTCCACAATTGGTTTCAATATAAAGAAAAATATATATTAATTTTATTTTTTTATCGCGATCGCTCGTGACAACAACAACAGCAACATCAACATCAACATCAACATCAACATCAACATCAACATCAACATCAACATCAACATCAACATCAACATCAACATCAACATCAACATCAACATCAACATCAACATCAACATCAACATCAACATCAACATCAACATCAACATCAACATCAACATCAACATCAACATCAACATCAACATCAACATCAACATCAACATCAACATCAACATCAACATCAACATCAACATCAACATCAACATCAACATCAACATCAACATCAACATCAACATCAACATCAACATCAACATCAACATCAACATCAACATCAACATCAACATCAACATCAACATCAACATCAACATCAACATCAACATCAACATCAACATCAACATCAACATCAACATCAACATCAACATCAACATCAACATCAACATCAACATCAACATCAACATCAACATCAACATCAACATCAACATCAACATCAACATCAACATCAGCATCAACATCAACATCAACATCAACATCAACATCAACATCAACATCAACATCAACATCAACATCAACATCAACATCAACATCAACATCAACATCAACATCAACATCAACATCAACATCAACATCAACATCAACATCAACATCAACATCAACATCAACATCAACATCAACATCAACATCAACATCAACATCAACATCAACATCAACATCAACATCAACATCAACATCAACATCAACATCAACATCAACATCAACATCAACATCAACATCAACATCAACATCAACATCAACATCAACATCAACATCAACATCAACATCAACATCAACATCAACATCAACATCAACATCAACATCAACATCAACATCAACATCAACATCAACATCAACATCAACATCAACATCAACATCAACATCAACATCAACATCAACATCAACACCAACATCAACATCAACATCAACATCAACATCAACATCAACATCAACATCAACATCAACATCAACATCAACATCAACATCAACATCAACATCAACATCAACATCAACATCAACATCAACATCAACATCAGCATCAACATCAACATCAACATCAACATCAACATCAACATCAACAACAACAACAACAACAAAAACAACAACAATAACAACAACAATAACAACATCAACAAAAACAACAACAACAACAAACACCGTCACGTCAAAACCTACGGGTGTGTCCACGACCAATAAAGGTCAGTCCAATAAAGGCCAGCATGGTCTATGGGCCACATGTTATGACTTGACAGCAAGGATTTTATTTCAATTTCGTGAGCGCTCTTAATTTTTTGCTGAGTGATTTCGCACGTATAAATATATGCCATAGAATATTTGCATGTTTCTCTTCATCAAGCTTAAAAATGTTCTTTAAAAAAATCATACAGCAGGTTATTCGTTTAAATTTTTTAATAATATATTTTTTCAGCTTTGAATAGTAAAGGTTTCGCAAACATGTGACGGAAATATAAAAAAAGAAATCCTTACCTGCAAAAGTGTGGCACGAAACTTTTAAAACCATAACTCAAAGGTGCATATAAAATGCAAATATTTTAGAGCGTGTGTATAGTGTATATGTGTGAGTACATATGTGTATGTTATTTTTGTAACACAGGAGTTAAAATTCTGGTTACGTTGCGTCCAACAAAAAGTAAACAGCTGCAAAGGCAATAACAATGTGACAAAAATGTTTGCACGCTTTTAGGCACGTTGCAAATTTAAAATTTGTGCTATTCAGCAGTAAAGTGTTGGCAGCATTTTACATACATATATATTTTGTTTTGTTTTCATTTAATTTTTCCATTTTCGTCCACCTGACAGTCGGTGTGGCACCAACGCCCATTGAACTCTTCTACTGTGACTCAACAGAATTGAACTTAACTCTTGTCTGTCGTCTCAACTCGTCTCCTTTCGACTGCTGTTCGATTTGCATTTCTAATGCGACCATTCCACCCTAGTTTTTTTCCTTCTCTCCATAGTGCCACAGGCTAAAAACCAATAACAACATTTTCTAGTTACTCTGTGGAATAATTTAAGTAAATTTTGTAACACTTTCAATTCCATTTCACTACTTCGCCCAAGGATTTAAACTACAAAACAATTGCTGTTGTTTTTTGGGATTATGGCTAGTCTTCCTTTATATGTTGTGTTTGTTTATATTTTTATTTCTATTTTTTTTTATTTTTTTTTTTCGGAAAACTAAGCACACTTTTACTTTAAACAAAATACCAATATTTAAATAAATAATATCGACAACTCCATAAAAAAAAAAATAAGACTTCTCCACATTTTTAACTCTTAAGCACTGCAAAGTTTGTTGCCTGTTTTTAGGCATGTTTGCATTAATAATCATTTGGTTTGTGTACCGGTTTCACACTTCCATGGAACAAGTCATGCTTAAAATATTAAAATCGAAAGGAAATAAGTGAAGAGCTATCTAAGTTGACCTTGTTTTTTTTAATTTTTTTTTTTTTTGTTTTTGCTTGGCTGCCAGGTTTTTCGTGCATTTTACTCGTTGGCTGTCTGTCCTGCTCAAAGGCAACCAACCTTCTTTGGCAACATTTTTAGCTTTACTTGTTTTCCACACAATTTTCTTCTAGCAGCACTTAAATAATTGCAAATTATTATGGCTAGTTGCTAATGTTTATGTTGATGCTACTGTTGGCTTTATTATTGTTGTTGTTGTTGTTGTTTTTGTTGTTTGTCAGTTTATTGCATTTTTATGTCATAAATACAAATTTTTATGGCCATCTAAATTTCTTGTTCTCTTGTAATAGCTTCACAATTTTTATCTGTTCCTATTTAATGGCTTGTTGATAGCTAGAGTGATGGTGACACAGTTGGCAACTCTGGCAGGTGGAAATGTTCCTGGCTATTTTTACTTCTTGCTGGTCTTTTGCCAACTTCTGCAATTGTTTTGGTTTTATTGAGCATGCATAAATATCCATTTTAATTACGTTGCTTATATTAATGGCCAAAATTTAAGCCTATATAAGTTAGTAGGATTCACGAGAGGGTTTGATCTATTAAAATATACCGCTTTGAGAGTTTCAAATATGCAATAATTTAATTGAATTAATTCATAAATTATGTATGAGTTCTAGCAAATTATTTATGAATGAGAATTCCAAAATAATATTCTAAGCTTAATGCTTGCTATTAATTTTTTTTAAAAGTATCAGGAAACTCTAAGATGAATTTGTTCCCACCAGTAATAATCGCTTAATCTGTTTAACATAAGACCGAATTGAGCTATTGATGCAGCTCTTTTTTTACCACTATTTTACATATACAGGGAGATCCATTTGGTGGTATTTTTTTTAAATCATAGGTTATTTTGACACTGAGAGCTATTTCCCGCTCGAAATCTTGACATAAAGTCAGTATCATACCTCCACGGAAAGAAATGAGCCGTTTTATGCTTCAACAACGTTTGCAAATATTGGAAATTTATTTCCAAAGTGAGTGCTGTGTAGCCCAAACAGTGCGTTATTTGAGAAGAAGTTTTGGCCGAATTGAAGCACCCACCACGCCTGAAAGTTTGTGCAAAAAGTTTGTGAGACTGGTATGCTTGGGGACAACACTCATGGTTTCCTTCGTCATCCACAGAGAGTGACAGTTTGGTGCGGATTTTGGAGTGGTGGCAGCATTGGACCATTTTTCTTTGAAAATGAGGCTGGGAACAATGTTTCGATCAACGGTGGGCAATACAGAGCCATGTTAACCGACTTTTTTTTACTGAAATTGAAGAAATGAATTTGGACGATCTCTGGTTCATGCAAAATGGCGTGCCATGCGACACAGCCCATGCCACAATCGATCTTTTGCGCACCAAATTCGCAAATCGTATTAACAGCCGTCTTGGGGATGTCAATTGAACACCTCGGAGCTTCGATTTGAGCCCTTTGGGCTTTTTTTTTTTTTGTGGGGAACCGTGAAGGACCAATGTCATGCCAACAATCCGGAAACGATTCAAGCATTTAAGGCCAATATCATCCAAGCAATCCTTGAGCTACAGCCCAAAACCATCAACAAGATCTTGGAAAGTTGGAGTGACAGAATGTGCTACTGCGTAGCTAGCCATTTGAACAACGTTGTGTTCCATAATTAATTTGGCCCATCCTGTAAAACCCACTACGTGTGAGAAATTTGTATTTACCGTTTTTTTTTTATATATTCTATAAGCCACAAAGAGGCACTTTAGTGATTTTCCAAAAAACGTCAAGTTTGAAGATCGAAAACTTTGGAATCCGAATTTTGTTTTTTTGAATTTTTTGCACAAAATAGATTTAGACTATGTTATGACCTATGTTATGACCTATGAAGAATATATGTTAAATTTTTTTTTTTCGGCAATTTTGGGGATTTTTTTTTTCAAATACCCAAGCCCAACCTGTTGGAAAAATTGCACTTCTAACAGTAAATTGTGGAACGGCCAGAGTCATCAACGTACTCGCCCCATTTTTAATCGACTTCCAAAATGAGGAGGTTCTCCAGTTCGTTGGTTTGTCCGTTTTTTTTTTTTTAAATGTATGTAAAGGGTGGTTAAATTTTAAGGGCCGATGTTGATTTTGAATAAAACACAAATTATTTAGGAAATTATTGTCATTTCTTTTTATTATGATAATATTCGTATGGTTCAATTATATATGGAAGAAAATATCGGCCAAATAGCCGCCGAGACCTCGGCGGCACACCTCCATCCGATGATCCAAATTTTCGATGAAGCTGAGACATAAGTGAGGTTCTATGCCGTTAATGTGCTGAATTATCTCATCCTTAAGCTCTTGAATTGTTGCTGGCTTATCGACGTACATCTGTTCTTTCAAATAACCCCAAAGAAAGAAGTCCAACGGTGTCATATCACATGATCTTGGCGGGCAATTGACATCGCCACCACGTAAAATAACACGGCCATTGAATTTGTCGCGCAAAAGAGCGATTGTTTCGTTAGCTGTGTGGCAAGTGGCACCGTCTTGTAGAAACCACATATCGTCTACAACCATATCTTCCAATTCGGGCCATAAAAAATTCGTTATCATCTCACGATAGCGGACACCATTCACAGTAACTGCCTAACCGGCCTCATTTTTTAAAAAATACGGCCCGATGATGCCACCAACCCATAAACCGCACCAAATAGTCACTCTTTGTGAGTGCATTGGTTTTTCGACAATCACTCTTGAATTATCATTCGCCCAAATGCGGCAATTCTGCTTATTGACGAATCCACTGAGGTGAAAATGTGCCTCATCACTAAAGATTATTTTCTTCGAAAATTGATCATCCACTGTTGCCATTTCTTGCTACCATTCTGACCATTGACGACGCTTGAAATGGTCAAGAGGCTTTAGTGCTTGAGTCAGTTGCACCTTGTTAGCGTGTAAATGCAAGTCTTTATGCATAATGTTCATCAACGACGAGCGTGAGAGGTGCAATTGTTGGGCACGACGACGAGTTGAGATGGACGGCTCTTCAGCCACACTATCGCGAACAGCAGCAATATTTTCTACAGTACGAGCTGTACGAGCATTCACTGATGTTTTCACATCTCCTACATACCCAGTTTGCTCAAATTTTTGCACGATTTTTTCGATTGTACGCACATTTTTATTTTAAATCCCATTTTCATAATAAGCCTGAATAACTTAAACGAGTTGCTCAATTATGTATCTTTCCATGGTTCAAATTGAATTAGTCTGAAATGGAGAACTGTCAAATGAAATGCAAAAAAAAACTTGACGTTTAGGTGTGGTTCACATTCAACAAAGGCCCTCAAAATTTAACCACCCTTTATATATATATATATATGCATATGCATATGTCTTTGTAGATCATACTTACTCTTAATCTGAGAAATACTGGTTTTTATCGAATTCTATCTAGCATCTTAAGTATATTAAAAAAGCTTTTAAGCTATAAATATTCAACATACTATAACAAGAAACTGAATCACGTTGAAACAAAAAAACAAAAAAAAAACAAAAAAACACCCCAACTAATGCAATCAAGTTTCTACCGTTCCACATTATAGCAAATAATTTCTTAATTATAGCAATATTACGAGAAAAACTCATTAATTTTTTCAATTAACTAAAAATAGGCTACACAACATTCTTGGCCACAACTTAATTCAACACAAGAATTTATCCATTAAATGCTTACACAACAACACATTCATCTCTGAGACAGAAACGCCCCCAATCAAATCACTACTTCGATTTCTTCACCCACCCACTGCTTCAGCATTGGGTGAGATACCTCTAGAAGAAGTGGCAAGAAAATCAATTTCAAGAACTCAATCAAGTGCTTTCTTTATAACAACAACAACAACAACAACAACATGAAACAAGATGAGAAAAGTAGAAAATCAAAACTGCCTTCGAAGCAACTAGATTAATTTTACAAACACAAACACACACATACACATGTGCACTCAAATAAAGCTCTAAAAATACGCCCACACGCACACTCACACACACACACACACATACATAAACACATTTAGACAGACTGTCAGACAGATAGGGAACCTAGTCAACTCTACACTTGAAAAGCTTCGGAGTCTGTTGAACAAAGAAGAAAAATTAACATTGTTGATTATCGGCGAACTTTTTGCTCAACACATTCAAAAGAAAATTCATTGAAATTCAATAGCATTGAACTTAATAGAAAATCATAAAATTGATGCCACTTTGAATGTGTTATTCCAATGAAGCTGAAGAAGTTGTCTGGTATGCGTGGGTATTAAAAATTCAGGTATTGATAGAGTAGAGCAATGGAAAAACAAAGAGTTCCCAAAATGTCGAAGAGAAGCAGTTCAAATGTCTCAATAAAGCAAGCAGCTTTTTTTTCACTGAACTGTATAGCTAGTGATTCCCTGATTCCATTAAAATGATAAAAAAAGACGATTTCATTCTTCCGATCGTTGTTTATATTTAATGTTTGTTTTTCATGTGCTGGTGTTTTTCTTTTTTCTTTTTTTTTTTTTTTGTTGTCTTAGCTAAGCTGAAATATTGCTCAATGCAAAGCGGATAACTTTTGAGCACTCGACAACTTGATTTCCAATAGCAACAGGAGCAGAAGAAGCAACAAGAAAAACAATACAATCCAAGCTTAAGCAAAAGCAATCTTTGTTGTTTTAAGTTTTAGCTACAATGTAAGAAATACACAGCGGATTCGCATTATACACTGGCAAAAAAAAAACAAAAATAAAAATAATGCCGTAGAATTGAACAATAAAAACAACAACACCAATATAGAATAACAGCAAAATCTATGCATTATTCATAAGCTGCTCGTTTGGAAAAATGAAAAAAAGGTGGCAAATCGAAAATAAAAATATAAAAAATGTGAAAGCAAAAATCAAAACTCTGTGCTCAAGGAAATCTTATTGAGTTAACAATAGCTTAAAGCTGTTGAAGCCCCAGTAGGAAATATGATGGAAGCTGTATGATGAAAAATTAAAATATATTTATAAAAATTCAAATGCAATTCGATCTGCACAAAATGTCTTCATTAAATTTTTGGAAATTTTTTTAAAGAAATTTACTATTTATAAGTAGTATATTTTTTTCTTATCTTAACAATGTATCTTTATAGATCTTTCAATCTACAAAAATTTCTACTATTCTGCGCATTGTGTGTTGCTCCATTACGAATAACCAAAAAGTTGTAATTTAGTTTAATGACAAATTATATTTTTTGGTATTTACTGAATGGCTCTTTTCATTTTTTTTTTTTTTTTTTTAATTAACCCCTTCAGTCACAAAAGTCTTTATATTTGTTAAGATTTCAATCTGGAACTTTCTGATACAGGCTTATTTCAGGTAACAATTTCATAAAAAATTTCAGGGTATGGATCACATCTCAACGAAAAACCCAAATTCCAATATAAAGACATTTTGAAAATCAATTTTTTTTTTAATATCATTTCGAAACTTTTAGGTGTATTAGTTGATCTCACCGACTGGATCATCCGAATAAAAATTGGTGAAATTATTTATGTAGATGCGTCTTGAACAGCTATGGGTAGTGAGCGCTCTGGGAGCGTTGAGAGTAAGAATTAAGACCAAAGTCTTATGTAGCAATACATAACGCAACAACAAATCAAAGACACAAAACAAACACAGAAACAACACAGAAGCTTTAAATGTAGTGTGCTCATACCCGGTTATAAACTAGAACAAACCCAGCAGAAAAGTGGACCAAATTTGAAATAGTTCTGAACTAATTCCAAAAATGACCAGTACTACTTCCACTACAATACCCTTTAACATTGAACGAACTGACGCTCTTTGCGGGTTGATGTCATAGGAAAAGACAATTGTCCCCATAAACACTCCTTTTTCCCCATATTTGAGCTAAAGAGTGATTTTTTAAGTGCCTGATAACTTTTTTTTTAAAAAAAACGCATAAAATTTGCAAAATCTCATCGGTTCTTTATTTGAAACGTTAGATTGGTCCATGACATTTACTTTTTGAAGATAATTTCATTTAAATGTTGACCGCGGCTGCGTCTTAGGTGGTCCATTCGGAAAGTCCAATTTTGGGCAACTTTTTCGAGCATTTCGGCCGGAATAGCCCGAATTTCTTCGGAAATGTTGTCTTCCAAAGCTGGAATAGTTGCTGGCTTATTTCTGTAGACTTTAGACTTGACGTAGCCCCACAAAAAATAGTCTAAAGGCGTCAAATCGCATGATCTTGGTGGCCAACTTACCGGTCCATTTCTTGAGATTAATTGTTCTCCGAAGTTTTCCCTCAAAATGGCCATAGAATCGCGAGATGTGTGGCATGTAGCGCCATCTTGTTGAAACCACATGTCAACCAAGTTCAGTTCTTCCATTTTTGGCAACAAAAAGTTTGTTAGCATCGAACGATAGCGATCACCATTCACCGTAACGTTGCGTCCAACAGCATCTTTGAAAAAATACGGTCCAATGATTCCACCAGCGTACAAACCACACCAAACAGTGCATTTTTCGGGATGCATGGCCAGTTCTTGAACGGCTTCTGGTTGCTCTTCACTCCAAATGCGGCAATTTTGCTTATTTACGTAGCCATTCAACCAGAAATGAGCCTCATCGCTGAACAAAATTTGTCGATAAAAAAGCGGATTTTCTGCCAACTTTTCTAGGGCCCATTCACTGAAAATTCGACGTTGTGGCAGATCGTTCGGCTTCAGTTCTTGCACGAGCTGTATTTTATACGGTTTTACACCAAGATCTTTGCGTAAAACCTTCCATGTGGTCGAATAACACAAACCCAATTGCTGCGAACGGCGACGAATCGACATTTCACGGTCTTCAGCAACACTCTCAGAAACAGACGCAATATTCTCTTCTGTACGCACTGTACGCATTCGTGTGGTTGGTTTAATGTCCAATAAAGTAAACTGAGTGCGAAACTTGGTCACAATCGCATTAGTTGTTTGCTCACTTGGTCGATTATGTAGACCATAAATCGGACGTAAAGCGCGAAACACATTTCGAACCGAACACTGATTTTGGTAATAAAATTCAATGATTTGCAAGCGTTGCTCGTTAGTAAGTCTATTCATGATGAAATGTCAAAGCATACTGAGCATCTTTCTCTTTGACACCATGTCTGAAATCCCACGTGATCTGTCAAATACTAATGCATGAAAATCATAACCTCAAAAAAATCACCCTTTAGTAGCATTAGGAACATTTTTAAAATGGTTGCTTGTAAAAAAATGGTTCTTTTTTAACTAGTTTTAAAGTGAACATTTTAAAAGTGAAAATGTTAAGTGTACTGGAGCAAAGATCCTAAAGACCTGATTTGTACGATCTTTTCCATCCACAATTTAGAAGAAATTTTGCTTATAAATGTCTATAAACATTAATTTTTTTTTTATTATTTTTTCTAGCGCGCAGCAAATTTCAAAAAAGCCAGAACGCGTTTATTTTTTTCAGCAATACTTTTAAAAACAAAAGCAAAGTGAACTGTTCTACACTGAACACATTTTGTACTCTTTCAGAGCTACTTGGAACTGCGCTAGAAATGAACTAGTTCACTTTTTCAATTGATTCCAAAATAACTGCTGGGAAGGTCTTATCATTGAGAGAATTCCGGGTCAGATTGAGAGAGCTCAAATTGAGAGAACCTCATTTGTATGTTCGTACACGTGATCAGAAATAGCTGATGTGTGTGATAAGTTTATTTCGAGCCTATTTCGAGACTCATCACTCGTGACATTAGCTGTACATCTTTAAACTAGTGTAACTACTGTGATAAGACTCCAATGAAGACTCTAAGCAAGACTCGAAGTGAACTTATTACATACAACAGCTAGTGTTACGAGTGATGAGACTTGAAGTAAGACCCAAAACGAATTTTTCACCTACACGATCTCGTGCATGTGAAAAATTCTTGACGTCTCGCTTGCAGACCGCGAAAAGAGCCGCTCCAAGATTGAAAATGCAGCTATTATGCAAGTGCGTTGCATATAATTATAACTCAGCATATTTACACGTTAAATTTTAAAAAAACGTAAATGAAGAAATTTTACTAAGTCTTACGATAAAAATAAAAAAAACAAAATAATATGACGTCGTCAGGTCGCGTATATGAAAACTTATGCAAAAAAATGCAATATTGTTGCATGTAATTTTTACTTAATGAATAGAAGTGCTGCGAAAAATTTTATTTTACGCCATAAAAAATGGTTGTTTGACTTCATAATGAAAATGAAAAAAAAAAAAAAAAATTTTGGAGGCACGAAACCACGTTGACAACCGCTGAATTGATTAAAAATGCAACAACAATAAAAACACGTTGCATGAAATAATAACTCCTTGGCAATAGGACTAGGGTAAATTTTATGGAATAACAGTAAAGCTGAGTTTTTTGGCCACATGGTAAAAACAAAACAAAAAAAATTAATGGCATCATGTGGCCTTTAAAAGAACCGCTTAAAATAACTTAAATGTACCATCGTTGCATGGATACACAAATACTGCCTGACGCTGTGATTAATGTATCACACAAAAGCAAAATCAAAAATATAAAATAAAAATAAAAATAAAATAAAATAGAGATCAAAATGAAATTAAAATGAAAATAAAAATAAAAATATAAATAAAAATCAAAATCAAATGAAAATCAAAATCAAAATCAAAATAAAAAAAAAATGAAAAAATAAAAATAAAAATCAAAATAAAATAAAAATAAAAATCAAAATCAAAATATAAATTAAAATGCAAATAAAAATAAAAATAAAAATACAAGTAAAAATGAAAATAGAAATAGAAATAGAAATAGAAATAGAAATAGAAATAGAAATAGAAATAGAAATAGAAATAGAAATAGAAATAGAAATAGAAATAGAAATAGAAATAGAAATAGAAATAGAAATAGAAATAGAAATAGAAATAGAAATAGAAATAGAAATAGAAATAGAAATAGAAATAGAAATAGAAATAGAAATAGAAATAAAAATAGAAATAGAAATAGAAATAGAAATAGAAATAGAAATAGAAATAGAAATAGAAATAGAAATAGAAATAGAAATAGAAATAGAAATAGAAATAGAAATAGAAATAGAAATAGAAATAGAAATAGAAATAGAAATAGAAAAAGAAATAGAAATAGAAATAGAAATAGAAATAGAAATAGAAATAGAAATAGAAATAGAAATAGAAATAGAAATAGAAATAGAAATAGAAATAGAAATAGAAATAGAAATAGAAATAGAAATAGAAATAGAAATAGAAATAGAAATAGAAATAGAAATAGAAATAGAAATAGAAATAGAAATAGAAATAGAAATAGAAATAGAAATAGAAATAGAAATAGAAATAGAAATAGAAATAGAAATATAAATAGAAATAGAAATAGAAATAGAAATAGAAATAGAAATAGAAATTGAAATTTAAATAGAAATAGAAATAGAAGTAGAAATAAAAATAGAAATCAAAATAAAAATAAAACTAAAAAATAAAAATAATAAAAATGAAAATAAAAATAAAAATAAAAATAAAAATAAAAATCAAAATAAAATAAAAATAAAAATAAAAATAAAAATAAAATAAAAATAATAATAAAAATGAAAATAGAAATAGAAAAAGAATAA
Organism: Pherbina coryleti; assembly: GCA_943735915.1. Lineage (NCBI taxonomy): Eukaryota > Metazoa > Arthropoda > Insecta > Diptera > Sciomyzidae > Pherbina > Pherbina coryleti. Next base: position 167,923,358 of record OX030949.1, on the reverse strand, counting down.
AAAATAAAACTAAAAGATAAAAATAATAATAATAAATAAAATAAAAGTAAATAGAAAAATAATATAGAAATTAAAAATATATATAAAAATAAAAATTAAAATAAAAAGATACAGTAGTTTCGACTATGTCGTAACACAAGACGTAGAATTATTCAATTCGCTTTTGATGACATCTTTTTTAAAAAATATTTAGCAAAAAATTTATTCCATACACCTAAGCATATGACACTTAAGACAGTGCCGGAGAGGGTTAATATGTATAACCGACCCCCATTACTTTTGGAAGCATTTTTACCTTTCACTTCTATTCCCTCCGACCACTCCTTAGGGTGGCTCCCATACCAATTTTATGGTTTTTGTATATTTATTCCATACACCTGAGCATATGACCTTTAAAAGAGTGCCGGAGAAAGTTAATATGTACGACCAACCCCCATTACTTTTGCAAAAGAAACATTTTTGCCTTTGACACCTATTCTCTGCGACCACTCCTTAGGGGGGTTCCCACACAAATTTTATGGTTTTGTCGATAAAACCGGAAACCGTCGATAAATAGGTAGCAAACTTAAGCAAACAAAAACATTAAATGTTGGCTTTATATTTCATGTAATTGTGTAAAATTTATATAAGTTAGAGAGTTGAAACATGAATTTTTCTCCCAGTGAGGATCAAGCAGACCAACAAGTGCTAACATCAACATTGTACGATCAGTACTTTAGGCACACCAAAGGCTCAAATTGTGATATAAATACCGACACCTGATCACTATCAACCACCTTACTTATCTCAGAGAATGACGTATTCTACATCAAAATAAGAATGAATATAAAAATTAAAATTAGAACGAAGAATAACATAAGTAGTAGGACAAAGATTTGGAGATAGATTAGAGAATGGAATTGGACAAGGATAAAGACTAGGATTCAGAAAAGGCTCGGTAATGTCCAAAGATTGGATATTGTGCATCGCCTCGAAGTAACATTCTTGAAGGCAGGAAGCTGGAATTTGATTCGCAAGTAGAATAAATCTAAGAAATAAATAATTTATTGGTTAATAAATGGACTGACTTTGAAAATAAATTAAATTAAAGTTAAATAAAAAACTTAAAAAAAAAAACACTAATTTTAATTGCTATGGATAACATTAAATAACGATTGTTTACTGAGTGACGCATTGATTGATGCCGACATTTTCATTCTGGATGTGCTTATATGTTTTTATGCATTCCATTGCCTGAAAATATCATCGTTCGATAATCGGTATGATTCAGTTCCGTCTCTTGCTCGTTAGACCTCTCATTGCCATTAGAAAACTAACATCTCCATAGCTCTGTTAACTTCCTCATGCTAACAGATGATGCTCATGTTAACAGAAGATGCTCATGTTAACAGATGATGCTCATATTAATTTATGCTGTTTGTCGTTATTTTGTAAACTATAAAGCATATATCTCAAATTATAATTCTTTAAACTGTGTTTTTAAGACATATAAAAATGTCGGTATTTCATTTTTGTTGCCTTAGATGTTACCTTCCCGATCAGATGACGTCATAAATTCATTTTATCCCTTATTTTTTTTTTTATACGAGTATTATTTACCATATTGCATAAGCTGGGCATATATCATGTAAGATAGAACACTAACTTAAATTTATATGAATTTACTCACAAAAAAATGTGGCAACTTCATTTTATCGCACTGAATTGTAATTTAAACGAAATATTAACATAACATTATTGTAACAATCTCTTGCTGCCAGAAACAGCGCAATTCTCTTAATTTAGATACTCGTATCGTATATTTAAAATGGAAAATAATTCCACTCCTTGTAGCAGGATAAACATCATACAGCAGAAATTAGTTTCCATCTATTTTAGTGGTATTAATAAGTAAGCAACATCAGTGCAATGTAAATGTTGCCACATAATAATGCATCGTGCAGCTTAGCATGGCTTCCTTGTGAGATTTCCGCTTCCGTTGCTCGATTGTTGCAACAGCTCAAAATACGCTTGCGAAAATTAATTTAATACAGCAAGCTATAGAATAGGGCAGAACAAATTCTATAAAAACATCAAATGTTCGTAATAAGTAGAAGCATGCTAAGCTATAAATTTGCACGACAAACACATACACAGTTAATGCAATAATTTCAATTTCCTGTCGAGCTTTTTATATATACAACAGTTGCCTATGATATTCTGTGAATGTGGCTTAGTTTCTGAAAGTAACAACCACACAAAATGTTCAAGAAGAAAAATCAACAAATATAAGAAAAAAAAAACAACGTATCACACTTCAACAAACACAAACATCAACATAAACAAACCTAATAAATTATGAGCAGAATGCAAAGACTTTCATTGGGGTGCAACGAAGTTGAAGAGGTGGGTTTTTTTTTATTATCGTTTGTCGAACAGGCATGCAAGCAAGTACGTAGGATGAATACTGTTCTAAAATCATTTTATCTTTGCAGATACAAGCACATTGTGAAATTTCTTAACAAGACAAACAGAAAGCTTAGCATCGAGCAGAAATGCATTTTGTTGTATAAACTCGAGCAGCATTGGGGAAAAAATTTAAAACGGAAAAATCCAAGAAATCCCTTGATGAAGATATTAAAAATGTTTGCATCAAACTTGACATGAGATAATTAAAAATCACATGATTTAAAAAATTTTAGATATGTTAGAAATTGAATTATATTTAATGTGACTGACATTTCATTAAATATATTGAAACAAATTTGAACTTTGAACAACACCAACAGCTCTATATAGAGCAAATCATACAGCAGACTAGACAGACTGTTTCGTTGGCCCCTAAACCAACTCATCAGTAGTCTTGCATGACTTGCACTGTGATCCACTTAGTTACTAAGGCAGGGGTGCGCACAATTATACATTCACATTTTGTGTTTGTATTGTAAAGCTTTTGTTTTCAAAGCTTGCACAGAACGAAAAGCCCTAGTTTGTTCACAAACGCACAAACGATGAGTTTTCGTGTTTAATAAGGCAACGCAGTAGCAAGCAACCGCAACCACACAAGATGAAGTTCGTACAGCGACTGAAAAATATTTTGAATACTAACCGAACCTCGACTGAAAAGCTTTTTTAATTGAAAGCTGTCGTATGCGTGTGAACGCTATCCGCCCATGGGCTCGGAATTTTTTGGCAGACAGAATAAAGCTTTCCATTGGTAACTACAGTTCTTATCTACATACTTTTGATGCACCCTGTCAAGGTTAACTTTGATCGTGTCATACCTTTAGGTCAGTGGTGTTCACACTACAATTTTCGACTTTTTTGCTTGCGCTTGTAGCTCTCTCGCTCTATGCACTGACAAAAATTGTTGTAAAGGTATTAAGAAAGAATTGTGTTATAATTATCATTCTCATCATCATCATCTTTATGAGCATTATTATCATAATCACTATCATTATCATTGTCACTATCATTATTATTATAATAATTCTGCAAATAACGCATTTTCACATGCCTCAAATATTTCGTTCAGTGCAAAACATACGACCAAGCGGCGTGAACAACCCAGCTTTAAGTTTCAGTGTCAACTGGATTGGATTTTTTCAAAACCATTTCTTTGGAAAATGCGTAAGTGAGGAGATGGCATAAAATTCAAACACATATTTCCTCTAGTCTTGCAAAGTCTAAAGTCTTACTTAATTCTAATTTTCACTAGCCAAATTTATTCCAATTTGCAAAAATGGGTTCAAACCCTATATTATAAGTTCAATTAACTTTTGATCTGATTACTACTAAAAGCCTTGCATGTACTATTTAACAGTTAACTTCTTCTTTCTCGAGTTTTGCATAATTTTTGTAAACTTAATTTTCTATCCCATTCCATCAAACACGCCCAGGCAGTGATGCGTCTGGCCTGACTGACCCGCCAGTTGTTTCCTTTATCATAGGTCCTTTATATAATTTTGTCTTTGCGCTCAAAGAAAACGATTGTTTTACGTTCAATACTGGCCAAACGAGCAATGCAGGCCAAACGGGCCAATGCCTGGGCACTAGAGCACATTACCTTACAGAAAAAAAAAAAAAGTACGCCGTAAACCACCTAATCTGAAGTATTTTTAAGACAATTTCAAAAAAACATTTTTTTTTTATTTTTTTTTTATTTTTTTTTTTTTTACCGAAGGTTCCCTACCTTCGCGCATTTATTTTTTTCTTCATATGTTCGGCATATACAGTCCGATCTTAAAAAACGATATAATCAATGTTTTTGTTTCAAGGAGTCCAACTTTTTTGCTCGAAAGGTCTTTGGGGTAAAGCACCGCGTTCTAGTACTTACCCACCAGATCCCAGTTTCTACCATCCTAATGTACCATTCTAAAAATTAAAGCTCACCCAAAATCATTAAACTCTTCCGAAGCAATTATATCGAATATTCCAGGAAAACTATTGAGGGTTTTGTATGAAGGGTATAGTATGTTCGATATAATCTGATGGTAATAAAATATTGGATAAAATATTGGATGGTTAAAATATATGAATGGTTTGGTATGATAGATATGGTATGATGAATATGGTTAGATGGGTAAATACATCATCGGTATGATATGGTGATTATAGTATGATGAATATGGTATGATGGATATGTTATGAAGAGAATAAAATTATATGATGAGTATTGTATGATAGCTATGGTATGTTGGGTATGAACAAATGGTTGTAATATAATTGGTTTTCTATTATAGGTACAGTATGATGACCCAGCAAACATTATGACTATTAAAAGAGTCTTTTAAGACTCATATAAATGAGTTTTTTATCGTCATAATGCGCTCAAAAAAGACTCTTTTATGAGTACATTTTCGTAGGTTGTGGGCTGGAAAAAATATTATTCATAAAAATGACTGCTTACTTAATGCCTCTTTTAAGACTAAAAATTAAGACTAATATATAACACTCTTTTAAGACTCATAATAAAGACTCCTTTAGAACTCATATAAATTAGTCTTTTTGAACTCAAAATTAAATAAATCAAAATTAATTACTCCTTTAAGACTCATATTTAATACTCTTTTAGGACTCATAATAAAGACTCCTTAAAGACTTATAATAAACACTCTTTTCGAACTCATATAAATAAGTCTTTTTGGATTAAAAATTAAGACTCTTTTAAGACTCATTTTCAATACTCTTTTAAGACTCTTAATAAAGACTCTTTAAATAATTACTTTCTTAGAACTCATATAAATTTGTCTATTTAGACTTCAAATTAAGAATCTTAAGAATCTCATTTAAAACTCTCTTAAGACTCATATTTAATGCTCTTTAAAGACTCATAATAAAGACTCTTTTAGAACTCATAATAAAGACTCTTTTAGAACTCATATCATTGAGTCTTTTGGGACTCAAAATTAAGACTCTTTTAAAACTCATTTTAAATACTCTTTGAAGACTCATACTACAGACTCTTTAAATAAATACTTTTTAGAACTCATATAAATTTGTCTTTTTAGACTTAAAATTGAGACTCTTTTAAGAATCATATTTAATACTCTTTTAAGAGTCATGGAATGGAATCTTTAAAGACTCCTACTGAAGACTCTTTAAGTACTCATAGAAGAAATTATGATCTATGATCTATGATGATAATAATGACACTTTTAAGAGTCTTTTTCTTAGCAGTTATTTAACAATCATATCAAAGACTCCTTTACGAGTCTTTTTATTGCGTACTCATGAAACACGCATAAAAAATACTCTTTTTGGAGTCTTATTTCTGAGCAATCATTTAACAACCATACCAAAGACTCCTTTATGAGTCTTTTTATTGAGTACTCATAAAACACGCATAATAAATACTCATTTTAGAGTCTTATTTCTGAGCATTAATTTAACAATCATATCAAAGACTCCTTTTCGAGTCTTCTTATTGCGTACTCATAAAACACGCATGAAAAATACTCTTTTTGGAGTCTTTTTTCTGAGGAATCATTTAACAATCATATCAAAGACTCCTTTACGAGTCTTTTTATTGCGTACTCATAAAACACGCATGAAAAATACTCTTTTTCGAGTCTTATTTCTGAGGAATCATTTAACAATCATATAAACGACTCCTTTATGAGTCTTTATTGCGTACTCATAAAACACGTATAAGAAATACTCTTTTTATAGTCACTTTATTTTTTTTAGGCACTCAGAAAATGTTTGCAGGGGAGTTTTGTATATGAATGTGGTGTGATGGATATGATATGATGGGTATTGTATCAAGAGTATTATATGACAGTTATGAAATTATGGGTATATTATGATGGATATGTTATAATGAGTATGATATGATGAGTATTGTCTAAGGGGTATGGAATGTTGTATATGATCTGATAGTTATAATATAGTGGGTAGAGTGGGTTGGTATAGATGTGGTCTGATGGTCTATGGTATGATGGAATTGGTATGATAGATATGTTATAATGAGGTGTGTATGATGGGTATGATTTTATGGGTTTTGTGTGATGGTTGTGATCTCAAGCTATAGTATGATTGGTTTGGTATGATGTAATGCTGGATACGATGATAGATTTTGTATAAAGGGTATAGTATGTTAGGTATGATCTGATGGCTATAAAGTAATTATATAATGGATATCGTATGAAAGACGTGATATGATGAATATCTTAAAATGGGTAAATATATCATAGATATAATCTGATGGGTATAGTAAGATGTACATGGTGTGATGTTATGATGAGTATTATATGATGAGTATTGAATGATGACTATGATATATTGGATATGATCCGATGGTTATAATATAAGTAATGGGTAAGGTATGATGAGTACAGTATGATGGGTATCTATGGTGATCTGATGGCTATAAAGAAATTCTGAAATGGATATCGTATGAAAGACGTGGTATGATGAATATCTTAAATCGTGTAATTGTATCATGGGTATAATTTTATCGTTATGGTATGATGGACATGGTATGATGTTAAAATGGGTATTATATTATCAGTATTGTATGCTGACCATGATATATTGGTTATGATCTGATGATTATAATATAAGTAATTGGTAAGGTATGATGAGTACAGTATGATGGGTATGGTATGATGGATTTGGTATGATGGATGTGGTATGATTTATATGGTATTATGGGTAATATATCATCATTATATAATGAGTATGATGTATGACATCTATAAATCTTGTCTAATGCTATGGTATGATGCGTATATTATGATGGATGTAGTACTGTAAGATGAGTAATGCACCATAAGTATAATATGATTGGTGTTGAATGATATTAAAAAATAATGTGTACCCGTTATGATGTGTACTTGATGCTATTTCATGAAATATAGAAATTAACCCAGAAACACATTTTAAGTTTTGATTTATGTCTGGCATTTAAGTTGAATTTCCATCTTAGAATTTTTATGATAAACTTTTGATAAAAGTAGAATATTTTAACCCGTTATATCATTGTTTTAAGAATCTTTTTTGCTTTTATCATAAAAAGGTCAAAAACGACCCATAAATTAAGAAGTTAGGGTGTTCAAATGTTCCACAAAAATATTCCTCGTAGTATTTTACATAAATCCTCAGAACACGTCCTGTACCCAAAATGTAAGGATAATATGATTTCCTATGCCGATTCACTATAAGAATTTTCAAAAATGGGGAAATTTAAATCCTCCCTAAAATGAGACTCATTCGTAAACTTTCAAAACGCCGATACACGTATATTTTTATTTTGTCCCCTCTATCAGAATCCATTGTCGGAACCTTGTTATTTGGAAAAAAAATTGATTTTGTTGTTCAGTGTAATGAATGTAATATGATGGGTATTGTTTGATTTTTTATGGGTTTTATATGTAAAGTATATCAATTTAATATTATGGGTATTATTTTTTTTTACCTATATAAAAAATATTTTACAATGGGTGTGACATAATCGGTAGGGTATGATGGAAATGGTATTTTCACTGTATTAAATATAGCAGTTTTCACATGATGTATTTATATATTATATTCCAATTGTTTTCGAAACAGTTTCGACTTGGTTGCTCTTTCTCCAGCAAAAACAGAGATTTTGTTGTGCCTAACATCCCCAAAAAGTATGCTTTTCTTAAGAATTTCTCTATAAGTTTATCTCTTGAAGTTCCTCTCCCAGCAGTTATTTTGGAGTCAATTGAAAAAGTGAACTAGTTCATTTCTAGCGCAGTTCGCAGTAGCTCTGAAAAAGCTCAGTGTAGAACAGTTATCTTTGCTTTTGTTTTCAAAAGTATTGCTGACAAAAATAAACGCGTTCTGGCTACTTTTTAAAATTTGCTGCGCACAAGAAAAAATAATAAAAAAAAAATGTTTATAGACAAAATGTTTTCTGGATTGTGGATGGAAAAGATGGTACAAATGAGATCTTTAGGACCTTTCCATTGCACTAAATTCTTACACTTTTGATATGTTAAATTTAAAACTAGTTAAAAAAGAACCACTTTCAGGCTACTGCGAAAGCAACCAGTTTAAAAATGTTCCTAATGCAACTAGTTCAAATATAAGGAAAAAGGAGTGTTTCTGGGGACAATTGTCTTTTCCTATGACATCAACCCGCAAAAAGCGTCAGTTCGTTCAGTGTTAAAGGGTATTGTAGTGGAACTAGTACTGGTCCTTTTTGGAACTAGTTCAGAACTACTTCAAATTTGGTCCACTTTTCTGCTGGGCTTTTACCGCGTGTACCACAAACACTTTCTTATTTATTAATTAATGAAAAAAGTCACACAGTACACATAAGTCTTCAAGTATTGATTGATTGAGCTTAAAAATTCCGTGAGAAAATTTAGTAGAAAAGAGAAGAATATTATTATTAAATAACTAACGTGTATTATAAGGTAACTAATTGTACTATAACAATAAATTGCCTCATTTTCATCCGACGTTGTTGTTATTTCTTATGTTTCCTCAATATTTCGTATATCTTCAATTGCTCACAAAATTCATGTCTTGACCATAAAAGTGTCTCAATTTATATGCACACCAGAGATTTGCACAAGCCCAATCGTAATTTTTTGCCACTCGAATAACAATCGTCGTCAGCCACAATCGCACATAAAATTTAATGCACACATACCGCTCGAGTTCGTAAACAACGATTGGTGCTAAGCACAGTTTGTAACGATTGCGAATACATACAAAGGCACCATCCAGACAATGCAGACATTCGGATGCTTCGCTTAACACTCGAGTGTCTGTTGCTGCAGCGATTGCCATCGCCTAACTCTTTCCACTCGGGAACAATACAGCGTGTGTGTGTTGTTGTTTATTCTTGTCGTTGTTGGTAAATATAGCGCTTGCTACGCTGAAGGCTTCTTGTTGGTATTTTTGCGTATGGTTTCGTCACCGACTGTTTTTTTATGTTAATAATTCCTTATTGTACTACGTATTCAACGATTTGTTGTTGTTGTTGGTTTTTTGTTGTAATTGTTGTTGCACTCTTCAAAAATCACTCTTTGGCAATCCCTTATATATAACATTGTTTGTCATCCCATAGCCATGCGTGTACGGCACAAGTAGTTTTTTTTCACATGACATTTTTTCGTATACAAAAAAATCAACACTGCAGACTGCGTGTTTTCTCCGTGGTACGAATGGACATAAAAGCATGAATTTTCGTTGCTTTTGCCGAATGTTGCTCATGTCTCGCTTCGTTGGGTATTCTTGATTCGTAGGCAATCGTAATCGCGACCAATCGTACTCTATGGTATTCGTATCCGCAGCGATTGGTACATGTATTCGCGCATTAATTGTAATGCAAAAGGCACATTCGGTGCTCGTATATTGAGGATATATTCGAAACGCCATTTGAATGCAATCAAGCTGTTCTCTGATGCACACTAGTTACTCTGATGAAATTTCAGCCATTTTATTACAAATAACTACTTCTTTATATCTTGCTACCTGTACAATTCGATGTAGGTACTCGTACACATGTCACGTGACGGTAAAGCTTGGCACATGACTCTGACATGATAGATATAAATGCACATTCAAAAGAAGACATCATCAGCGACATTGACATAGACCAACATATCTACAGGAACAAGTTGAACAGGAACAACAGCAGCAATAACAATAACAACAACAACAACAACAACAAAATCATCAGAGCATCAAATTGCAGTTAAGCCAACGATACTCACATTGAGCAAAAGCAAAAACATGTGCAAACATTTTTATGCTTACTAATGGGCGAAAGATATTCGCACAAGACTTTCGATGAAGATATTGGGTGGATGTGATGATGATGATGATTATATGATGCTGGCTAATGACAATTAAGTTGAATGTGGATTGTTGTGATGTTGACGATGATAGTAATAGTTATGACCGTATGTTAGTGCTAAAGGTAAAATGGCAATGACAAGCAGGACAATAATGATTAAAATCCCATAACCGATGGACAAAATAATAACATCATCACCACTAAAGAAAGATGAAAATAAGAAAGCTTTTATTGATGGTAATAGTGATGAAATGGCAAAATTATTCTCAACTACCTCCTTACATATGCATTGAATATGTATTCATTATCATCAGTATGTAGTTTGTCACAAGCAAGAGGCAAACAGAAAAAAAAATAAACATATCTTTTGAATATTTGGCCGAATCAGCAGTTTAAATAACAGATTTGCGCATTTTTTTGTTGTTGTTATTGTTGTTGTTGCCGCAAAGTGGCAGCAACTAATGATGACGAATTGATAAATTGATGAATTTTCAGCACACATTCTCGTGATGTGAGGCATAAAGAATTTTCAGTACACACACTACACACACTACACACACACTACAACAACCATCACATAAAATTGCTCAAGGCTGCGCGCCTTAGGTTAGGCAACATGTACGACCATGTGAACATATTTGGTGTGTGTGCCATGTAAGGGTCTTTTGTGTGTTGTTGCAGTTGTTTTTCTTGTTGTTATGAAAACTCTTTGGTTGACATTTCAACACATTATCAGCTGCGCGCTACTTTTAGTGGCTGTCAGTTTATGAGTGATTGTCAGCAGAAAATTGATTTTTTATTTTTTTTATTCATCAATTCAGTTCTAATGTTTTTTTTTTTTTTTGCAATATATTTTAGTGGAATATGTCACAAAACGTTTTTGACAAGCATTCATTTCGAACAAAAAAAAAAAGAAAAAAAAACACAAAAATATAAAAATACCAATATTTTCACGCCAGTCTGTTTTGTTCATTTTTATGAAATTTCCAGCATGTCTTAGTGATACATGATGAAAGTTTACGGTTAATTTTCTGTCAATGTCGTTGTCCTTTTAATGATTGCCTACATGTAGGCAACATTTTGTTTTTATGTCTCTATAAGTTTTTTATGTCTCTATAAGCACGTAAAGCAGTCGTGCCCATGAACATAAGCAAATGAGCCAAAGCTTGTTGAGAAAAAAAAAAATAAAAACCAAGATATATCAAATTCACGATTGAACTGGCTGACTTATTTGACTGTTACAAATTTTTAAATTCACATGCAACAATTGTTATATGTAGGATCTTCCTTTTTTGTTGATCCTAGTCCAATTAAAACACTTCACTTTTTAATTAATTTACATATTTATTGTTTATATTTATTATTGACTATCAAAGTGGTTAACAATTATATTTTATTTACATAGCTTAGAAAGCCCGTCCGGTGTCGCTCGCGTCAGAAAAACAACTCTACTCTCTGTCTGTTCGCTTTTTTATCGTTGTCCTAGTTTCGTCCAGATTTAAATCGTCTGTCTCGTTTTCGTCAAGTTTGCAGTAGTGTCTTCTCGTTGCCGAAAATTAAGGTTGTAACAGCGTTGCCGTTTGCTGTAATGTCTAATAGGTATGTCCACTTCTTATCATATGTCCGGTCATATCGTCAGTTTTGTCTACTTCATTAAGATCCGATCCTACATACCACCTTGTTCAAAAAGAAAGGTTCATTCACACTGTGAACCGGACTTAACTGTCCGATTCGAAATTTTATTTTTTTGTAGGTTGCCACATGTGTCTATGACAAGGCTGCCAAATATCAGCGTCTAGCCCTAACCAAAATAGACGAAACGAGACGATTGCAACTTGCCGAACGTTTGCATTCGTTACGTCTGTTTTGACATTTAACCCAAAATGAAACGAGTACCTCCAATCGTCTGAAAAAAGAAGAAGACTACTCTGCACAGCTGTTGTTGACGAGTTGAGACGCTAAAAGTTCGGTTCTTACGGAACAAACCGTCTCGTCACACCGTTTCGTTCAGTTCGTTGAGTTTACGTTTGCTTATTTTGGGTAACAACATTGAATTGCATTTAAGCGAACATTTTTGTCTTCACTCGTTACGTAGCGACTCGTCTATTTTGGTTAGGCCTTCTCTCGTTGACATTTGGTAAAGTGACAGTGTTTTGTTTACAACCAGAACGCAAATAAACAAAAACGAATCGTTCTATTTTGTTACGTTCGGATCTTTCAAGCAAACGAACCAAAAACGATTCAAACAACAAAAGAACGATTGGGAGTCTGTTTTGTTTTTCGGTTTCTGTCACTAGCGAAACCATTAACAAAACAATACGATTGAGCGACGAAGAGACACAAACGAAACCGAAACAACGATTCGTTGAACGATCGTCGGAAAACAACAAAAAAATATGCTTTTTTAAGAGTTTTAAACATTATCCAACAGTTTTAGGGGGTCGCTCATTTCGAATCTGAAGTCAGAATTTTAAAATTCAAGATGGCTGATAGGGTTGCCAACTATTTTTTTTATTTTTACGAATTCGATGCTGGGGCGAACACTAGATAAAAATGGGTCGCTGAATCCGAATTCGTTATCAAAATTTCAAAATTTTTAGGTGGCAACCCTAAAGGGTTAAAAATTTCACAATTTTGAAATTCTGACAACGGATTCGGATTCATCGACCCATTTTTACCTTATGTTCACCCCAGCATTGAATTCGTAAAAATAAAAAATTAGGTGGCAACCCTATCAGCCATCTTGAATTTTAAAATTCTGACATCAGATTCGAAATCAACGCGATAGAAGAGGCAAGCATCATTCGCATGCTGACTCTTTCCACGGAGTTTGAGTTCAATGCCTTTTGCATATCGATGATCATTAATGAAACGTTTGAATTGGTTTCGTTTTCTATACTGACACGTTAGCGAAAATTATAAAAATTACGTTAGTTCTCTCTTCCACTGAAAAGTTTCGTGTTTCGGTAGCCCTCACGAACGAAACGAATGAAAAATAAAGGTTTTGTATCACCCTCTGAGCGATCGGTTCGGATATCGTTTAGTTTATTTGCATTCTCTGTTTACAACAACTTTTTTCGTGTCTTCGATTTTTACGATGGAAGAAAAAATTAAGCAACGAGTTTATATCAAATTTTGTGTGAAAAATGGTTTCAACTGCGCCAATACGCGTAAAATGTTGGTGAAATGTTATGGTGACGCTGTTCTATCGTATCAGAAGGCAAACAAGTGGTTTAACCGATTTGTGATTGGCCAAGACGAAGCAGAAGACGACCCTCGTACCGGGCAGCCATCGTGATTGACTTCACGAAACAAATTCACATGTTTCTTTGGCTTTCCACCACACTTAGAACATCCTACATATGTTTCACTTGATTGCCCTTTCCTTCCCACTAATCTATCACCCCATTTCGAACCAAGGCAGACTTGACTGAATAGTTATTCCACCTGAAATCCTTGGTTCAAAGCAAAAAAAAAAAAAAAAAAAAAAAACAAATCATGAATTTTGCACTACGATAATGCACCATCGCACAATGCTCATCTTATTTTTTTTTTTATTCGTGACTATTCGGCCAAAAACAACACGATATCCAACCAGCAGCCAGCGAATTCACTTGACCTGACTCCGTGTGATTTTTTCCTGTTCGATTGAGTAAAAAAACCCCTTCGAGGAACGCGTTTCACCAGCAAAGAAGAGGTCATGGAAAAATCCGTGAACGCTCTGAAGGCCATACCAAGAACCGTGTTCCAGAAAGGTTTCCGTGACTCGATCAAGCGCTGGCATAAGTGCGTTGTAGCCGACGGGGACTACTTTGAAGGCGTCAATATTGATTTGGATGAATAAACTTGTACTTTAATTATTTTCAATAAATTAACCTTTCTTTTTAAACAAGGTGGTATGCAACATATACATTAAAACTCTCAGAAGTAACAGATCATTAACTATCTCAATTGTGCCTTGAACTTTTGTTATTTTACTTGCTTTTGTTGATTTATATTATTTCAAGTCTAAATTTGGTGAACTTTGTATTTTTTTCAAAACAAGCCAATGGAACCATTGTTGTGTCACTTTGTTTTATAAGCTTGAGAATAAATTTGTTGATTTAAATATGAATTTTTTTTAAATTAGGCCAATTGAGCCACAATTGTTCCGCTTCCGTTTGTTATTTTATAAGCTTGAGCATAAATTTGGTGTTTTAAATATTATTTTTTTTCAAATTAAGTCAATTGTGCCGATTGAGTCAATTGAGCCAATTGAGCCACTAGCTGGCCGCTACTTCTTAGTGCTTAGGATGCTTTTATATACAGACTAGCGATACCCGGCACGCTTTGCTGCACCCAGCAAGTATATTGGAAATGATAAGTAAATTCAAAACTTTTATTTATCCCTTAGTCTGACACCACGCTTATGTTCCACTGCCCGTTACAGTTTCCCAGTAGCAGAACATCACTTCCAGGTGACAATTCCATTATGAGTTTCAATGTCCTGTGATTTAAGCTTCTATAGCTATTCTGTATAGAGAATCGGGCCACACCCCCTTTTCCAATGCACAAACCGGTTTTCCAGTAGGAAGATTTTGGCAATTAGCAACTCCATACTGAGTTTTATTGTCATGCGACGTTTAGTCATAACCCCTTTTCCTATACCCGGCCCAGTTCTCTTGTTTATTTATAAAAAAACTTATTGAATTACACAATGTCAATTCTATTAAGTAAAAAGTCAGCCGTTTGTTCCTTTCGTTCATTTATAAATTACAGGAAAACCACCTTCAAAACATGTGTAGAAAAGTTGCATGCAGCGAAACAAATGAACATACGTACATACATACATACATCAAGTCGGATTGAATCTCATTCTCATCAAAAAAATCCTCAACATGCTAAAGGTGGTCAGTGAATCCACCCTTTTAACAAAACTGTGTTAGATTAATTCTCCACATCAAAACTACTTTGAACATATTAGAATGTACTTCGATCCAATTAGCTTTAAGCACAGCAAAGTATGTATGTATATGTATTTGTTTGTTTTTTTTTTGTTGTTTTGTGCTTGCTGAGAACAAAAAGAGTATAGTAGAGAGCAACATGCAGTTTATTGAGGCTCTCGCAGCACAAACGCATGAAAAGCTAACGATCAAGCAATGCATGGCATTGTGGATGATTTTTTAAAAAACTTAACACTTTAATTAAAGATACTTATTATTGAAATTTCATAAAAAAATAACCAATGAACCTTTTGTAGCACAATGGTGATATTTTAAAACTTATTTCAAAAAAATCGGACCAGTACTTCTGTAGTTTTGCGGACACAAAAAATGTTCACTTTCATTTTATATAATAGTATAGATATACAACTTCAACGTGCACATCAAATATAACCAACATGTTTATAGTTATTTGGTTGAAAATTTGCTGAGCATACTTTTAGGCACTGCTTTACATGCTTTTTACAGTTGAGAAAAATTTTGCCGGTTTAAATATATATTTCTTTTTCAAATTAAACTAATTGAGCAACTGTGGTTTCACTTGTATATCGATGGCTTAATATAGAAAAGGCGTAACTCGATTTTTTGTTACCTTACAGGAGAAGAAGAGAACTGAATAAATCTGGAAAACTTTGGATATAAAAACTTTTTTAATGCAGTTTTCATTTGAAATAGGCAACAACAACAACAAAAAAGCGAATTGATTTTTTTAAGAGAAGTCTATTTGAAAGTAGTCTACCAGACTATATTAGAAACGTTATTTCGAGAAAAACCGAGTTAC
The DNA here is from genome assembly GCA_943735915.1 of Pherbina coryleti. Lineage (NCBI taxonomy): Eukaryota > Metazoa > Arthropoda > Insecta > Diptera > Sciomyzidae > Pherbina > Pherbina coryleti. The sequence goes on along the minus strand of OX030949.1, from coordinate 167,907,337 downwards.
GCCTTTTCTATATTAAGACATCGATATATTGTTTTTTTAACTTGAGAATAAATTTTTTAGTTTGAATATGTATTTTTTTGTTTTCAAATTAGACCAATTGAGCCACAATTGTTTCCCGTTCTTTTGTTGTTTTATAATCTTGAACATAAATTTGATGGTTTGAACATGCGTTTTTTTTTTTTTATTAATTCAATTGAGCCAATTGAACCAATTGAGCCAATAGCTGTCCACTACTTTTACGACTTACACATTAAACATAACCAACATGTTTCCTGTTATGTGGCTTAAAATCTGCTGAGCATACTTTTAGGCACTGTTCAGGTCCGCCTTGAGCCTTGCGTGTTTAGCTAAATCAATGGCAATAGGCTGGACCGTCTGACATGATCAGCGGTAGCGTTAATGCCTATGAAGGAGTAGCAATGATTCGAAAAATAATTTGTTAGCACGGGGATAGTCCTTGTCCTGACAGAAACATGAACACAATATACATTGACCAAATAGCATGTCTTTAGGAGAGCGTTAAACGGATGTTTTAAAAATGGGTGGCAGTAATAACTGCAAAACTGTGGGATTGCTTGAGCAGTACACGGTAAGCCACAAGAAGAGTCTGACAGCCCAGTTTAAGTAGGCGATGATGTGTGTATATGGTAGAGCTATATAACACGGAGCAAAATGCGAAGTTTTAAAAGTGCATAAGCGTGAATAAAAATCAGAGCAAATAAAATTGGAAGTGACTAAAAGCGTATACTAGAAGTATAATCTGAAGATTAACGGCATGAAGAGACTCACCTTGGGACTACTCACCCTAAGATGGTCTCGGATTGTTAGATGAATTTACGAGCGTGATGAGTTCCACTTCTGCCAAAAGTGTTCTCAGAGCGTTCAAGGTGAATTTGGGCACAAAGATAATCTCGACTCGAGTTAAGAGGTTATTGGGATGCTCAAGGTATTTTGTATTACTGTGGTTGCCAACGCAGTGATGCAGAATTGGTAATGCTGGACAGGCTGTTGGACGTCATTTGGTGGCTCAAGGATGATTTTGGGTGTAGTAAGTGTTGAATATTATTCTTCACAGTCATGCGTGATACGCTATATGTCAATGTGTGTGAGTGCTATGTCGGGGCAAATCCTATAGCCCAGGAGAACATCGTGGGCTGGCCCTTCGGGGAGTTTCGTGCTGGCTGTGGTAGCACAATGTCGCGTGCAGATCTGTGGTGATCGGCGTGGAGTTGCGCTTGTTTACAATCGGATGACAATGCCCCCAAATTGTCAGAGAATAGATCGGTCTCGATTTCTACCAATAAATGTGGAAGGTTATAACACTAGCCTTCCATGATTGGTACTATGGTCTCTATATCGGTATGCAATCATACAGGATATTTATTAAATCAAATATGCATAAGTGTGGTGGTGGAACCGTTATTGAGACTATAAAATAGGGCGTTGGTCGCGTGCGGGTTCAAGGAGGTGGGTTCGGTGGATTGTCGGAAGGATGCTAATGAAACGTAGCTGGATAAGCTTCCGGAAGATCATCTGATTGGATGGACGTTAATAACCGTACGTTGCTAAATTGGCGTTCCTGAAGATTAATCCACTAGATCTAATCTTCTTGAATCCATAGACTCCTTGTGCCAAGGGGCACCGTAGAATTGAGCCGTCAAGGCAGGTGTCTACGTTAAACACAACCAGATGTTTTAGGCACTGTTTTACATATTTTTTATGCTTGAGAAACATTTTGGCGGTTAAAATTTGTATGTTTTTTTTTTCAAACTAAGCCAATTGAGCCATTGTTGATTCACTCGCATATGTTATTTTATGACTGAGAACAAATTTGATGGTTTGAATATACTTTTTTCAAAATTAATGTGTCAATTGAGTCAATTGTGCCTTATTGAGCCACTAGTTGGGCACTTCTTTTTCGAAGCTAGTTATCTATATATATAAATATATGTAAATACATATATATATATATATATATATACAACTATATGACACTGATGTGCACATAAAACATAGCCAACATGTTTCTAGTTACTTCGCTCAACCAACATTTGCCAAGCATACTTTTAGGCACTGCTTAACATGTTGGCAGCTGTTGACAGTGACAAATAGCTTTAGTTGTTAGTTGTTGCCTAGTAACTGCGACGAATGTATTTGCTATGTATTCGCACACTGGGAAGTGTTGCCATGTGTTTGACATTTTTATTTCTTTTATTATTGTTGCTATCTCTCTAAATAATTGGATGTCAACAATTGTACAATGTTCACACTTAGTTCGTACTGGAAATATGCCACCAGCATTTCAAATCAAGTTGAGCCAAAAGTCAGGCAAAGCAAATAGTTGATTTACATGTCTGGCTTCGTTGTTCTACTTTACGGTGAAAACATGTTCAGAAAACATTGATGATTTGAGCAACTTTTTAAAATTCTATAATGAATTTAAAACAAAATTTATGCGACCTGCTACAATTAATTAGTATATAAAAAACGTTGGCTCACTTGCTTGAATTTTGGCTCAATTGAAAAATTACAGAAATAAAGAGAGACTATATCCAATAAAGAAATGGAAAGAAAGCAGTGATTTTTTGAAAACCAACCTTAGTTTTAGTAGCTTATCTTAGCATCTCAGTTCAACTGATTCCTTCTTGACTCAATGGGCTCAATTGGTCCCTTTTTGAAAAATCATATTTTTTTAACAACAAATTTTCTTAACAAGCTTATACAACAAAAAGCACACCGAAAAAACCAAAAATAAAAGAAAAAACAGAAAAAACCACAGACTCAAAGATCGTCATATATTCTTATTTCACACAGGAATTGTTTTGCATTTTTTAGTTGAATATAAAGTCGATTCGAATCAAGTTTTACTTAATGAAATTCGTTAACATACTTACGCCAGTTGAATAAGCTTCATAAAGGGAGTCAGGAAAAAAAATTAACGAATAGCTGGAGTTTGCTTTAACCACTCAATACCCAGCACTTTTGTGAAAGAATTCTCAATTTTTTGCAAATAGTTCACCAGAAAATTATGAACATTTAAAAGTCTTGAAGAGATAAAGTAACGTTAACAAATTGTGTGTTCAGATATCTTTATAAGCATTTATTTGTGAGATATTTTAACGAATAGCATCGTTTTTATATGGATATTTTTTTACCCTTTTCAGAAAAGGTAAAAAAGTACCATCACTTGAAGCTACTGAGGGTTAAAGTAACATATTCAAAATGTCCTTATAATTTTTCACTTTATGGCACCTTGGATAAGATTTGTCCACAGCCTACTTCTTTAGAGTAAAATAATCATGCTTTACGAGTATTTTCTACAAACAATATAACTTGTTTCTACAGGTCCATCTTCTGAAAAAATTCCAATCCAGCGCAAGAAAATAAGTTCATGAAAAATATTAACCTTTTAATTGCTTACTGTAAGAAAACTTTATTTCAAGTCCCTAAAAGTATACAATGAAAATTTCTTTAATTGAACTTAACTTGCGCTGTCGAGACTTTTCAATTATTGAGAAATTTTTCTGAAATCAGCTGCATAATTTGCTTTCGTTCCTTTTGTACTCGTTTCAGAGTATTATTTTTCATTTTCGAAGTTTTTTGACATAATGGAGATCTTCATTTAATTTCATATGTATCCTTCCTTCTTGTGCTGGATATCTGTGAGCAGGATACCTACGTCAATGTTCGCTTTCTGCGTATTTAGATAAAAAATCGTGATCTTAAGCTGGTATATAATAAATACTTTTTGACAGGAAGTTGTTTAGAAATATTTGAAGAATTCAAATTGAGAAAATTATCTTCGGTACCATTTTGGATGAACGAGACAGAAACATTATAATCAATTGCACCAAAATTTAGACTATAGTGCAAACATGCCCACAGAGTGGCCCGTATGGCCGGCGTGGCCCTTCATACAGATTTTTTTCTATCTTAATTTTGTCTTTGCGATGAGCCAAAATCAAAGAACGCCTAAAAAAACAACAACAGAAACCGCACTCGTTCAGTGTTCAGCACATTTTCCAGCAAACTTTACAAAAACAAATACATGTAAAGCTAAAATAAAAAACGCACACTCGATTATGTCGATGCTGAAGCTGATTGTCCCGTTACTTGTGTGTCGAGTAATTTTTCATGACATGTGATTTTATTGCATTGTAATTGTTTTTTTTTTTTGTTTGATTTTTTGCCAAACGCAACGATGAGCAATATTTTGTGTTTTTTTTTTTTTTGTTTTTTAAGCATTGGCCCGTGCTTAAAATTTCTTGAACCCCACTGCTATAGTGAATAATTCCACCAAATTTTTAGTTAAAAATCAAAAGTTCTATACTATTTCGATTATAAATTTAGGTTACAACATCCTTCGCACAGGAGGCTGTGGATAAAAAATCGTGAATGGCATCATGGTTGGCAAGATATTGTTAGTTTAAGTCTTTAGGTACTTACTTTTTCTTCAAGACATATGTAGTTTTATTTACAAAAATCAAAGCATTTTAAGATTATTATTGTTTTATGTTTTTTCTCTAAAAACAACTTTATTCTTTGCTGGAGAGGAAGCCATACTTTTTCCTTAAACTCTAAGATCGCTTTTGGGTGATCTTGGCAACCCCATGAAACTTTTAAAATCTCTTAGAACACGATCTAAATTTTTCGACCTACTGAACAAATGTAAAGAACTTTGTTTACAGAACATGCAAGCCTAATAGTCGCTTTCGTCGTGTGTCTACGGATCCCTGGGCAGTTTTTATTAGCTTGGTCTCAAATTGCTTCTTACAATTGTGAGAAAATACTGAGAATATTTTTATGACTCACTCAGTATTGATCTCGCAAAATCGATCTCCTAAAACTATCTAATTTTTATGCATTAAACAATTAAAAACTTTGGCGATGTTGAGAAAGCTGCAAAATTGGCTCGAAAAATCTCAACTCCTTAAAATATCTATACTTAGACTCCAACTGCAATTCTGACTTCGGTATCAATCTCAAAAAAGAGATTTTTTTCAACTTCCATATTATATGAAAAAAAAATTCTTCATGCATTTTACAGGGTACGATTGTTGATACTTACATTTCTGGCTTAATGATGAAAAAACAATTATTTCTGTTCGAAATTTGTTTTATAGTTTTTCAAAATATTCTACATGAAGTTAAAAATTCTTTTGCATTTATTTGCACCAATTTTGAAACCACTTTTTCCACTTCAATTGAACTTCAAAAGAAATTCCAAAAACAGCGTCTTCGTTTGTCGTAAATCATTGACCACGAATTTTTTTTTTTTTTTTTTGACGTAGAATTACGTCATTCTCGGAGGCTAGTAGGGTGGTTTATAGTGATTAAACAGCGGTTGATAGCGTTTTTAGGTCACACTTTGGCCCTTTGGTGTGCCTATAGTACTGATCGTACAATGTTGATGTAAGCACTTGTTGGTCTGCTTGATCCTCACTGGGAGAAAAATTCATGTTTGAACTCTCTAACTTATATTAATTTTACACAATTACATGAAATATAAAGCCAACATTTGATGTTTCTGTTTGCTTTGCGTATGGTTCTTGTTTAAGGTTGCTACCTATTTATCGACTGCATTGGTGCTTGTATATAATAGAATATATGCATATGCTGAGTGTTGCTGATTAAAGTAAGAGGGCACTGCCAATTAAAAAAATATATAAACCCAGGATTTGATGTTTCTGTTTGCTTTGCGAATGGTTTTTTGTTTAAAGCTTAGTGTGCTTTAGAAACGAAAATTCCGCGGCATATAATTCCACACAGTGTAGAGTCAAAATTTTTGTGTGGAGAAAAAAGTAACTACAGTACAACCTTAATGCAACTAGATAGATTTTTCCTATATAAAAAATGTAGTTTGCAAGCAAAGAAGAACTGAAAGGAAATTAGGTAAAAGTTTATGCAAGTTTACGCAAATGTAAGTTGCAATAATTGTGCAATTTTTTTATTTCAATTTGCGTTTACTATGTGACCAATGTAAATTATTGAGTGTTGCAATAATCGTACTGTACTCTTAAGCTAGGTCGTAGTGTACTCTTATTGAAATGTCAAAATTACGCAGCCAATTAAATATCCGGGCATATAATCGACAGCGAAATTTTGACTTTTCAACTCTCCACATGGGTTGTTGAACTTGCTAGGATTGAACAAATTTTTCGACTCTACAGCGTACTAGGTAGTGAAAAAAAAATCGGCTGTTGCTTTATTTATCCATTTTTGCTAAATATTTTTTAAAAAGGATGTCATCAAAAGCGAATTGAATAATTCTACGTCTTGTGTTACGACATAGTCGATACTGCTGTATTTTTTTTTTTTTTTTATTTTCGGGAATAAAAAAAAAGTCAATGGGTGCCACATCAGGATTATATGACGGATGAGCCATCAATTCGATTTTTTGGTCTGTCAAAACTGTCTTTGTTTGAGCAGATGTGTGAGTGCTCGAGTTATCATGATCCAGAATAATTCGCCTCTTCTTCAACTTTTTCCGAATTCCTCCAATGATTCGTAGCAACCAAATGGTCGCGTACTATCCAAAATTGTTCCCACATCAGCGGTAATGCTCAAGAAACAGGCAACTATTTGCTTCGATCAGCTTCTTCCGCGGACAACTTTTGTTGGATTAAGCTCATTTTGGAAGCCCCATACAGTCGATTGCTGTTTTTGTTCGGTCTGATATGCATCAATCTATGATTCATCACCTGTATATATATGTTATACACCGTTGTTAAAACCTTGATCGTTTTTTTCAAGATTTCCTTGTACCAATCGAAACGACACTTTTTTATCGTTTGTCGAATTATTTTGGCTCCGACGCCAACAAATCATTTTTACGGCCAAATAATCATGCAATATCTTTGGGTCACCCAAAAATGTCTAAATCTCACGGTATGTCACATGACGATCTTTCTTTACCTATTCACACACAGCAACGACGTTTTCAGCGATGGACATCAACCAATTTTTAATGTTCTTCACGGAATTCGTCCTGGAACAAATTTTGACCACGATTGAATTCCTTATATCAATTTTTTGCAGTGCTATAGAATGTAACTTTATCGTGGTATAAGGAATTAATTTCATAGAAACATTTTTATCTTCATAATCCACGTCGAGATTATGAAAAATAATCGCACGAAAATGTTCACGAGTTAATTTCATTTTTTCTCCGAGATGAATATTTCAAGTTACTTTAAACAGCACAAATCGAGCTTAAATGGCAAAATGCTCTGAAGAAGGTTATGTTTAACAATTTCTAGTTTCAAATGGAAATATCAGATGGCAAGTCTTGCCACTTACTATTGCCAAGGCCAGAAATACAAATAGCAACTCTCTTGTAAATATTATTTAAAAATTGAAACTAAGGGAGATTTCATTATTTTTTGGGATTAAAAAATAATTTTAGGAAATATGGTTCAAATTCTTAGACAAACGAAAAACACTGTTTATAACCCGGTTTTTAAACCATCTAAGTTTTTCATTTTGAGTTATTCGAGAAACCGGTTTTATAAATTTCGGATTTTTCGGTTTTGATTTTCTTGACAAGAAATTTTAGGTCTTCGAAAAATCCAAAAATCTCCTATTTTAAGTCATTTTAATCGACATTTTCGAATGTGCCTATTTTTAATTTATTTATTTTTATTTTTTTTTTTTGAGATCCAGAAAATCGGTTATTTTCAGTCTCTTTCATCGACATTTCCGCATGTTTTGCACGTACTTTTCTAATTTTCTAATTTTTATTTTTTTGTTTTTTTTTTTTTTAGAGCCGACTATTTTATGTCAGTTTTTTCGACATTTTCGAATGTCTTGTAGGTTTTTTTTATGAGAACTGGTTCAACGGTTTTTATTTCAATTAGTCGAAAACTAAAACTGATTATTAAAAATTCATCATTCAAATAATTTTCTCTACAATTATTTGACTAATTTAAAAAATTCATTTTTTTAAATACTTTCAATTTTAGAATTGACTGAATTGATTAAAATTGATTCAACAAAAATGTCATTAAGCTTAAAGAAATACTAAATCTATAAATAAATTGAAATAAATTATTTTTGTCTTAAAAAAAATATTAAGTTTTTGGAATAATTTTTGTTTTTTTTTTTTCAAAAATCTTTGGCTCATTCTATTTTTTCGTGGACACAACTGCACTAAAATATACTTTCCATAACACATGAATAATGTTTCTTCGAATTAAATTTGAACCACCTGGTAATTGCCAAACAGTCTCAAAAGCATACAATTCCACTCTCGAGTTTTTATACTTCCCCACTTAATTTAACTCAACTCATCTGAACTCATTCCAACACACTCAATTCTGAACAAGCTCCTCATAAAATGTTAATAACATTAATTTGCATGATGATTTAAATTTTAAACGTAAGCCTTGCACGATTTTCTAAGCGTCCTTTTTTGACTCATCCTTTAATTAACCTTTATTTGTTTAAAGCCTTTTTTGCGTGTTGACACAGGGTCGGATCGGCAATGACTACATGACAACAGCTAGCACGCAAAAACAACAAAAACAAAACAACAAAAAGAAGAAAACAACAACACAGAGACAAAACAGTACTAACAGCAAACACAGCAACAATATTAGCAACAATACATTTACTATAGCGACAACAACAACAACAACAGCTCTAAATACCACAACGTGACTTTTAGTAATTTTCCACTATTCTACCTTTACCTTTATTTTTAGTATATTTTATACTCTTTGCCACACATTAAACTTTATTGTTACTTTGCCTACTTGTTGTTGCTGATTCTCTCTTTGTATGTCATTATTCGTGTGTGTGTGTGTGTGTGTGTGTGTGTGTAAAGTCCTGTTTTGACATGCTTTCATTTGCTAAAACGATGTTTATTATTATTTTTGTTTTTATTTTGTTGTTGTTTTTGTTGTTAGTTTGTTTTTATTATCCTGCACGGTAAGTATGTTAAAATACTTGTATGGAAGACATCTTGCATGTTGCTCATACATCACGTTCTGCTCAATCGAAAAGCGTATCGTTATTATGTGAACAATATTGATGAGTGTAGATAAAAACAAATAACAAAAATAATAACGAATAAATAAAAAACTGTATAAAAAAAAACGAGTGGGTCATCGGGACGCTAAACAGAATCACCCTCAACTAAAGGGTTATACATTTTGGGTTTCGCAAAGTGCAGCCCTGGCATTTGGCAGCTGTCAAATGTTCATGTCAAACAAACTGGTGTTTGTATAGTTTCTGGTTTGACATTTAAGCAGATGTAACTTTTTACCACCAAACATTCGTTAAAGTTGTCAAATTGTTGATTTTTGTTAAATGCTAATTTTCGAAGCAAGTTTTCTTCAGCGATGAGGCCCATTTCGCGCTAGGTGGATACGTGAATAAGCAAATTTGGAAAATAAGCTTATATGGGGCTCTGAAAATCTCCAATCATATCAAAATATCAATAAATTTTCCAAATCGATTTCTTAAGAATGTATGTGGAAACAGTAGCATTAGAAGTGATGAGGAAGTAGTCTTCATCGTACCTTTTGGAAACTCATGGGAAGTCTTAAACTGATACTGTTTCCAACACGTTTCTTAAAGAATGCATGTGGAAACTCTTGCTTGTTTTGGGGTAGTTTCAATTTTAATTTAAATCGAATAATAAAATTCCGAATAATAGTCTCAATAGTCGAGTAGGTAGCGTGCTTGACTGCCACCCCACAGATCCCGGGTTCGAATCCCGGCCAGGCTAACCGTTTTTGATTTGTAATATCTTACCGATCGGTTTCCAGCATGTGGGAGCTATGTCGTGCAATGCGACGGATATCCGTAGCAGGAAGTCGGGGAAGCACGCGCCATTTAATTTATGACACAATTAATTGCAGAGCTTCCAACATTGTTCACACAGGGCCTTTTAAGCTCGAATAGCTGCTACACAAACCACAAACATGTGTTTTAAACACAAACCACATTGATATCTGTTTTAAGTCACAGTAAACTGAACGCAGCCACAAGTTCCCTTCAATTTTATTTAACTACAGCGTATACTACTATTTAGTTTAGACACAAACCTGTGTAGCCTTCACGTAAAAGAAAAATAATAACCTTAGTTTTTCCAACATCCAAAGTAAAAGATAACAAAAACAAACAGATGTTTTTGGCATACACGGTTAATATTTTAAATATATATAAATCTAATTTGATTATAATAACTTTGTGATTTGCAAAGATGGGTAAATCCAGAATAAAGTATATGCAAGATTACCGGCAGAAAAAAAGTGAGGAAAAATTTAAAGTTGAAAAGGTAAACCCAAAAAAAAAAAAAAATTGAGAATAATTCAACTCAGCGTAACAGGCACTTGCGGAATGTTTTTAAAACTTTTTAGATGATTTTAATCACTATAAATGTTTTTTTAACCAGGGTTATTACCAAGGCAGACAATAGCAAACCTCAGAGAGTTAAAACTGCCATGAAAAAAAATTGAGAACATAAGCCGTTCGGAGTCGGCATAAAGCTTGTAGGCCTAGATTTCGATCATTTGTGTTCAAACATTTCCAAAAAAGCACAACACAATTGATCATAAAAAGCTCGGCCAAAGTCCTTTCAAGGTCTGAAACGGCTATTTCGTTTTTTTTTTTTTTTTATTACCAAGGTCTCAGATGTTACATATCATATGTGACTACTGTAAGGCTCGCTCGTTTCTTTGACGTAGAATACGTCATTCTCGAAGGTAAGTAGGGCGGTTGATAGTGATCAAGTGGTGGTTGATAGCGTTTTTAGGTCACATTTTGAGCCTTTGGTGTGCCTAAAGTACTGATCGTACCATGTTGATGTTAGCACTTGTTGGTCTGCTTGATCCTCACTGGGAGAAAAATTCATGTTTGAACTCTCTAACTTATATAAATTTTACACAATTACATGAAATATAAAGCCAACATTTGATGTTTTTGTTTGCTTAAACTTGCTACCTATTTATCGACAGTTTCCGGTTTTATCGACAAAACCATAAAATTTGTATGGGAGCCCCCCTAAGGAGTGGTCGGAGGGAATAGGTGTGAAAAGCAAAAATATTCTTTCTGCAAAAGTAATGGGGGTCAGTCATACATATTAACCCTTTCCGGCACTCTCTTAAAGGTCATATGCTCAGGTGTATGGAATAAATATTTTGCTAAATATTTTTTAAAAAAGATGTCATCAAAAGCGAATTGAATAATTCTACATCTTGTGTTACGACAAAGTCGAAACTACTGTATCTTTTTTTTTTTTGGGACCACTTAAAAAATCATGTTTATGTACGTGAATAAACCTCAAGCTGTTGAGCAATTAAAAACCAATATTCGTCAAGTCATGGCCCAGCTATAGCTCGAGTTGTGCACAAGAATCATTGAGAAGTACCTCAAAAGGTTTGAGTGCAACAAAAACTCCCATGAAGGACATTTGAACGATATTGTATTTCACGTTAAATGACAAAGTCTAAAAATTATAACAAAATAAAAAATTCTGCATTTTTAGTGTATGTTTTAAACTTTACTTTTCGGAGGAGAAAAAAGATAATCCTATATATCAGAAAACCCCCATTTTCCAGTGCATAAAACTCCCCGTCATTTTTCAAAAAATTTTTAGCAATAGAAACATTTATTTTTCCATAAGTTTTGGAGCAGTACAAAACGATGATTCCGCCGGACGAAAATCTACGCAAAATAAAATAACAAATACGAACAGTGACATTTTGAGATTCATTTGGTGTGAGTTCATCTCGTATACTAATACTAATCCTAATTATTGTCCAATTCTATGCTCTAACCTCTGTCCAAGTCTTTTCCACGTCTCCCTCTTTTTTTATTTTTGCTTTTGCATTGGTGCATTTAGGTTCGTTTAATGAGTTCACGGAGTGGCCTCATGAAGCCATTAATTTTTTATTTTAATTTTTAACATTTGACCAAAAACCTCACCTTAATTGTCGTTCTATGAAATTTACCGGAGCGCTTATAGTCACTGTGCTATAATTCCATGCAAATTTTTTCAACATTGTTGCATGCTAAATTCATCAAGCCAGAATCATGGATATACGCTTATAAGCCCGAAACAAAGTAGCAATCGACTGTTTGGGTATTTCAAAGTGAGCAAAATCCGACAAAAGTTTTCCGTGAGCGGAGTGCATCTAAGCAAATTATTGCCAATTTTTCAGAAAAACCGGACATGTTACAACTGTACCACTTTACTAAAAGTAAACTGTTGTTGCTGAATGATACACAACCATTTACTTGCTGGAATTGAAGAAAACCAACCGCCAAAGATCATACTCCATCACGACAATGTAAGTTCTCACACATCAGCTCAAACAAAAGAGTTTTTGAGCACTCAAAATGTGGAATTGATGGTCATCTGCCTCACAGTCCCAACTTGGCATTGAATAACTTCTTTTTGTTATCTAACATTAAGAAAAATCTTTGTTATATACCTTATCCCAATTCTTGTTCTTATTCTTTTTTTAATCTTACCCTAATATTGACTTTCAGGGTCGTATTTTTCACTTCAGGATATCTTTAACCAGTGAATATTTGCTGGTTTACTGCTATCTGAAATTACTGTAAATCTAGTACTTTACCCACTGGTTAAATATCTCCTGAAATTAACAATACGGCCCTAAGTGTGTCTTAAAATCTTTGTCCTAATCCTTGTCCTAGTACTTTACCCAATCCTTTTCTGAACTCATGTCCTTATACTTATTCAATTCCATGCTCTAATCTATTTCGAAATCTTTGTCCTACTCCCTATGTCATTCTTGATCCTTATCTTTGTCTAATCTTTCTAATTTCAATTTTATTTTTATCTTATATTTTTGTTTTTGCTTTTGTGTGGTATATTTACATTGGAGGTTACTTTAAACGGTTCTCTGAAAGGCCCCATGTGCCATTAATTTTTGTTGTATTATCTTCATGTGGCCGAAAACCTCATCTTTACTATCGTTTCATAAGATTTTACCGTACCGCCTTAGTCACGGAGTTATAATTCCATGCAACGGTTTTTTTTTTGTTGTTGTTGCATTTTAAGGGTCTATAACTTAATTCGTGCGATTTTTTTTTTTTTAAATTTGAACTTTTATTTAAGATAACATGTAAATACAATAGTATTATTCAAAGTATTGTCCATCGTTAGCCACTCCTTTTTTCCATCTTTCTGTTAACATACTGATTCCGCGCCAAAAGAACTGCTCCGGTTTTGAGGCCGAAAATTTGAGTCCTATTTCTGATACCCTGTTCTGAAGTGAAGCGTATCCCGGTGAGAGCGTTTTGCATAGACCGAAATAAATGATAGTCGGACGGAGCAAAGTCCGGACTATAAGGCGGGTGGCCAAAACTTCCCATCCAATAGTTTCCAAATAGTTTTAAACCGGTCTTGCAACTTGTGGGCGAGCGTTGTCATGTTGAAAAATTATGGCTTCGTGTCTGGTCGCATATTCCGGTCGTTTCTCGGCTATGGCTCTCTTTAAACGGATCAATTGTGTTCGATAGAGGTCACCTGTGATTGTCTGGCCCGATTTTAACAGCTCATAGTAGAGCACACCCTTCTGATCCCACAAAAACAGAGCATTACCTTGGCACCATGGGTATTTGTCTTTGGCTGGGAGCATAGGCGTCGGCAGGAATTTTTCCAGGGGGGAGGGGGGAAGGCATGTATTGGTGTGCACGTATATGAAAATGATTATATGAAAATGTAACATATAAACTTAGGAAATAAAAATATATAAAATTTTTCAAATCCAGCGGAGGGGGCAAGTGCCCCTCCCTGCTCCCCGCTGTGGACGCCCTTGACTGGGAAGGTCCTGGTTGTCCGGGCTTCACATCTGAATGTTTGCATTTCGGGTTGTCGTAATGGATCCATTTTTCATCCCCAGTCACGATCCGATGCAAAAATGTCTTCTTTTTGTAGCGTTCAAGCAGTATTTCGCACATGCAAAATCGTCTTTGCACATCTCTCGGCTTCAAATCATATGGCACCCAATTTCCTTGCTTTTCAATGTATCCGGCTGCTTTTAAACGTTTTCGAAATGGCTGCTTTCGACAAGCGGATTCGCAAGTTCTTCTTGTTTGTGTTTGGCAACAATCTTCATTGAGTAATGCTTCTAATTCTTCATCTTTAAACTTTTTTGGCTGACCAGGACGTTGACGTTCTTCGTCTTCTTAGCCAAAATCAGCACTTTTAAATCGTGCAAACCACTTTTTGCACATTCGCTCAGCTAGAGCATGTTCACTATAAACTTCCACTAAAATACAATGACTTTCGGTGGCAGTTTTCTGCATATTAAAATAATGGAGAAGAACTCCCAGCAAAAACACTTTTTCAGGTACAAAGTTCAACATATTTGAGTGAAAAAAAAATATTGTTGTTTACGCTTCAAATTAATGACACATACTGAAAAAGACGCACAATGACAGTAGCTTTCCAACGCATGTTCGGAATATTGGAACCATGGTATAATTATAGAGGTAAACTCGCTAGATGAGAGCGTACTGCCGCGAATGTCAAAACGAAGTTGACAACTCATATAAAATCTCGAAGCTATGGGAATGACAAGAGAAAGCAAGAATTGACAAAATGTAAACGAAGTTAAACGGTTGAAGCTGTCTTGTTGCATTAATTTAAAATTGTAGTAAATGGTTATTTTTCGTGTTTTTATTGATATTAAACTAATTTAAAATTGTTTCCAGCCAACCATCATTGAAAATTAAACGCAAAAACTATTAACCGCAAGCAGGAAGCACTGTTTAGTTGTGAACAAAAGTACAGCAGTAAGTACACAGCTGATTCTGACAATATCGGCAGTAATGACAAAAGAGAGCACAATCAGCGCTGCGACTACCTCTATTATTATACCATGATTGGAACGATGGAATAATAATCAAGTAACGTCATCTCTAAGCAACCCGCACGAAATAAGTTACAGACCCAATACTTCATTCAGAGGTTGCCAACGTGTTATCGTGGCTCCAAAAAAATTTCAATTTTTTTAATTTTCCTTTTGAGAACAAAGAACCATTTTTAGCTGTCGTAAAATGAAATTTTTCATTACAATTCTACTCAGCGATAAATGATCCATGCAACAATATTGCATTTTTCTGCATAAGCTTCTATCTCCGCGACCTGACAACGTTACAATTTTTTATTTTTATTTTTATCGTTAGTACATATTCTTCATTTAAATCTTATAAATATTATCACAGAGTATTTACGCGACAAGTAATAATTTCATGCAAAGCCGTTGCATGATAGCTTAATTTTCAATATTGGAGCGGCTCTTTTCACGGCCTTATGACGTCACGAATTTAACACCCCTATTCTGGCGTTGAAGTGACAATAGACTGTCATTGAAATTTTGTCACCCACCGTGTTATGCATTCCTGTTATTTTATTCTACATCAAAAGTGACAAGGATATAGTCTATAAAATTCCCCATATGATGGTGAAAAGCTTTTCTACTTTATTAATATGTGTCATAACATTTATTGTAAAAAATTTTAATTGTAAATAAACAGAATATTTCAACGAAAAAATGTTAGTTAATAATTTCTTTAATTTTTGCATATTTTAGACATTTTCTTATAATTCAGGAGCAAAAAGTTCCTACGTACAACTCCGATGCAACTGTATTTTTACGCTCAATTCTGCAAGGAGCATCCCGAACTGTAGGCTGGTAAAAATTCAGCAGAAAGCCACGATAATTTATTTATTTCCAACAAAGTCTTCTAAGCATCCGGAATGTTTCTGTAAACACCGATTCCTGCATAGAAAAGGGATTGGTTGTATCTTGCAAATGCTTCAGCAGCCTTCGCCTTTTTATTTTACTATTTCTTTCAGCAAGAATGGATGAATATATTATTAGAAATTCTTCTGCGATTGTTAATTTATTTATTTGTTTTTTTTTTTTTGATTTTTTCGCACAATTTAACAATTTATAGTTTTTAAGATTTTACAAAACACCGAAAGCTAAAGAAGAATTCGCTTGTCGCCAGCTCCGTAGATGATGGCACCTAGCAATGACAAATTGAATGTTTTGGTCTGTCACCTATCTGCTAGAATAAAAGAACATGACAATAGTCATTCCCCACACTTTGTCACGATTTTGTCAATGTCACTTCAACGTCAGAATAGGGGTGTAATCTATTGTTGTCGTGATGGCTAAGAAGTAGCCTTTACCGACGTATAATATTTTTTGCCTTAGCACTCATATTTAGAGCGGTATAATTCCATGTAAAAAATTTTCAGTCCCGTTGCTTAAGCAGCTCCCTCCCTCCTGATGATGTCTTAATTTTTTTTTTTTTTTTTTTTTGTCTTAGTTTTTTCTTTTTTGTTTTTCGTCTTAAATTCAAAGAGTTAAACTTTACTGTCTTACCATTATTTTTATCATAGCGCCTATACTCAGCGAATTACAGTTCCATGCAACGTCGATCTCTTTTGGAGAAATGCCTTTTTCAACTTTTTTAGAAAGTTTCGCGGTGAAATGTAACATTGTCACGTCAAAATAATGCTGGAATTTTTTTATCAACTTCAGCGCAGTTATTTGACATTATTAAGCAAAAAGTTCTTAATTTATATAAATATGTTAATTACTAAGGATTAAATATTTTAAATAATTTCAAAACGTTCTAATTGGCACTCACCAGCACAGCTGCCAAGAGTCATCAAGTACACTGAGTAGTAACGATAACTACACAAAAGCACAACGTGCTTTCATGAATGTGATGCATTGAAACAATTTGTTTCTTCAACAAAAAAGCCAGTTAATTAAGTTTATTTAAAACAAAAACTTTATTTTCATTTTGTAGAGAAAAATAAAAGCAAAGTTGAGCAAACTTTTTCACCTAGCTATCAACTTTAATATGCGTTTGTATGTGAGTATGAGTGCATATGAGTGTATAAAACTTCAACTTGTGTAGATGTTATTTTAGCGTAATTAGAAAAAAACACGCACACTCACACACACAAACACACACACATGTACACGTCGTTGTTTGATTATTAAATACATACATACATATGCACCAGCAGCAGCAGCACTCATACTCAACCAACTAAAAGTAGGTTAAAATAATTCACTCGGGCACGTAATTGTAGGTTAAAAACCTCAATTCAACTCGAAAACTTTGCTCACAGCGCAGTATTTAGAAAAAAAATAATACAACAAAAACAAGAACGATAACAAAAAACAACAAAAAAAACCTCAAATATAACGGAAATATTTAAAGTAAGCAAAACAAAGCTTTGTTCAAATTGTAATGCCAAAACTTTTCCATTTTTAGTTCAAAAGTTAAAATAAGCAGTTAAATAGTCGAAACAACAACAACGACAAAGCACAACAAAACCTATAAGTTAAATGTCAGAGACAAAACACAAACAAAGAAAATAATCGATTTGAACTCAAGAATAAAAACAAAAAAAAAATCGAAGAAAGTCAAACTCAGTCGCATGCAAGCAACAAATAGAAGCGTCGTCAGCCGGGCAAAGTATCAACAGCGGAAACGGAAACAAGCACCGCAAGTGTCAATTGACAGTTAGAAACCAACAATAAAACAACAAAATAACTAAAGTCCTTCAGCTCAGAGACAGTGGAATGACACCCATAAACACTAAGAGATATATATATAGCTATATATATATATATAGAAATATGTCTACATAAATAAAAATGAAAATAAAAATAATAATAATAATAACGGCATATGTTAATCTGCTTGTATGTGTTTGTGTGTGTGTGTGTGTATGCAGACAGTTAAGCTTTTACGCATAGACTTTAACATGTTACCGACCGATTCATATCTTCACAAATACACCTCAATGTACACCTCAATGTAATATTTTTATATACTATATATAGCTTAATGCATAAATATTTCGAGTTTTGTTTTCTTTTATTGCTATAAATGTGAATTTCTCAAAAACACGCCTCACACGCCCTACACGCCCTAAACACGCCATACAACTGCTTTGCCGCTGTGCAGATGTTGTGCAGAGCTCTGCAGCATGTTTTGTTTATTTACTTATTTTTTTTTTTGTTTTCTTAAATTTTGTAGAGATTTTTTGACAACTGCCAGTCATGCGCTGTGCTGTTAAGTCAAGAGAGCGAAAGTGAGCTTAAATTAGCTTTTGCAAACACATAACATAATGAGCTTTTAGTGAATGCACGAACCCTTGGTGCTTTAATGTGAAATCTTTAATTAATTGCTTACGAATCATACTGTTTTATGATAAGCAGTGCCAGATACCAGGGGGTGCATAATGAAAAAAATGGTAAAGGGTTTTTTAATGGAGGTGGTGAACTTTCAATTGACAACACTATTTTCTACGACGACAGCTAGGGCTTGTAATCCAGGGATTTAAAGTAAGAAATAAAAGTTTAAAAAACATACTGAAAAAGCAAGTTTTGATAAAATTCGTTAAAATTAATTTTTTCGTTATAATATAGACTTTACCATTATACGTGAAATATAATATCATTCAAATGTGCTTCACGGGTGCTTTTACAGAACTCAATCCTTTTGATGATTTTCGTGTACAACTCAGGCACTAGCTGGGCTATGACTTGATGAATGTTAATTTTTAATTACTCAAGGGTTTTAGGTTTATTCACGTAAACAAGATCTTTCCCGAGACCCACAAAAAGAGTCCAGAGGCGTCAAATCGGGAATTTATATCTCCAAATTCAAAATAAGTCGTCCTGGAAATGTATGTTGTAACAAAGCCCATATTGGTGCTGTTGTGTGGCTTGTGGCCCATCTTGTTAAAACTACTTATCGTCCAGTTCCATATCTTCAATTTCAGGACAGAAAAAAATCAGTCAACATACGGCCATAGTGCTCATAATTGACTGTAACGTTTTCTCTTTGATCGTTTTCGAACCATTGACACCACCAGTACATAATGCACACCAGATGGTCACTTTTTGCAGATGCAATGGCTACTTCATAATCGCTTGAGTGTTTTCAGACCCCGATATATGGAAATTTTGCTTATCACGTATCCTTTTAGTGCAAAATGGGCCTTATCTCTGAAGATTTAATCACAGCATTTAACAAAAATCAAAACTTTAACAATTTCAACGCGTTGTTTGGTCATAAAACGTTGCATGCTGAAAAATTACAAACCTTTAACTACACAAAAAATAGTTTATGTGATATACGAATTTGACAACTGTTTGAATTTGAGCTGCAATTTCCAAAACCAGAAATGAACAACCCTTTATTATCAGTTTGTTAACATTGAGATTTTTCGAACTTTTCGGATCTTTTTGTATTGAAGCGCACGACACAATTAATTTACTGAAAAAAACATTGGGCGAACAATTAATTTTCGAAATGAACCTGTCAATATTATTATAGCAGTCAATATTATATATTACCACACTCTGGTGGTAATATAATCCCTAAATAAGCACTGAATTTATATTCTTCGACCCAAAAATCCTAAAAGTTTAGCAAACTTAACATTTTTCGTCCTTTTTGAGAATTGTTGTACTAAATCATCCGCTTACTATCATTTAAATTATATGCGCAGTAATTCATTATTACTGCTTTGTAATGAAAATCCATCACTCTAAGGCCGCCCCCAGAGTAAACGCTGAAATAGAAAGGCAAGAAGACAGGTGCCGAAAACATATAAGAGCATCTCATACCCAGTCATGAGAGTACCCAGTCATGCATCTCTTTTTCCCCAATGCGTTTTTGTTTGTTTTCAGCGCCTGTCTGCCCGTAAGCCGGCTTCTTAAGATCAACTTAACTTTTCCAGCCCTAAATTAGCCTTGGCGGTGCCAAACATTCCAAACTTTGTTGAGGATGAATTTTTGTCCTAAATAAACTGAGTATGAAGTTTCAAAGCCGTATTGCTTTCCAATAGATACTACAAAAATTTGCACAAATATTTTTAAAAATTTTTAAAAATTTTAGCGCTCTAAATATCACATATTTTTTCTTACTTGTAAGGAACCTAAATTGAACCAATTTATGCCTTACATTTCTCTCTGAACCACATCTGCACAGAGGGTCCCTGCACAGAGGTACAATATAAAACGGGTCCTAAACCTGCAAAATGCAGGCCCTGCAACATCTGAACCGCACCTGGACAAAAACCCGGTCATACCACGAACCGCCGCTGTTCATAAACATACGACCCGCAATCAAACAATAACAAAGCATACAGCGATCCAGTGGTATGATCAAGTGGCACAACAACAAAACAATATAACGAAGTCGCATAAAGCAAAACCAGCAAAGCCAGTGATGGGCAATTTGGCTCGCAGGAGCCTTTTGCACTAACGAGCTACCCGTTTGCACTTGAGTGCTAGACGAAGGGTACAGTCAAGAGCCAGCATGAAGGGAAGGAATACAAGAGCAGAATGAAATTCTTTACTATCATATTTTATATTTCTCTCTACTCTCTCTCTCTACTTATTCTACTATCATATTTCTCATGCATGACAACATGCTTTTCCCACAAGTACAGTGGAATAAACACCAAATTCTCATAATACAAAATATAAAATTTAAATAATACATATAGTGGAATTTAAGAAATTTCCGTATATTTTCCTATCATATTTTCATTCAATACTTCAAATTTTATTTTAGGAGCATAATCAGGTGTAGTAGTATCTTTGTGAAGAATTAAAACAAATTATTCAACCGATGTTAAATTTTCCACTGGTTCACTTTCTATGGTAACGATAGCGTCTATATTTGGCTGAATAGAATTTGCCCGTAGCAATACGCATTATAGAGCATAAGGTAATATCGGACATTCTATTCCTTATATTGCACTTATTAAGATTCATTTTTGAAAAAAATTGTTCGCAAATATAAGTACTGCCAAACATAGATACAATTTTTGCTGCAAAATTATGCAAAGCGGGATATTTACTGCTGTCAAGACATTTGTAAAAAGCAATAGTATCACTTATTTCTAAAAATTCTAATTTTAATTTGGAAGAACATTGAAGTTCGAATAACTCCATTTGAAGGTCAATTGGCCAACTACGAATATTTGCTCTAAACGGAGCTAAAAAAATATCAAATTGAGTTTGAAGGGAATCCAAAACAAAAGTTAAGCAAAATTTTTCATACAAACAAAATTTGAAAATTTAGGATTTAAAAACATGTTATTGACCACAGTGCTTGGTTGAGCGACGTTGAAAATGAAAAGTGTTGCCGCTTACACATAATTGTATGCTTTATATATAGAACAGTTTCAACATTAGCAAAATCTATTAAAATTAGCTTTAAAATTGTAATTTAAAAAAAATAAAATTTAGTTACATTTTTTAAAAGTAAAGTCAATGTAAAATTTGTAATTTTCAAACAAATAATTGTATATAATTATCATTTGATATTTGCAGTTGAAATTTTTATTCATTAATTGAGGGAGCTGGTAACCCTATTGCAGTCTTTGCTGAAAGAAAATTTGTTGTCAATGTTAGTTTCTCCGCAACTCTTGTGCGATGAACATCATGCACGGAAGGATGTAGAAATTTTTGTCGTTTCGTAGCACTCGTTTGCACTTTGAGTATTTTAAGAGCCGAAAATTTGCCCATCACTGCAGCAAAGCGTACAAACAACATGCATTCTATGCACTCACAAAAGGCAATACCAAAATACATAGGGTCAATAAACAACAACTATGACAACAATAACATGCAGGGCAAAAGGTTGCCGCTAGTTCTGGGCAAGCGAAATTCAAGGTCGAAATCGGATGGAAACTTGTAGCACAAACAAGATCCTGTTACCCTTTTTGGGAATAAATGGAGGCAGCGAACCAACGAGCGAGTGGCCTCATACCAGACGGTCTGCCCTAAAAACATCCAAGTAGACGTGCCACTTTTGTTCAGACCATTGTGACGACATAAACGACCGAATCTTATATCTGGCCCAATTGGTTTCATACCGGACGGTCTGCTCTAAAAGCATCCAAGTGACGTGTCACTTTTATTCAGACAATTTTGACGACATTTACGACCGAATTTTACACTTGGTCTGAGTGGTTCCATATCGGACGGCCCATCCTAAATTCAAATACACACCGGACAGGCGGAACGATTTTCACAGATCCTTCTTCGAGGAAAATCGAGAAGCAGCAGAAACATTAATCAAATGTGAATTTGAAATAATAATAACATCTGAATAAAAAATTAAATAGTGAATTTAAGTAACTAAAACTTTTTCGTTTTAATTAACAGCTAAGGAAATATTTTTGTATTTATAGCTCACCCCGGCTATCCATTGAGCTAACCCTAGAAAGTTCGTTACAAACTAAAAATGTAAACACGATTTCTTGCTTTCATTACATTTTAAATTTAATTTCCTTTGCCTTTAGAAAATTCTTAGAAATATTAAGAGTTACAATTTTGTAATTTGCTCTTTTTAGAAGTCGCGTGATCGCGCATATGAGTTTACTCGAAATAACTTTGAAAAGCATGTTATAAAAATTAATTTTCGTATGTTTGATTTTCTCCTATTATTCACCACAACTCAATTTATTATTAAAAATTTATTGTTAAAAATCGCGGGTCCCAAACTAAAAACAGAGCCACAAAGTCAATAGTTGCACACAGGCAACCTTGGGGCTGAACGGGTTAATACAATGTTAACAATTTTTTTTTTAACAAACACAATTTATTGTTTGACTGACATTTTCGTAGATTATACACGATTAATCGATTTATTGTTGTATGCTATATAAATAATAAATAAATTGCAATTGAATATTTTGAGGCGACCGAGCGACAGGAGTCGCAAGCGTTCTATTAAATCGCGTATCAAAAAAGCTAATTTTTATTTTTAACATTTTTAGTATTTCACTTAATCTTTCTTTTGACTTCTTTATCAACTTTATCAGGTATTTTTTCAAAAATTTAAAATTTGAGAAGACTTTATTTTCAATATCTTTTATTTTATTTTCTTTTTATATTATAAAAAATATCACAATATACTCGTGTGACTAAACTTATAAATAGCAAAACTTTAATAGAATACAAGCTTAAGGTTATAAAAAAAAACAATCGTTAAATCGATGACACAAGTATGCAAATTTTATAAAAACCTAAACTTATGTGAATATAAATATAAACTTTTACATCAGCTCATGCGCCAGGCATGTTTGATCATATCGGCAGCCTTCTCAGCAATCATGATGACCACAGCATTTGTGTGCCCTGCCGGAATTGTGGGCATAATCGAAGCATCGACAACGCGCAAACGATCGATGCCATGCACACGTAGCTGCGCATCTACAACTGCCTCCGTATCATTGTTGGGACCCATTTTGCAGGTACCCACCTGATGCTGTAAGCTGGAGCCATAGCGACGCAAACAACACTGCCAGTACTCGATGCTGCCAAAATGTTCATTTTCGCAGCCAAGAAATGGTCTGGCATTAAAACGCGTACCCAAACGGCGCATAGCCTTGGTTTGGGCTAATTTCAGTACCTGCAGAGCAAAGAAATACTCTGTGTTCAAATTCCATAAGATTTTTTTTTTTAATATTTATCTTACCACTTGCACACCTTCAATCATGGCTCTGACATCATCGGGATGCTGCATGAAGTTAGGCTCCATTTTCGGCCAATGAAAAGGATTTTTGCTGCGTAGTGATATGCGTCCAGTGCTACGGGGACGCAGTAAAACAGGAACCAGACCAAAAGTTTCCTAAACATACACGATTAAAATGAATGTCCAAAAATATAGGAAATATATCTGACATACCTTATCATGCAATCCCTTAAAGACGTGCTGATAGAAATCTTCCGTTATACCAAGCAAATCCCGCATGGTGCCTAAATGATCGCCACTCAGGGAACCAGCCCCCAAGACAATTTCCATATCGGCGTAGTCTTTGTCTGGAAATGATGACATTTTTTACATGAATTATTTCCACCCACCACTCAAATTGAACTCACCATACGTAGAACTAGGCGTTCTCACAAAAGCATACGCCTCCGCTCCACCTGGTATGGTATATGGACCTTGACCCGCCAATATATACTGCAGTATGTCAGTCGGATTCATTAGCCTGCGATCGTTCACCGTCGTATCGTTCACCATGAAAACCAAGCCATTAAGCGTCACATGATCTTGTAGATTATAGCCCACTTTGAGATCCTGTAGCACTGGTATCTGCAACTCCTCTAGATTTGCACGTGGACCCACACCGGACAGCATTAGTAGCTGCGGTGAAGCTATAGAGCCCGCCGAGAGTATGACTTCTTTCCGTGCTCGTACAACATGTCGACGTCTGCGCTTGGTGAACTCAACGCCCGTGGCTAACTTTGTGCGCGGATCAATGATGATGCGAGTGACCCAAGACTGCATCGAGATGTGTAAATTGCGCCGCCCAGTGATGGGCCTAATGAACGCTTTGCTACTGCTGCAGCGGCGTCCATTTCGAATATTTGCCTGCGAACGACTAAAGCCCAACAGCTGCTCCCCATTTGGGTCGTTGATGTCATAGCCCAATTCACGACCTGACTTGAGAAAGGTCTTCAGTAGACGTGACTTGTAATTTGAATAACGCACATCCAGCGGTCCTTTATGGCCATGATAAGTCGATTGCTGCAGTTCTTCGATGCCTATATTTTCGGATTTCTTAAAGTATGGCAACACTTCCTCGTAACTCCAGCCCGGATTGCCCAGAGCAGCCCAGTGGTTATAGTCCTTACGATGTCCACGTGAGTACAACATAAAGTTTATTAAACTGGTGCCGCCCACACCACGCCCTTTGGGCCAGTTACAAACACCGCCTTTCAGACCTTGACAGGCATGCGCAGTCGGCTCGGACTTATAGCCCCAATTGTAGCGCGTTATCTGCGTTAGTGCTGCTGTAAGTGGCACGTCGCTCAGAAATGTTTCCTGGTCACCGGCTTCTAGCAAGAGCACGGAAGCGTTGACGTTTTCAGTGAGCCGATTGGCAACAACGCATCCACCTGAGCCAGCGCCAACAATAATGAAGTCATATTCCGGCAGAAATTCGTTGGTATCAGGCAGTTTGGTGCGGAGCAAACTCGTCTCTAGATTGAGCGCCCATTCGACAAATGGTTGAGCACTAATAGCGGGCATAAAGAAGGCAAGATAGATGAAAAGGCGGTATTTTAAGCCGTGTGTGGCAGGCATTGTCGGGACATACTCGGGTTGAAAGGAGCTGTAAGTGGAAATGAGAAGTGGTTGCATTTAGATTAATTTCTTTTTTAAACATTATCAAGAGGAGGAACTATTTTTAACTCATAATTTTCTTAACAATAGGAAAACATTTTATATACCAATATAAGATCTTCATTATATTCATTAGCAATATCGTTCCCGGTATTTTTGGTACAACATATAGCGTAGTGGCAGAAGGAAAGTCCTTATGTTTATTTTAAAGGAAAAATAAAAGGAAAATCCACACCAAATAATTGGTTTTCCTGTACTTTTCTAAGCACTATTGAAATTTTGGGTTGCTTTCTATATGCAATCATAGATTTATTATGAGTGCTTTACACTAAAAAAAAACTTCGTTCTGTTTAACTATTAATTCAATTAAAAAATATTGCTTTTATAAATATTCCGTTCGGTGTGACCGCAACATTTGAGAATCCAGTAATTTTTAAAGGGGTTTTAACAAAAACGGTTACTTTTTGAGTTTATTTTTTTATATTCAGCCCTATCATGAAAAAGTTTTTCCCCGGAATTGTAAAAGCCAGTTTCCGTTTTTAAGGTGAAACTCGAAAACTTTTTGGAAATTTTAAATGCAAATTTGTTCATAAGCCTTTATTATTCATGAGTGTAAAATAAAAAACATAATGTCTTTATATGCTATCTTTACAGGGAAAGCTCCCTTTTCCCGGAAGAAAATTTTTCATGAAAGGGCTAATTATAAAGACGCTATTTTTGAGTTTTCTTATGACATTTACTGAAGCCAAAGGAAAAATTTTAAATTTTAGTTTCCTTATGCAAAGAAAGAGAAAAAAAATTCAACTAATTATAAAATCGTTCTTATTCATTGGTAAACAGGTTAATGTGTAAATGTGTGTTGCTACAAGTCCTCTTACGTTTGTAAAAAATTCCTTATTCCATTTGTTCTGACAGGGCCGCTCGAATACTGATTACATCTATCTTACGCAGTAAGCGGCATTTGAAGTAGGTATGCTGCCTACGATGTAGATGTAGAGAGATGAGAACAAAAACGAAATCAAACGAAAGGCTCTCCCATACCAAAAACAAAACAAAAACAAAAGAGAATTCACAGAAGTAAAACAAAAGAAAAACAATAAAGACACAAATTTTTTTTGCAATAATTTTTTTCCTTAATAGACGAATATTTATGTATATTACAGCTGCATTTAAAAATATATGCTTTATAAATTTTTGATTGTTATACGCATTCAATTATTATTAGAGTTCCTTTATAAAAATTATCAGTTTTTACAAATTCACTCCACTTATTAAAATACTTATTTTCTTCTTATATCTCATTTTCTTCTTAGAAGACACGATGTACCGACACAGGCAAATAAAGTAAGACAAGCAAGAATAATGAAACTCAACTGGCAACCCTTGAAACAAAACATGTCATACTCCGCTTACAGTTCTGCTTGACATCAGTATAAGCTACAATGTTCTACCTGCGCACAGTGGGGTATTTTATGCCAAAAGTGACGATTAATTGATAGGGGCCACTTATCGAGACAAAAATTGTACTTTAGGGGTTTTTGGGGTCGCTGATCACGAATCTGAAGTCAAAAATCTGAAATTCAAAATGGCGGCTTCAAAATGGTGGCCATGAACAAGCTAACTTTTACAAAACACGTTTAATGGAAGTAAAATTTTGTATACAGGAGTTTGTGGTGTCGCTGATTAAGAATATGAAGTCAAAAATTTGAAATTCAAAATGGCGGCTTCAAAACGGCAGCTATGAACAAGCTATGTTCAGCAAAAAACGTTTAATGGAGGTAAAAATTTGTATACAGGAGTTTGTGGGGTCGCTGATCATGAATCCGAAGTCAAAAATTTTAAATTCTAAATGGCGGCTTCAAAATGTAATTATTAGCTATGTACCTTTTGCCGAATTACATAGTATATAGAACATAATTTTCGTTATTACTACAAATTGCACAAAACAAGCTTTGAACGACATTTTATACAAAAACAAAGGATTGCAATAGCAATAGTTAATAAACATAAACAATGATGTTGATTTCACATGTACTCTGCAAACTGCAGGGCAAACAATTTATGTCTTACTAATATCAAAATCAGAAAATAAGTGTTAAGATCGAACAAATATAATTTAATTTAATTGCTTAACACATTCATCTGCTGCTTTTAATATATAAAAAGCCGGTGTTTGAAAGAAACATCAACTATCTACCTAAATTGTGGAAAGGTGCACTGCATATGCCGCTTTCCATAATGTAGGGTAAAAAATAGCGAATAACAAAAAACAAAGTGAAAAGAGTACTGGTAAACAACAAAAAACAAAACAAAAAAAAAACAAAACACAGCAAAATCTGTTTAGTATTTACATTTATTTTGTACTTTATTTCGTTTGTATTAATTTTTCGAAATAAAATTGTAAACTTGTGACATGTAAGTTCAAGTAAAAAAATCGAAATACCATGAAAGTGCGCAGCATTGACGCAACTTTTTTTTTTATAGAATATAGCTTGAATGTTCATAGCTTACGAAAATTAAAACAGTTTTCCTTAATTCCACTCAACACACAACTATATCTCTATTAACATATTGAAAAATCCAACTTTTTAAGCTTAAATTAACATAAATAAATTTTTATATATATAAACACTATTTCATAAAAAAAATTTAATTTTGTATTGCTTAAATACCTGAACAAGAAGGTTCCATCGTAAGTTTTTTGTAATTTTTAAAAAATAATACACAAAAAAAAACTTTAAAAATTTCGAATAAACACGTTTGTCACTGTGCACACTCAAAGAGAGAAAAAATGATGACTTTCAAACTGCATTGCGGGTAAACGGTAGAATATTTTTCAACTATTCTTTCACCAAGTGATGCAGAATTTTATCTTCTTTCATCGAGTACCTAACATTACTATGTACCTTGAACTTTTTTTTCAATTAATCGTCACTTTTGGCATAACATACCCCATTGTGCTGCGTGCAATTAGTGACTTCATAAAACTCTTACAAAAACTGTTAAAGCTTTATTTATATAACAGTTAACTGTTATTCCCTTTTACAGAAAGGCCTCTATAATCTGTTCAGTTACTTTAAACGATGTTTTGTTGAATGTTAACTATTTTATGTTTTAGAGTTTGTTGTTGGTTAAATGATTTCAACCAGCTTAAAATTGTAAACTGTTACTTAGGTACTATATGTACACAGTGTGTCAAATAATATCTCATACAGGCTCTGGAAAATATAATTAAATCACGATTCTTTTTATTTTTCGATTTTTTTATTCAAAATATTCTCCTACTGGCTCAATACACTTGTTACAGTGATTCTACAGTGATTCATGCCCGTATCGTCTTCATTTCAAAAATTGGTTACCAGATGCATTTTTTTTCTATTGGATGCAATTGTTTATCTAAAGATTTATTTGCTAATTGATGATTCATGGCAGCAACCTCTAGTTTTTAACATTTACCAAAAAACAATAGGTCATTTGATAGCAAATTTGAATATGTTTCAAGGCATCTGATCAGTAAATTATATCATTTCGCTCGTTTTCTACAATAACGTTACAACTCAAAAAACTAGATTTTTCAGGAGAAGTATTTTCAGTTTTGAACAGACAAAGGAAATTAAATCACCATTTTCCAAATGTGGACAAAACATCAAATATACAAGTACTAATGTAATGTACATGGTTTAATCCATGACAAAAAAACTGGAGATTATCAATATATAATACGATCTAATCGGAAATATATTGAGGTGAATGAATCACAAATTCTACTCTCCTGCAAAAATTAAAGAAGATATCGTTACCAAAATTGTACACAGCATAAATCATGGTAACATTGCTGTGTGATTAACTAAATTTTTATGTTTTTTGGATTATAACGTTATTGAAGAACACGAGCGATTTGTAAAAAACATATTCAACGTTCTTTTAAAATTCTATTCAACTTTATTGTGGAAAAGAAGAAAAACAATGAAACCACAACTACACACTCCATTAGTAGTAAAAAGTTGTGACTGATCTTCGAAAGATGCATATAATTAAGGCCATCCTATTAGTATAACACGATTGAGTTGCCTCTTAATGGTATGCAGCAAAAGTAGATAAGAACTCTAGTTACTTATAAAAAGATTTGTTCTCGTCCAAAAATTCCTGGTAATTTTCCCTTAACATTGACAGAATGTGTTAATGTAAAGAAGCTGATCGGATCACATCATATATCACGTAAGACTACTGATGAGTTGATGTAGCGGCCAACGAAATAGCTACTAGCCTGTTGTGTGAATACTCTATACTGACTTGTTGTTATTGTTGTTGTTGTTGTTGTTGTTGTTGTTGTTGTTAATTGGTTTCTTCATTAACTAAGCTGACCTCAAGCTTAACAATTAGTCTTAATAATTGAATAAAGAAAAATAAAGAAGCATTTTATTATCAATTAATTGCAAGACTACGATTTTTTTTTTGTAAAATTTAAAAACAGTGGCCAGAAACAATTACTTCAAAGTAATTTTAATAAATTTCAAACACAATCAATCACAATTATTCGATCAATTATGCATGTATTTCAATCTTAATGACAATTCGACAAATTCATTAAAGTTTTATTCAGACGAATGTAAGATTATTGCAAAGGCTTACAGTACTGAATTGATCGCCTAAAATTATACTCAGTCATAATTATAAAATTATAATTAGTCACAGTATCTTTTTCTTATTATTATTAATTATGTAGAAATATGCAATTTTTGCCTAACAAAAGTGGTTTGAAATACATTTCGACAAAAAGACAGCTTGCAATCTCAATTCTCAAATCATTTATAGGTTTGTATAGGTTGTGTAGGACCAACAAGAGGTGTAGGATTTGTTTTTTGAATAAAACAAATATTCATACAAACATATTTAAATGTCTCTTGAATTTTTATTGACTTGTAAGTAAACAAGAAGAGAATATGTGTGAGGCCACCACGCACGGTAGAAGTGAAACTTTAACCCAAAAAAGTGGATTTTTAAGTAGTTAATTGATTAACCCTTTAATACAGTCATTCTAAAAAAGTCCCATTTCATATAATGACTAGAGTAAATAAAATCTTTTAAAATACAATTTCGAAAAGTGTAATGTTAATAAGACAAATAAGAACAACTTCAGAGTTATACAAACACACAAAAACCCATCATACTATACCATACCATACCTTCATTCCATGCCGTACTATCAACCTATGCTGTCATACTGTATCATAAAACTATGTAATTTGTAAAATTTTGTATCAACAACATAAAGATATAAAAAAATAACTTGCAATACAGAAA
Source organism: Pherbina coryleti (assembly GCA_943735915.1). Lineage (NCBI taxonomy): Eukaryota > Metazoa > Arthropoda > Insecta > Diptera > Sciomyzidae > Pherbina > Pherbina coryleti. Next base: position 167,876,863 of record OX030949.1, on the reverse strand, counting down.
TATACTCTGTGTACGCTTTATTTCTTGGTGAACACACTGTATAACAGCTGTATAACAGCCGAATGTTACACAGTACTTGTTTCGGAATTCTGGAATTATTGCACAAAAACTTGAAATATACTTTAAAATGTTGTGCATTACAACTCTGTTACTTAGCAGCAGTCAGAGTTTGTCTTTTTGTTTAAAGTTGATGTTTTCAATATGAATATCAAAGACATGCTCCATATGCGACGGATTTTCTTGGCAATATTATAATTACTCAATGTATGAACCATGCTGTTGAAAAGCTACTGTGTCCATACTATATTACAGTTATTTAATTCTGCGTAACACTATGTGAAAAACATGCCAAAGCGTTTCACATCAAGTGTGTCAACGGCGAAATGATTCATCGGTTTTACTTCCCATTGCGGCTAAAAAAATTTCACTTCGAAAAAACTTTCCAATAACCGCTTCGCGGCCATTAATCCTTTTTTCGAAATTTTCGATCGAATATTTCGAAAAATGTTTTTAAACCCTAAATTAATGGTTAAATTAATAATAAGTAGATCACTTCATATATTTCGGACTTAAATGTAAATACCAAATTTTTTTTTATGGTATTTCGAAATATTCTCCTTTATGATTAAGTAATTCTTGCATGCGTTTAAACCATTTGACATGACATTTATCTCAATACGCATAAAATACCTCCTCCAAAACATAGTTTTTGAACGCATCAATGGCTATCCAAGAAATTTGGCCCTGATGTGCGGTGCGGGAACAAAAAGAAGTCATTGGAAGCCAAACCAGGACTGTACGGCGGATGACCCATTAATTAGATGTTTTAATTGCCCAAAACGTCTTCCGAGTGCTCAAAAACGTAGTCCTTCGAGTGATTGTCTTGATGATTTTTTTCTATGAACGTACCACAAGTGACAAAAATTGAAAAATTTATTTTCTTTTATTTATTTTTTTATTTATTTGTGTTAATGCTTGTTATGTATAGTAAATTTTCGTATTCTGGCAAATCATTAACAATTTGAAAGCTCTTAAAAGCAGTTAAAGTTCACCACGCATGGTGAAAATGTGAATGCCTTAGATCAGTGATGTTCACTTAGTACCACGCGTGGTGAGACTCGAAAGCTTTATTCGAGAATCGAAACACGTACACGATCGAATCTACGTCAGCTGTTTTTTATTGCTTTTTTTTTGCAATAAAAATGTCGAAATTTATTTTGATGGCTTATGTTTATTTTTCTACAAGTAAGACGGAAAATGTTAAAAAATATTATTTACTGACTGTTTTCAATTGTTTTAAGTTTCAATATTAACTTTTTGAATAGCCAAGCAATGTTCGAGTGTTTTGCAGACTTTAAAATTTATTTGTTCCTTGATCTTCTTCAGTATCAACACTTAAAAGAAGTAAGAAGTAAGAATTCATCCATTTTTTATATATTATTTTATTTGCACAGCATTTTTTTGGCTTAACACTGAACTATCTTTCGTTAAGTTCTTTTCTGCCATTAACAAAATAGTTAAGACAGGAGCTTTTAAATTATCACCAGAATACGAAACCTTAACAATTTGTTAATATTAACTACTATGTTAATGTGGTGAGCTTAGTTAAGCTGTCAGAATAGGGCTGTAAGATTAAACAAAAACAAATTTATTATAATATATTCAAAAATTTTTTATTCAAAACTTATGTTCAAAATAGAAAACAAAGCAATCCTTATATTTATTCCCGAAATATATGTATGTAGTGACCCTCGTATTTTCTTCCATACTCACGAGATCCGCAAGGTAAAGAGTTTTGATTTTTTTTTCCCCTATTTTGTAACACAGTGTTATGTGAAAATTCCGAATGTATCTCTAAACATATGTTCTAATGCAAAAAAGGTTTTTGCTGCAATTTTTAAAGAAACCCAAAACGCTACAAAAATTGTCGCATCAATGGAAGAACTCTATCCATTAAAGGGGATTATACACCCAGAACCCGAAAAAAGGTCATGTTTTGATTTTTTTTTAAGGAAACCTAAGGGATATTTTTACATGAGGGTTTTTGTACCTAAAAATATACACATTCAAGAGAATGTATACATTTTTTTTATTAGCTCTTGAAGGTGCTCTCGAAGGCTGTTCACTCACTAGGCTATAGCTTTGTAATTATTTGAGATATCGACTTGAAATTGTAACCACATATTAAAATGCAAAAAATTTTGGGTGTATAGTCCCCCTTAATATATATAATATATATATTTGTACAAAAATACACTAACTTAAATATTGATTGAAAAAACTCTTAAATAAATTGAGACCAGTTGGTTGCCAGTCTACCAGAGCTGTAAAAGAATGCATTAATTTGTGATTTAAAATTATTGAATTCCCAATCAATGATTTCAAAAAATTAATGCAATCATGTTTTCAAATCATTTAATTGAGATTTTAAATCTTAAGTCCCAATCAATGATTTGAAAAAAATGAATACATTCATTTTATTAAATCACTGATTGGAAATTGTTGATTTCATTCATTTTTGAAATCATTGATTGAGATTGATGTTTAAATTTTTTCTTAGATTTTGATGTTTTTTGACTTTATTAAAGAAATGACTAAATCCTTATTTGGATATATTCTATTCATTCGTAATATAACTGATATTTTGGCAAATATTTTATCATGTTTTCAAATTATTGATTGGGACCTAAAATTCCAAATCACAATCAATGATTTGAAAAAATTAATTCATTCATTTTGAATATAAATCACATGATTTAAAATCACAAATGATTGCATTCTTTTACAGCTCTGCAGTCTATTCTGTAAGGAACAAAAAAAAATTATTGAGGAAAATGTTTTTCTCATTACAAAATAAGATCGATCTAAAAATACTAAAATATTTTTTTCAGAAATTATGGTGGATTGGTACATCAGATGGTGTGTTCTGTGTTAAGTATTAATTAATTTTGATTAAAAATTTAACGATTAAGATGAAAACAAACGTGAATGACACAACAAATAAATCATTTAACCTTCAACTTTATTTAGTTCAAGAAGAGTGTGGGTTCTGAAATGTTCTAAAATATTTTATTTGTTCTCATCGCTAAATCAAATAGAGAAAAATTAACACGTTGCGCTTATAGAACAAATATTGCAAAATAGCATTCTTGTTTTTTTTTTTTTTTGTGAATAAAATATAATATTCAAGTAGCTTGTCAGAACAGACTTTGTGCCGAATTAAGAGCAGCTTAATTTGTTTAGTTAATTAACAATGTATTGAAAAATACATAAAGTGAAGCTGAAAATCATATTAGACTTAAATGCATTAGAGGCATACTTAATGAAAGGATATACTCAGAGTGCATTCAAGTAAAAATTGGAGGTTAAGTCTAGCAAAAAATTAGAAGAACATGATAAATAATACAGCTGACTAGAGGTAATGATTTAAGCTTTTGCTTCTAATTAAACATAAAGCATGCTAAAAAGCTTTACAATGTTGTCGAGATAATAAATATTGATAATATTGTTGTATTTGCCAAACAATCTCTACAGATTTTAGTCAGATGCAACACTTTGAATATAAAGAAAGATTCGATAATATTTGACTTTTAAATATTTCAAAAATGTTTCACAAACTTTTCACGTAACAAGTTTTAACTTGAAAAACCATTTCTAAGATCTTTTCATACGAGCCTTACCTTTTAAGTCTTGCGCTTCGTTAACACTAAGCTTTACCAGATAAATTCTGACAATTTCATTTGAAAATTTGACATTTTCTAGCAAAAACGTAATCACAACGTTTTGGTTTAAGTGAGCTAATTGTATTGTTTACAGCGGTTTAAAAATTATGTTTCAGCAAAAAATGTAATGAACACGTGAACATTTTTGTGTGATGATTTTTTGCGATTTTCGACGAAGATTGTCAAGAAAAGAATACATCGATAAATTTAGTTAGACTTTTGGTGATCAAGCAATACACCCAAAGATTTTAAAATGCGGATTTAATGAGTTCGAGCATAGTCGTCATTCTTTCCAAGACGAATTTCGTGAAGGTAGTACAAGAACGGTTGCTGTGGCAGAAAACATCGATGCTGTGCGTAAGCTGTTGTAAACAGACCGTCATATGACATACCATGAGATGGAGTCATCTTTGGGCATTAGTAGGAATAACATGCATTTGATTTAACATGAGCATTTAGGTGTCAGGAAGATTGTTTCCCATTGGATACCCCAACATTTGACGGTTGCTCAAAACAGTCTCAAGTCAAATTGGTGCCAGGAAATGCTGGAAAAATACATCAGAGGTGGTTTGGAACACATCTACTAAATCACCACAGATAATGAATCAAGGATCCATGTTTATAGCCCGAAACAAAGCAGAAATTCACTGTTTTTGTCTTTCAAAATGAGAAAAACCCCACAAAAGTTGTTAGCAGACGGAGCACATCCAAGGAAACAGTTGCCAGTTTTTTCAGAAACTGCAACTGTACTACACTAAAGAGAAAAAATATTAAATTTATCCAAAAAATTTTTAAATTTCGAGACGTTTTTGCACCAATAACGCATTTTGCATAAATTGACTGAGTAAATGTTTAAAATTAATTTATATACTTTTTTAATTAAATAAAAAATTAAAATATTTAAACGGAATTAATAAAAATTATATAAATATATTATATGCACGAATTTTTTTAAATTATATTTCAAATATTTACTATTTGAAAATAAAACTATCGCATTTAAAGAAAATTTATACAAAAATATTGAAATTACAAAACAACATATTTAAATTCAATATGTTATTCATGGATTTATAGTTCTCGTTTGGTTTTTGTAATGAAGATTATATAGCCAAGATGCTTCGTGAGTACGGTGGCTGAGATTTTGTGGGGAAACAAGTTCCGCTCACCCATGATATACAACGTAGGAGTAACAGCTTTTCATATTGCACCAACCATGATACAATTATTACAAGGTAGCCTTGACAACTGACTCTTTTCTCACGAGCTGTGTCCATTAAATACCATTTGCCTGCATATATTATTTTTACTTTTTTCAATCTCTAATTTATACTATTTTTGACATTTGGTGCCATAATATTGGAAAAAGTAGAAAAGAAAGTAAAAAATAAAATATGCAAGCAAATGACAATCGGTGCAAGACACTCGTGAGAAAATATCCGGTTGTCACTCTTACCTTACATACCTGTATCATGCGATCATCCATCGCACTCACAAAGCATCTTGGCTAAACATCTAGGCTATATCAGTTTCGTAACAAAAACCAAACTAGAACTATAAGAAACCGAAAGCAAGAATCTTAATTCTAAAAACTTCATTGATAAATGCAGGAACAGAGTGCGATGTTGTTGCTGCTTGTCGGCTATTTCAGCTGTATGGTAGGTGTGTGGTATAAAAAAAATTTAAATACGGAGAAAAAATAAGTTGTAAGGAAAATATTTAAATATTTAATAATATGCGTTACTTCCTTTAGTGTACTTGAGCAACGGAGAACTGTTAATGCTGAATGGTACACAGCTATTTTTTTTTTCCTGAAGTCTTCGGAGAATGAAGGAAAACCAACCGTCGAAGAAAGATCATACTCCATCACGACAATGCAAGTTCCTCCAGATCAGCTCAAACAAAAGAATTTTTGAGCATTCAAACCGTGGAAATGATGTTATATCCGCCTTATAGTGGCGAGCGTTTTTCTTCAAAGGTCAAACTTCGGAATGACAAAACTGTTTCGAAAATTGGTTCAAACGAATGCAAAAGTGTATTGATCATCTTGAAGAATACTATAAAAAAAAATATAGAAGCATTTTCACTGATTAACCACTAGTTTTTAATTGTTAGGCGTAAGACTTAAAAGGCAACACTCGTATTAATTCTTGAACGCAAAAATACTGTTTTTTAAAACAAAAATAATAATAAGTGTTACTTAATATTTTTCCTTAATAATGTTCAATTAAAGTGTCTTAATTTTACCTCTTTAATAACTAAAGTTATTGATCTTCACGCTTCAATTTGGCATGTGAAGTCATGACTCAAGGTCGTCCGCGTAACGCAACGAGCCCAATTAACGGTCATTGGGCTTCTTTTAAGCAAATATCGCATCACTTTCGTTTTTATATTTATTTTTTTTTATCTCTTCTACCAATTTCTTCTGTTCTTCTTTGTGTTGATTTCATTTTTTTTATTTTTCGATAAATTTTATTGAAATTCAGCATAGTTTTAACTTTGTTTTGATTACTTTTACTTTGAACCGGCTTTTGGATAATGTAATGTGATAAGATTTGTTTTTATTTTTTGTGGCATCCATAAGCTTTGATATCATAAAAAAAAACCTCATGCGAATTTGAAAAGTTGTTGAACTTGGAGCTGTTAAAGTTCAAGCTGTTGAAAGAGTCCTTGTTGACAAAAAAAATGACACGATTTACTGAACGCCACAATAAATGGGTTCAATAAATTCTTTCTCATCTGAAGGTTAAAAAGATATACGCAACAAAGAAGTTTCAGTTTGAACACGATATGATAAAAGTTGTTTTACGAAGGGCAAAAGTTTATTCAGCAAGAGAATCAAATTTTGATTCTGACAAGAGATAACTTTTAGTTCTTCTTAAGCTTCAACAAGAAAATATGTTAAGTATTTATTTTTGACGTGACATTAGCCGTGTTTTATTCGTACTTGTTAAACCAAAAATATTCTTAATTACATGCAGAACACTAACAAAAAGCTAAACCTGCTTAGTAGCTGGATCATCTTGTTAAACTTTTTTCGTTCCGCTTCGGCTCCATAGATGTCGTGGTTTATTTTTGTTTTCACTGATTTATAGTCACCCTTTGCTATCAAAGGAAACAGCTGTGCTTATTTCTTTGCAATTAAATAAAAATTGATGCAAACGAGTCGTAAGTTTATTGCCCCAAGCGGTCAATGTCCCAAGCCTCAATGTACCAAGCGGTCAGGACCAAAACTCAAAAAAGTTTAACTAATGCGATCTATTCATTCATCAGGTTAAACCAGAACGAATTAAATGCAGCTATTATTACGTTATACCTCTCAGGTTTCCAAAAAAGTTAAAGAGGCATTTTTCCAATATGCATCGGCATTGCATGAAATGGTTAATTTCTGAATAAAAGTATCAAAATAAAAGTAAGTAATGATGGTATGACAGTAATGGTAAAAAAAAAAAAACAATTAAAAAATAATTAAGTCACCGAAACTCGGAAAAAACTGCTTAAGTAAAGAAACTTGAAGAGGAAGAGCCGTTGCATTAAAAATAGACAAAAAACTCAACTAGCTGCAGCGCGGAAAAAACTGTTCCAAGATTAAAAATGTAACAATCATGCAACGATGTTGCATGGAATTATTACTCAATTATAATATGCGCTACGGTAAGTATTATAAAATAAATTTAAAATACTAGGATTTATAATTTTATAATTTATAAAAATAAAAAAATATATAGCAGCTTATGCAACAAAAATTAAATATTGTTGCATGGAATTCTTTCTCGCTCAGTACACGGACTTGAGCAAATTTTATTTTGCGATAGCAAATATTGGTTCTCATAACGAATAAAAAAAAAACATGTTGGTGCAATGACAACACGGAGAAAACCGCTTTATTCAGAGAAAATGCAAAAAAAAAAACAAAAAAAAAAACGTTGCATGAAATTATAACTCACTGACTACAGTAAATTTTCTGCATAGGGCTTAGAAATATAAAGAGAAGAAACACTTGAGCAAGGATTTTAAAACATTTAGCGAAATAATTTGGGCAAAAACAGGAACAAAGATAAGCAAAGAGTCTCAGGGAAGTATTAGGTAAAGAAGTTGGTCATCGATTAAATTTCAGAAATTGTAATTTTAAAAAAAAAAAATTTTAAAAAATAAACAAATTGGTTATTTCAGACCTTGAAAGGTTTTCGACTCAGATTCTTATGATCAAATTGTGTTGTGCGCGTTATTAAAAATTTTTTGTACACAAATGACCTTGAACTGGACCTACTAGCTTTAGGCCGACCCCGAACGGCCATCCTAAAACAGAAAGTTACAAACACTAAAATTCCAAAATTGAGATAAGGGCAGATTCGGAACCGGGAATGAGTTTCTGATTTTTTTATTAAGCTAAGAATACCGATTTGCAACTGGAAATGTCTAAGAAATGTTAAGTAAAATGGGTAAAACATCTCCACTTTTAGTGTAAAAAACGATAGATAAAAAACGTAAAAGCTAAATATCTCAAAACTACTAAAATGGAGATGCAACTTTCTTCCTTAGGACGGCAGTTTTGTGCATATGCTCAAGAAACTTTTCATGGCATTTTCATGCCTTTATCTGCTGATCAGAAAAATTAATTTCAATTGAAAAAAATTTTTGCATCGCTGGGGTTCGAACCTGGCCTCGAATTGACAAAGAATAGTCCACGAACTTTTCAACGCACTTGGCCATGGCTGCCAGAATTTCAATCTAAGATTAATAAAAAAATATCAAAAAATATGATGGGGATAAAAATATGAACAAGGACATTAGAGATGTATATTAAAGAAAAAAAGAGTAGAAAAACTTCAAATGACACGATTAAATGATTTTGGAGCACGATAATGCTGTGAAAAACTTTCTTGAAAACGCTCAAAAGGAAAGTCCCACCCCAATTACCTTTCTCTCAAGATATCTGATTATCTCTTATATATTTCTGATAACCACTTGTTTCGATCGCTGACTTTCGCCTGTCTGGGCAGAAGCTCACTTCATACGAAGATTGTACACGTAGAGAAAACATCAAGTATTCTATGCTTGAATCAAGCAAATGGGCTATCAATTTACACCAGCGCAGGGCACTCCATAGCTCACTGAGCTCTCTGTGAGCGTAACTTTTCTCATGTACACAAAGCTCACAACAGAAGAGAGTATAATTCAGTCGTTCGCTGACGATGGTGGTGTGAGGATCTATGTCGCTTTGCGCTGCAAATTATATGTACACTCGTGAAAAACCAACTTCTTGAGTTTGGTTTTTTTGGTTATGAATCTACATAATTCTTATGCACATATTTTTTATTTTGTAGAATTTCATATTCGTATATATTAAGTTTTCATATAATTAATACATATTAGCTATTAAGATTTGTTTTACATTCTTCATTCACGTTCCTTATTAATTTTTTAATACTTTTTTAAGAATTAAAGACTTTTTAAAAAAACAATAGATGAATTTTTTAATCATATTTCAATGTTTGGATCAACATATTGGTGCAAAAGTGTCTTCTAAATCGCTATCTATTTTAATCGAAAGCTATTTTAAGCAAGCAACGAAACTTAGCGATCAACATTTAGGAGATTTATTTAAAAAAATGCTGGAGTTTCAAGGTTGACATAGAAAAAATAATGATTAATACCAATGACTAAAAATAAAAACATAAAATAAAAAGAACAACTTATAAATCTTGCCAATTGTGACAACTTTTTCGCTCAGTGTGCGCGATTGGAGAGCGCACCAATACTAACAAGACAAGATAAAATGTGACTGTGTTAGAATGCCCAGCCCTGATTTACACCAACGCAGGGCACTCCATAGTTCACTGAGCTCTCTGTGAGCGTAACTTTTCACATGCAGACAAAGCTCACAACAGAAGAGAATATAATTCAGTCGTTTGCAGATGGTGATGCTGTGAAGATTTATGTCACTTTCCGCTGCATATTTTATATACACTCTAAAAAAACCAACCTATTGAGTTATAAATTCATAATAGTTATGCATATATTTCTTTATTTTTGAGAATTTCATATTATTCGCATATAATAAGGTTTCATATAATTGCTACATACATATTGCCTGTTATTATCCTTTGTATTGTTCATTCATATTCTTCTATTAATTTTTTAATAATTAAATTTTTGATTACTTACTTACTTACATCATTTACTTACTTATTGTTTACTTATTTTTTTATTATTAATTTTAATTATTGGTGTATATTAAGATTTTATAATATTAAGAAAATTATTCGTATATATTAAGGTTTCATATAATTCATCCGCATTACCTTTTAAGATTATTTGCATTATTCATTCATATTACTTGTATTAATTAATTTCATAGAAGAAATAATGAAGAATACCGATGACTACAAATAAAAACATAAAGTAAACAATAAAAACTTACAAACCTAAATAATTGTGACAGCTATAACTATTTCGCTCAGTGTGCACGACTCGAGAACCCACTAATACTTTACACTCAAGCGGTTTACACTCAAGCGTAAATTACTCAGTACAAGCATTATTTTGATAGAATTGAGCACACACACCTGATATTAACACATGATATTAAGAAAAAAATGCTTAATTCTCGCAACATTTGCTTAAAAATCAAGAATGTTTTTTTCTATACAAGTCTAATATTTGCTTAAAGTGAGAATAATTTGCTTGATTCAAGTAAGAAATTTTCTTAATACTAGAATGTTTTGCTTGATATTAGAAACTTATTTTATAATGAAAATCCTTCAGCAAGGATGTAGGATGTAGAATAACGGATCATAAAACAAACTACTCGAATATGCTAACAAGCCTGTTCTGGCTGTCAATTTACAAGAAATAATTAGGCAAAATTTTGTCAACCTGACTTGTAAAACCTATTCAGGCGAACACTTGACAAATGAAAAGCTTTATTTATTCACCATAGGAAGGGGAAAAGTATGTTGTCAGAAAGCATCTGTTAAGTGTTGCACTATTATTGAAAAAATTACCCTAATTTCGTTAAGTTCCTTTTTTTAAAATGAAAATATGCACTTATCGTTGAGAATTTGTTAGTTCTTCTGATATTATATATTTAAATATTGACGGCTTTAAAACAATGGCACAAAAAATGTCTTTTTCTATTCTTTTTGAAGTTATATTGGGCTCAAAGTTATTTCTTAAAAGTGTGACAACTCTGACAGTTTAACAGGAACTGTAAAAAAATAAATATCAAATTGATGCATTAACGCATTTTCTTTTCTTTAAAATAAGTTTATTGGAAAAAAAATTAAAAAAAAAACTAAAATCGTTATATCTAAAAACCATCAAGCAATTTAATAAAAATTTTAACAAGTATAATAAAGGTAATCAATTTACTTTCTCAATGATACCAGTTTTAATGAAATATCTTCAAAACTTTCAGAAATAGCACACTTTTAAGATGTAACTTTAAGCCACTATATCTTCTAAATCAAATAAGACCTACATTTCACAATCTTTTCTTTTTTTTTTTCTTTTCACAATCTTCTTAAATGCTTTAATATTTTCAAATCATTTCAAAATATTTAAAGAAACGAAAATATAAAAATTTCATTTTGCACATCAATTATCCCCCACAACATATTTGATCAATAATGTTTATAGGAGGCAACACTTTGTTTTGACAGTGTTTAATTATTTCAAGAAAGTCGAAGTACATAGAAAGTAAGTACTTATTGTTTTATTAATATGTATTATATATTCTTATAAATTTATCATCATTTATTTGATTTGGCGAGAAAGATATGAGCGAACAACCCAGCGTCAGCTGGATTTTTACATACAAGACTCACTGTCAGCACCTCTTCTGCTATTGACGACTGTGTCAAGAAAAGAGCTTTTAGAATTGAACGAGAATAGGAAATATTGACAATTGTCAATATATTTACTATTGTAAATATGTTGAACTTTATCAACTCACCGGAATAGGTCTGTTAATATGTCTTGTAGACGCTTACATGTTTTCAAGTAAAGTAACAGATAAGACACTGCGCCTTCGAACCATGTCATAGTTTGTCAATCCGCACCATCTTAAATATGTTTTTATGTAAACATGTTGTGAATTATAAGCATACCAATACTTGGACTTTTGACTTCTTTTGAACAAAGTGATATTTCAAATATCTTTGTTTAATTTTATCAAAATAAATGCAGCGGTAAGATTTAAAAATATTTGAAAGTATTTGTGAAATATTTCCGACACATATTTTGACATACAATCAAAAAAATTTTAATTTAATTTTTTTTTAATTTTTTTTTTTTAATTAATTTTTTTTCAAATTAACTATTCAAAAAACTATATTCAAAAAGCTCTTTTATTTATATTTACCTGTAAATAAATTCTTATTCCTTCTCAGAATGAATTTGTTCTCACAATGTATTCTGCTATCGAAAATTTTTCACAGAATTGAAATTATTTTTATTCTTATTTCACTTCTTGCTCGTTGTACACGACGTGATTAAGTGTTTTTAAATTATCAGCCTTAGAGATACAGTGATTGTATCGAGCCGGATTTGCAGTTGCACTTGAAATTCTTAACACGTACAAAACGAGATATTAATGCATGTATTGCAATTTTTTTTTTTTATTCGTTTTACTTTTAAAATTTGAATAACGTTGTCTTGATCTCCTTCATCCAAATGAATATAATGTGCACGCTCCCCCTTTTTACAGATTTAAATGAAATGCTCGATTTCTTATGTCACTTTTTTATTGGTCTCTGAGTTATCAACATTCACTGAAAACGCGTATCACTACAGTGCGCAGCTGTGCACTTTGCTCGAGACTTGGATTTCAATTGATTAGTGTGGCGCACCTGACAGTAACCACAACTATGCTCGGCTATGCACGCGCCGATAATCGTTCGATCGTTTGCAAATCGCTTTGCTCTGGCCTAGTCCACTTTATGCAGCATGGTGTTGTTGCTCATGACTCAGTTGTGAATGCGCTTTGAATGTGATGCCAAGCTTGTGTTTGCTTGAAATTCAAGTTCAAGTCCAACAGTTAACAAGTTGGCACACTTATGGTAACATTCCGATGGAAAGCCAAACAAAAACAAAACATTTTCGCCGGCTTATGTTTTACAGTGTTGCGCAAAAGTTTTGGCAAATTTTGTGAGAAATAGTTTTTTATAAAGGAAATCATCAAAATTTGAAATTTTTTTCTTTGAGCTTTAACTATTTTACAATAAAATTAACATATAATGCCTTGAAAAGGATTTTCGAAATAAAAAACTGATACAAGGAAAATTAAACAGAAGTGATAAAAATTTTTTTACTTTGTAACTATCATCTTAGCGATAGAAAAAAATCATTAAGAAGGTTTTATTAATTTAAACAAAGCAAAGAAATTTAAAGCTTAAAGCCTTCAGAAGTATCAGCGGCACGCCCACCCACGCAAAAAGCTGACCATAAGAATTTGAGTTATGTTTATGTTTATGTTTATGTTAATGTTAATGTTAATGTTAATGTTAATGTTAATGTTAATGTTAATGTTAATGTTAATGTTAATGTTAATGTTAATGTTAATGTTAATGTTAATGTTAATGTTAATGTTAATGTTAATGTTAATGTTAATGTTAATGTTAATGTTAATGTTTATGTCAATGTTAATGTTAATGTTAATGTTAATGTTAATGTTAATGTTAATGTTAATGTTAATGTTAATGTTAATGTTAATGTTAATGTTAATGTTAATGTTAATGTTAATGTTAATGTTAATGTTAATGGTAATGTTAATGTTAATGTTAATGTTAATGTTAATGTTAATGTTAATGTTAATGTTAATGTTAATGTTAATGTTAATGTTAATGTTAATGTTAATGTTAATGTTAATGTTAATGGTAATGTTAATGTTAATGTTAATGTTAATGTTAATTTTAATGTTAATGTTAATGTTAATGTTAATGTTAATGTTAATGTTAATGTTAATGTTAATGTTAATGTTAATGTTAATGTTAATGTTAATGTTAATGTTAATGTTAATGTTAATGTTAATGTTAATGTTAATGTTAATGTTAATGTTAATGTTAATGTTAATGTTGATGTTAATGTTAATGTTAATGTTAACGTTAATGTTAATGTTAATGTTAATGTTAATGTTAATGTTAATGTTAATGTTAATGTTAATGTTAATGTTAATGGTAATGTTAATGTTAATGTTAATGTTAATGTTAATGTTAATGTTAATTTTAATGTTAATGTTAATGTTAATGTTAATGTTAATGTTAATGTTAATGTTAATGTTAATGTTAATGTTAATGTTAATGTTAATGTTAATGTTAATGTTAATGTTAATTTTAATGTTAATGTTAATGTTAATGTTAATGTTAATGTTAATGTTAATGTTAATGTTAATGTTAATGTTAATGTTAATGTTAATGTTAATGTTAATGTTAATGTTAATGTTAATGTTAATGTTAATGTTAATGTTAATGTTAATGTTAATGTTAATGTTAATGTTAATGTTAATGTTGATGTTAATGTTAATGTTAATGTTAATGGTAATGTTAATGTTAATGTTAATGTTAATGTTAATGTTAATGTTAATGTTAATGTTAATGTTAATGTTAATGTTAATGTTAATGTTAATGTTAATGTTAATGGTAATGTTAATGTTAATGTTAATGTTAATGTTAATGTTAATGTTAATGTTAATGTTAATGTTAATGTTAATGTTAATGTTAATGTTAATGTTAATGTTAATGTTAATGTTAATGTTAATGGTAATGTTAATGTTAATGTTAATGTTAATGTTAATGTTAATGTTAATGTTAATGTTAATGTTAATGTTAATGTTAATGTTAATGTTAATGGCAATGTTAATGTTAATGTTAATGTTAATGTTAATGTTAACGTTAATGTTAATGTTAATGTTAATGTTAATGTTAATGTTAATGTTAATGTTAATGTTAATGTTAATGTTAATGGTAATGTTAATGTTAATGTTAATGTTAATGTTAATGTTAATGTTAATTTTAATGTTAATGTTAATGTTAATGTTAATGTTAATGTTAATGTTAATGTTAATGTTAATGTTAATGTTAATGTTAATGTTAATGTTAATGTTAATGTTAATGTTAATGTTAATGTTAATGTTAATGTTAATGTTAATGTTAATGTTAATGTTAATGTTAATGTTAATGTTAATGTTAATGTTAATGGTAATGTTAATGTTAATGTTAATGTTAATGTTAATGTTAATGTTAATGTTAATGTTAATGTTAATGTTAATGTTTATGCTTATGTTTATGTTTATGTTTATGTTTATGTTTATGTTTATGTTTATGTTTATGTTTATGTTTATGTTTATGTTTATGTTTATGTTTATGTTTATGTTTATGTTTTTGTTTATGTTTATGTTTATATTTATGGTTATGTTTATGTTTATGTGTATGTTTATGTTTATGTTTATGTTTATGTTTATGTTTATGTTTATGTTTATGTTTATGTTTATATTTATATTTATATTTATGTTTATGTTTATGTTTATGTTTATTTTTATGTTTATGTTTATGTTTATGTTTATGTTTATGTTTATGTTTATGTTTATGTTTATGTTAATGTTTATTTTTATGTTTATGTTTATGTTTATGTTTATGTTTATGTTTATGTTTATGTTTATGGTTATATATATATTTATATTTATATTTATGTTTATGTTTATGTTTATGTTTATGTTTATGTTTATGTTTATGATTATGTTTATGTTTATGTTTGTGTTTATGTTTATGTTCACGTTTATGTTTATGTTTATGGTTATGTTTCGAGTTGTGGTTAAATCTGAATTTATCTCAAGGATCAATCTGTGCAATATATCTCTGAACTGAATATGATTTAAATTGATAAATTTTATTACCAAACATTTGCAAAGTAAGCTTTTAATTTAAAGCTTTAAAATTATAATAAAAGCCAAATAAACTTGACCGCTACTAAAAATCCTAAATTCCTTAGTTTGTTACAACTGCCCGAAATCACCTTCAAATAGTTTATCTAATGAAAAAGTTATATTGCTTAAATGAAATTAATTTAAAATAACATAAATCAAAAATATGTGCAAATACATTTTTTTATATTTTATTTTTTTTTTGCTGTTTGCTTTAGGCATGAGCAAAATAAAAAACAGCTCCTATAATTTTGTTTTATTTAATGAAGCGAAATCGAAACAAACATGACAGTTCCAACAAAAAACCAATAAAAATTTATTGGAAAATGGATGGATTATTGCATTTGTCTAACTAATCAGGGTGAAATAATTATGCAAGTGTAACAATCAATAGATTTCTTCACGGCTGAGTTTAATTTTAAGTAGTCAATTCCAAATTGAGTTTTGATGTTAAATAAATTGGGAATCGAGTTCAATTATGTGTTGCTCATAAATGGCAAATTAAATTTTGACGCACATGTTCAAATTCAGCGTGTCAACTTATAAAATTTTAATGGAGTTTCAGCTATTTCAGGCACAGCTCTGAGAAATTGCAAAAATGTTTAAACAGCTTTATAAATGTTTAAACATTCAACATAAAATGTCATAAAAAGCTTTCAAAGTTCACATTGTTATGTCTGACATTGACAATGAAATTTTACGTGTTGCTGCTTGTGCTGGTCGAGTTTTTGAACTTCAAATTATCCGTTGGGAATTAACATATCCGGTTCAACTTAAAACTTTGACTACTTCACGCTACAGCTGAGGTCACTCAACTTTGTTATGTTTTGTTTGTTTGTATTACACACACGTAATAGCTGTAACTATCAAAAATGACGGAAGCACACATAAATTTTCACACTTCAAAGCTGTTCTAATAAAACATTAAATCATGACTTTTTTACAATTATATAAAAATTAAAAAAATTTGAAGTAACATTGCCTTTGCCTCAAAGTTGTTCATATAATTAAGCTTTTAATAAAATATTAAAAAATAAAACCGCCAACAAAACTTTAAGTTCAATTAAAGCTATAGGATTATTATTCTCTGACCCAATAGAACACTAAATACACTAGAGGTTCATATACATATACTTAATTTTTTAATTTTTAAAAATTTTATTCAATTATTTTATTAGAATAATAATCAGAGAGGCTTAACACACATATGAATCATTACCAAAAACTTAGAGCAATTAAAAAGTTTTGACCCTATTGGATCACAAAAATAATTTACAATAATTATGCGTCATAAATAATGTTAGCACTTTAACGTGGAAGGTGAGAAGAACATTTATAAGACTCAGTGATAATTTATCAATAGTATAAATTAGACAACGAAAAAAGTAGAAAAGAAAAAAAATGTAAAATAAACAGGCAAAAGATAGTCGGTGCAAGACACTAGTGAGAAAATATCCAGTTGTCACTCCTACCTTGTATAATTGTTTCATGGTTACAGGTATGTCTCAATCTTTGGGCTTACCCTTGTCCAAGTCCTTGTCGAAATCATCTTCCCAATTCTTGTCCTAATCTGTCCTAATCTTTATCCAATTATGTACTCTAACCTTTTTTAAAATTCTTGTACTACTCCTTATCTTATTCCTGGTCCTAATCTTTGTCCAAATCCCTGCTCTCATCTCTTGTCTAATTATTGCCCTAATGTTTAAGCAAATCCTGGTCCTGATACTTGTACTTATTTCAATTATAATTAATTTTTTGTGTTTATTTTTTTGGTTTTGCTTTTGCTATTGCATTTGTAGGATTCAGGTTACTTTAAGGGGTTTCCTGAGTGACCTTAAGACGCCACCTTTTTTTATTTTTTATTTTTATCATGTGACGGAAAACCTCAACCATACTATGGTTCTATAAAATTTACCATACAGTCATGGAGTTATAATTCCATGCAACGTTTTTTTATTGTTGTTGCATTTTTACTGCATCCAAAATTGTTGTTCTGTAATGAGTTCATAGAACAATTTTGTTATTTTTTATTTTTTTTTGTTGTAAGGCCAAATAAAAATACTTCATTTCCGATTTATCACATTTATCATGGGCTTCATTGCTTGATTGATGAATTTTGAAATTTGTAGCCTGTCTCTTCTCGGTCTCATGACTGCATGAATATATTATCCATTTTTGTCATGAGCCTATAGAAGAGAGAAAAATTAAAAAAAGCAACAACACCAACTATGCCACACAGTTCCAAGTTTTCTTTGGCAAAATCAATAATGATAGAAACAAGATTACGCATTCCTCATTACCGTTATCTAATGCTCTCTTTCTCAATTGAATGCATTACGTCACACAGTACTTCTGCTTTACAAAATGAATGCAAATGTGCGATCACTTAGGCAAATTGAGGAAATTGAAAATTAGTTCTTGCGGAAAAGTAAAGTAAAAATAACTACTATTCTGTATAAAAGTATGGATATTTTCGTATAGGAAAAATTATCAATTTTTTAAAATTTCACGATTTTTACCTCCTAAACCTTTCGAGACCGACAAAATTCCCTAATGTGTTTAGGAGGTCCACATATGTTACATATTATAAAAAGAAGAAAAAAAATATTTACTCGTAAAAAGGCCCCAAAGTAAAATTATTCCAAAATCTGACAATACCCAGCAGAAAAGTGGACCAAATTTGAAATAGTTCTGAACTAGTTCCAAAAAGGACCAGTACTAGTTCCACTAAAATACCCTTTAACTTTGAACGAACTGACGCTTTTTGCGGGTTGATGTCATAGGAAAAGACAATTGTCCCCAGAAATACTCCTTTTTCCCCATATTTGAACTAGTTGCATTAGGAACATTTTTAAACTGGTTGCTTTCGAAGTAGCCTGAAAGTAGTTTTTTTTTAACTAGTTTTAAAGTGGACATATTAAAAGTGTGAAAATTTAGTGCAACGGAAAGGTCCTAAAGATCTCATTTGTACCATATTTTCCATCTACATTCCAGAAAACATTTTGTCTATAAACATTTTTTTTTTTATTATGTTTTCTTGTGCGCAGCAAATTTTAAAAAGTAGCCAGAACGCGTTTATTTTTTCAGCAATACTTTTGAAAACAAAAGCAAAGATAACTGTTCTACACTGAACGCCTTTTGTACTTTTTCAGAGCTACTACGAACTGCGCTAGAAATGAACTTGTTCACTTTTTCAATTGACTCCAAAATAACTGCTGGGTAGCGCTGTATTACGTCATGCTCTCTCTCTCTCTCTCTTGCTTTTATTTGCGGAACACGTAATCTTGTTTCTATCATTCTTGAGGCCATGGTTGAATAAATAAGGTTGTCTCAGAGCTTATCGTACTCTCTTCTCAGAACACATAATTGTCAAAATCAATGAAAAGCAACAACAATAACTTCATCGGCTTTTCATCTTATCAATTTTTGCTTACAGATTTTGTGTGAGCTGTCAACTTCGATTTGACATTTATGGGAACTCGCTTTCACCCATGCGACAACCTTATTTATTCAACCATGCTTGCGGCTATCAAAGAAAGTAAAATAAAAACGGCAATAACACCAACAATTCCACACATCTCCAATTTTTCTTTGGCATATCAAAATCAAAATTGGCAAAATCAAGGCATATTTAAGAAGGTAGTCTCGTGTCGGAGAGGTGGGTACAGCAGCTGTCAAACATAAGAAGAATATAAAAAAGAAAAAAAAAAAAAACAGCGAATAGAAAACTGTTTGCTTTTATTCGTAAACAGCCGATATTGACAGGTGGTGTACCCACCACAAGAGAGAATTTCAACAACTAACACTACCTTGCTGAATAGACCTTGCGCAAAATAATGTGAATGCGATAAACAAAGAGAGAGAGAGAGAGAGAGAGAGAGCAGCAACAAATGTTTGCAAATCTTAAAAGGAAGAGAGATTCAAACTGGGTATTAGAATGCATTAATTTATTTTGAAATGCAATAATCACATAATACATTTATGTTTTTTTGTAATTTTTTTTCTGTACATCTATGGCACAGTATCTTTTGAATGGTATAAGTTTAATTTCCTTTTTTTTTTATTACAAATATTAAGAAGTGTATGTCAACATTCGATGTTTGCTTTTAATATATAAGATTCCGTGAAAGAAGGATCTAAAGCAGTGGTGCTCACCATGGTATAATAATACAAGGTAGCATTGACAGTTGCTTGGGAAAACATCTACTGTCAAAAAATATACTCAAAAAGAGAGCGCTCACAATCCGCCATTGAAAACACAAGGAATGTTGAAAACGTTGAAGTGAAAAAAAAAACAACAACCACAGCAGCTGCTGATGTATTTCCACAAAAAGCTGTTTTTGACAGGAGATGTTTTCTTGCAGAAGAGAAAATAAGCAGTTGTCAATGCTACCTTGTATTATTATACCATGGGTGCTCACTACATGGTTTCCCATAGCCCGCGGGCATGGTGTAATAATAATAAGGTGTTAGTGAATTTTTGACAACACTAAGAATACCTTTCTTTCCGTCAAAAAATTGAGAGCGAAAGAGAGGAGCCGTTGATAGTTGCCAAATTGTGTTATTTGTTTGAGTTGCTAGATGATGATGTGTTATAGTTTTTATAGGTTATTGTGCGAATAAAGTTTAAATAAATATTTAATTCAATTATTTGTGCCGTGTTGTATTGACAAAAAGTTATTGCAGTTGTCTTCGGCCATTTGCCAACTTCGCCATTATTCAATGGTCATTTTATCAAAAACGTGCGCTGGAAGGTGCCCCCGACATGAAGCTTTGGCCAGCATGGAAATTGTCTTGCATTCACATCGACTGCTTCAAGAAAATATCGAATGCCATGAAAGAATATTCAATACCTCAACTGATAATAGCTATCAAAAGAAGTGGACATGGCAGTGAGCTTCGACCGACTGTACGTTAGCTGATTTATTTTCATTCCAATTCACCATCAGCTGTTTTTGACAGGAGCGGGGCGGAAAATTTATCATTTTGAGAGAGAAGTGTCAAATTCACTAACACCTTATTATTATTACACCATGCCCGCGGGCATCGTGTGTTATTGAGCTTTTGCACACGAAGTAGCAATCAGCTCGCTGTGTTTGTACACTGCGTAAAAGTTTGTTTTTTCTGCTGTGCTTTAAATTTCAAGTCAGTATGCTTTGAGCGTTCATGTGGTATGGGAGTCGCTTGCTGTTTTATTTATGAATAAACATATATATTGCATATATTTCAGGAAAAGCATTAATACAGTTTTGCTTGATGTTTCCTATGCTAAAATAACGAAAAACGAAAGCAAAAATAAAAAAAAATAATTATGATATTAAAAAACTAACACTCGACAAGAGTTCCTTGCACCAAATGTTGTGAGAGCTTTTAACAACTTTTTGTTTCAGCGTAAAGCTGTGCATTCGGAAAGCTTTCTTTGTTGTTGTTTGAACCGTGCGTTGAGCACCACTGATCTAAAAAATGATCTTAAAGAATAATATGTATATCTATTTTTTGTTTTTTTTTTGCTTCGAGGAGTCCAAGTTTGTTACTTTAAAGTTCAATAGAGTCAGGCACTCTTTCTTGTACTTACCCTCCAATTTCCAGTTTCCTGCGTCTCAAAATTAAAGCTCGCAAAATATCATTAAACTCTTCTGAACAAAGTGTATCGATTATCATAGTAGAACTATTTAAAAAACAAAAATTTTAGGTTTAGGTTTTCTGAATTCCTCAATTTAGGCCTTACTTTTGACCGCGTACAAGATTGCGTCAGCTATATTGATCCAATTGGTCTAAAATTTTCACGATTTATTTAGACACCAATTATCTAAAATATGAGTGAAATAATTTTTCAAAATATTTTTTCAAAAGTCGGTTATTAGAAAAAAACAGTAAAAGGTAATTTTTTGGCATATTAAGTTACTCAAATTAACTTCGACTCGTAGATTTACAAGAGCTGCTGAAATAGGCTCCATTATAACGTAATTGAAAGCTCCTTCTGTAGTTGATGCTCAAAAAGCCAAATAAGGACTACCTTTGAAGTGAAAATTCCTCTCAAATAAAAAAAAAAAATAACTGGTCATTTCAGCCCTTGAAAGGACTATGACCTAGCTTCTTATGATCAATTGTGTTGTGCGTGTTATTAAGTTTGTACACAATTGACCGAGAACCGGACCTACATGCTTAACGCCGACTCCGAACGGCGATGAACGGAATGTTCTCGTTCTCAAGAAGCTTTACATGGCATTTTGATTGCTCTCTGAGGTTTGCCATTGTCTACAGAGAGGTGGCGGCCGTACAGAAAAATTATTTTAATTCAAATAATTTTTTGTCGCTGCTGGGGTTCGAACCTGGGTCTCCAAAGTTCGTTGACATAGCGGCCACGCACTTTAACCAACTACGCCACGGACGCCACGGACGGAAAATTCCTCTCATTCATCAAAAAAATTCACATCAGGCTCATACCCCCCCCCCCCCTTTCCCGAGGATACATAATTCCCCATATATCCTATTGGATAGCAGTTCTGTGTTGAGCCCACTATAAAAGCTGTGTGAAGAATTATAATCCATCCAATTAAGAAAAAGCCACAAATAAAGAAAAAAACAAAATTTTAATATATTATATAATTTTTATATTTTATTATAATGATTCATTTCTTAAGTGCTGTAGAATAATTTCTATAATACGAGTACAAAATTGATGTTAGACATAATATTTTGGAGATATATGCTTAAATTATAATTTGCAGCAGTAATAGTTTATTTTTCTACAGAACTAATTATTTTATATTTTTTAGAAAGAACTTACTTTTAAGTGTACGCAATACAATTACGCCAAATAAAACATTGGATAAGTTCTAGTGACTCTCTAGAAGACTTAAAGAGAAATACGAGTAAGTTAAAAGAAAGTCACAGTAGTGGCTATATAAGTTATGTATCGCTAGATAGGTTATGTATCACTAGAAAAGTTAACTAGTTGTGTTGATTATAATATATTTATTTAACGCATGTAAGTCAAAATATAATGCATGTTATTGTTATTAATTTATATGTATATATGTATATATATTTAACATTAAATTGCTTTTAGTTTTTTTTTTTTTTTTCTTTTCGCCAAAGTGCCTAACTTGTACGAGCTATTTTAATTTAAATTTTTTAGATTTTCAGAATTTCATAAATGGAATATGCATATTACTTGGCCTACAATAAAAAGCTGATATATTTTGAAAAACTCCTGTAGACATTCATATACTTCAAAAATAGTTTTGATGCAAATAAATACAATTTACTGCTGTTTCCAAAACAATAATTTTCAGTTATACAAAATCATTTCTAATATTTTAGAAACCAATTTTTTTACTTTCTTAGTTAATAAATTTTAATTCTTTAACAAATCAGTACCTTTTTTAATAATTAAGATAAATGTCAAAATTTTTAAGCATACTTTAAGGTTCTACAAACAATATTAGTTTTATATTTTTATGCAGTATAATTTTAGGTGTTATTTTAAATTTATTTGGAAAAAGTTGACAAATTGGTGTTATTCAACATATGAGTACCGAATCTTATAAAGCGCTAGTTTGGAAAAACTTTATTAACCAATTGCAATAAGAAGTAATTTCCTTTTTTTTATATATTTTTTGAATTTTGGATTATAATCTACTTGTAACGAATAATATGCAGACGGTTAACTGATTATTTGCTTTATATACATTGCAATTAAAATCGCGTAACGCATAATTTCTGCACCGGTTAGTCTTTGCTAATCACGCCATAAAATATACTTATTAAAAAATTTTAAGATTTCAATAAAAAACTTTTTTATTTTATATGTTTTTTCCCACTTTTTTTTTCTTACAGCTTTATTAATATTTATGAATTGGTGTGTTTTTTATTTCAAAATGAATGCATCAAATAATAATACTACGAACGTGTTTTGTTGAAGTTTGAAAAAAAAAACCGATTACTTTTGCATGTACCCACAATAGTAGTAGTGCTTTATTCATACATTTTTAGAGATCTAAGTATATCGAAATTTTTCAGTTATGATTTGTTTCATGTGGCAGTTGCAACAAAATTTTTGTAAATTATTTATTACCAACAATTAATTTTTTTGACAGAATTTTTAAAATATATATATATAATAATTAAATTCTTAATATATCTGTGATGTTATTTATTAATTTCCAATACCTTAGTTGTAGAGTAAAATCTTGTAAAAGTTTTTTTTATTCAAAACGGAATTTTCTTCAAAGTGCTTATTCGAGTTAATTTACTTAAAAAAGCGGTCTTAGTCGAAATAGTTTTTAGAAATTATAGACTGTTTCGTTGGCCGCTACTGTGATCCACTCAAGCAACTAAGGTCCTATTTATACTGCTAATAAGCGGACAAAGTTACCCGGAAGTTTATTTTGACAGAGAGAACGCTTTTACATTAGTAACTAAGTTCCACACCCTACAACGGAAGTGTGGAAAAAGGAAGGAGTTAACAACAAAATACCACAACCTCAGCATGCTCTTATAGCGGTAAATCACTGTAATCGAATTTTCGAAGATGCACATGAGTTAAGGTTATGCCTAAAAGTGTGATACGACCAAGGTTAACCTTGACACAGGGTTCATCATAAGAACTTAGTTACTAATATAAAAGCGTTCTCTCTCTCAAAATAAACTTCCGGGTAACTTTGTCAAATTTGTTTTCAATATAAATAATGAAAAGTCATATTCAAATTTAATATTAAAAACATTATTAAGCAAATTTTTAAAAGTTTTTTGAAATTACAAAGCCTTCAGAGTCATAGAAATTTTAACTTAGTGTTTTGTATCAAAAATATATTAAACTTTTTCAATAATAAAAAAAATTTCATAATAAAACTGAGATATCAATAACTTATTTTAAAAACAAATCTATTTTGTCTTAATTGAAAGTGGCAGCTGAACTTTTAAATAGTTTTTTGCTGTTAATTTGTTAAAATAGCATAGCTTGTACCAAAACAATTGGTAGTCGTTTTATTAGTTCCACGAATTTTCTTTTAAAGAGTACATAGTTTACATTTTGGAGAATTTTAAACAATTTTAGCTTCTGTGAGACGATATATGTGTAATTCAAAGATTAGATTTTTTTTATCTCGAAAATATAGCTTATTAAAGAAAAATAACAATTATTTGTAACTGTTAAAATGCACAATAAATATTTATTTAAGTAAAATCAATGTTTGACATTCTTTCCAAAATCATGAATTGTATAGCACAGCTTTGCCAGCAATTTAGGTACAAGCTATAAAAATTCAATGTTTCCACAAACACAAAATACACATAACATAAGTTAAAGGAATAACTACAATCAGAATAACCGGTAAAACATTTAAATTAGTGATCTGTAATGGACCACTACATATTACAATTAGCAATTAGCTTATTATTTAAATGAGTACTTCTTTTAATTAATCGTTACATTTGCTCAGTGCATATAAGTAACTTACATCTTTGAATATACAGTGATGTGCTACACAAATAAACTACTGAAAAATAGTACAAAATATATATTTATAATGGTCAGACATTTTGACTTATAATTTAAAAAAAAAATACAAAATAAATAAAATAAAAATGATAAAATCCAAATCTCTCAAATTCAGTTTTTCAAAATCGTATAATGATATCATTCTGAACTAAATCCCTTACAAAAAGTAATTTTTTTTTTAGGAATTTGTACTGCCCTAGAACCTTCTTTTTAAGCATAAATGATAGAATAAGGAATTAATAATTTTCAATCAGCGTGTGAGTTAAATTAAAAGTTAAATTAATATTTTGTGAGTTTAAAATTTAAAGAAAATTTGAATAACGCATCACCGAAAACCAACTAATGAGCCATTCATAACACTGAGGCACCAAAACTCAGAATGGCATGCTCCACAGTGCTCACTCGTATGTCTTTTTATGGTGTCAATAAAAATGGCTAATATCCAATGGCCAATGGTCAAATTGTACGGAATTTTAAATTTTTTATATAAAAAAAAATCTAGTTAAACATATAATGAGGCTTATTTTTAATTGTATGTCATGCCACTCAAAAAAAAAGGTAACAAAGTCGAAATGATAGTTTAGAAGGTTATGAGAGAGTGACAAAAATTAAACTCTCGCCATTTCCAGAAGAAAGTTTCAATCATTGAAAACCAAAGTCGTGAAAATCAAAGAAAATATCTAGGATTTTGAAAGTCAAAGTGCCCATGAAGAAAATTTCAATAAAAAATATGTTTTAAGAGAGTAAAAACAGGAAATAAATAACAAGATGTCCTCACAGAATGTACTGGATTATGCAGGTCCATACTCAAGAGGAGGTTTTGAGATTTTTTAAAAAATATCATAAATAAAAAAATGGATAGTTAAATAACTAATATAAAAAGTGTCTTTAAAAAAAAAATCACATTAAATTTTGGTTAATTAAAAAATTATTTTTTTTTAAATAAAAAACTGGGAAATTCGGTTGAGTCTTGAAAAGGCATTCACTATTATTTCAAAAAACTTTGCTCTCAACAGTTACAATTATTAAATGATGTTGTATGAAATGACATTCTAAACGAACTAAAAAGGAAAAAGGACTTCATTACAATTAAATGACTTGAGCTAAAGGATGTACAACATGAAAATTAATTTCATTACATTTATTACACACAATATATATAAATATTTCTTTGAAATTTTCATTAAAATTAATGGAAATTTTATTTTAAATTGACTGAGTTTCTTTTTCTGATTTGAATGCACATTAACAGAGGTCACCTTTATTTATTCAATTCTCATCAATAATTTTACAATAATAATTAACTTAGTTGAAAAGCTCTTTAGATTGAAAAATAAATGTTTTTGCCACAGTCCTTATGAAAACATCCCATTTAGTAACAAAGCGTTAGTCACCACGGGCCTGGGACTACGTATCTCTCCAAAAAAATTTATCTCTCACTAATATTTTAATTTTACTTTTTAATAAAATACTTTTTGTTTATTTTCCTTCTATAACTTTGAAATGTATCTTGTATTCTGTAGTTTTATAGAAAAGTTCATTTTGAGCATATTGAAAATTTTTGATGTTTCTTAAAAGTTCTGTGACGCGAAATTGCAAAATAAAACATGAATTAATGCATTTAAATTAAAAATTTAGAAAATGTTCCTATATTTTGCACATTACTGTATATATAAATGAAAAAAAAACTTGACGTGTTGTTGCAAAGTAATCGTTTTCTTGCTAAATGTGCTCTTATAATTTCTACATCACTATTTGAGTGATTAAAACTCTGCCTAAAAGTATGCAAAGCTTTTTGATATCTATGTATATACAATGGAAAGTTTTCAAAGCTTTTTTGTGCCTATGAAACAAAACAATGTAAGCAAAATGTTGCTAAGCTAAGCTAAGCGCTAAGTTTTTTTTTTTTATTCACACTTGAAAAGCTTTTCCAACATACATTAGCTACATTGGCAGCATGTTGCTATTTTAGGCAGGCAGTACAACTTTTAGGCAACATGCTGCACAGTTTGCTTATTGCTGCTGCTGCTGCTGCTGTTGCGGCTGTTTTTACTCTGTTGGCTGCTGTTGTAGCTGTGGCTGACTCT
Source organism: Pherbina coryleti (assembly GCA_943735915.1). Lineage (NCBI taxonomy): Eukaryota > Metazoa > Arthropoda > Insecta > Diptera > Sciomyzidae > Pherbina > Pherbina coryleti. The sequence goes on along the minus strand of OX030949.1, from coordinate 167,849,629 downwards.
TCTGTTCCAGCTTTTCGCGAAAATGACGATTCTCCGGATTGGCCAGCACTGATTGTATAAATTCGGATGTTTCCTGCTGCAGCTGTGCCAAGCGGCGCTGCAACATTTGATTGCGTTTCACCAATTTTATTGTTTTGATAGCAATCGATAATAGGCCCTCGGTGTTTTTAATCTCGCAGAGATCATAGTAGGAATCACGACTACTGAGCATCCTATCAATGTTGTTATTGTTGTTGTTAGTGGTGTTAGTGTTGCTGTTGGTAGTGTTACTGTTGGTAGTGTTTTTGTTGGTTGTGTTGCTGCAAATGACGCTGATTTGTTGCTGCTTATCGCCATAGGCGGGTGCATTGAATACTGTTTGGTGGTTTTTGTGTTGATGCCGGCGGCAGTCATCGGCAGAGAGATCAATGGCAACTTCACTAAAATCACTTGCCATGGAATGTGCATCATCATCATTGTCACAGTTGTCCTCCATGTCTGTATCGTATATTAACTGAACGCCGCTCTCCGATGCCTGATATGGACTCATGCTGCGTTCACTAAATGTATTGTTGGGGGAACAGGCGCGAAAGTCAGCTGTTGAGTTGTTGCTATGCTCAACATTGTTGGTGATATGCATGCTGCTGCTAGCCGAGCTTGAGATTGATGATGTTGGTGATGGTAGTGATGGGCTTACTAAACTATCTGAGATGTGTGCCTTACTGCTAAGTGTGGTTTGTTGTTCTTGATGCTGATGATGTTGCCCTGCCAGTCTTTTACTATTGCTTGCGCTGTTGCTGAGTTCGTTATCGCTGCTCAAAGCGCTGCTTTCATTGCTATTGGAAGCTGATGAATTTGCGCGCCGGCGCAGCTGCGCAGTAGAACGTGCATTGACGATACCTTTGGCCACTAAAATAAAGCAAGAGAGAAATAATAGTAATTAATAGACTTATTGAAAGACAGTTTTATAAAATTTCTAAGATAATTGAAATTATATTTATTAATTAGTGCAACTCGTTTCAGGTCCACGTGGCTTGGATTTTAACAAGAAACCATTTAATTCGTATGAATGAAAATTAATTCCAGTCATATACCTGGAAATAAACTTTCAGTTAAACAGCTTGTGTAAACAAAGCGTTATTCTAGATAATAATTTTTGCCGGACAGCACAGCAACCAGCCAGTCAACTGAATTTCTTGGCATTTAATTGTTTTTTTTTTTTAACCAACTGACGGGGCTTAATTCTCAGTAAATGTTAGGAATATATTGTTGTGTTGTGTATTTATATATTTAAATATTTTTTTTTTTTCAGGGAGATATTTGTTTTGAAATTTTCAATATAAATATTTACCACCGAAATTGTATCAGAGGTTAAAAACTTTTCGCTTTATCACTCAATATATTTACCAATGAAAATTTCTTACCAACATTCTATGAAGCAACCGGAAGTGGTCAGAAATGAAAAACTACCATATTCCCATTCAATATTTCAGCTATGAAAAATTTCTGCGTACAAGCTAATTTAACTCAAATACCACTTCGGGGTGTCGTTTAACCCAAAATAAGTTCCCTTAACGATCACCACCACTGTGCTTATCCAACAGTTTATTTAATCAAAATATTTTTTTTTCTCATTAACTGCAACTCGTTCACATACTAACAATAATAAAAACTAGGAACATCAAAGTATGAAAATAAGCCCCAAAAACAACAACAACAACAACGACAACAACAACCACAACAAAGCAATGTTATAAGTCATTCCACGAGTTTCACGGCTACAAAGAAAAAATAATAAAAACAAAAAATAAACTATTATATACAACAAAAATACAGGAAAGCTTAAAACAACAACAAAAATAGAGCATGGTATCACTAAGTCGATGACTTCTCAGTCACTGCTACGCCGCACAGTGGGGTGACTCCATACATTTGGTTGAAAAAAATAGAAAGTCGTGCTTCCTTGCCAATGAAATCTTGGCGTACGACGTTAAAAGACATTTTAAAAATGGACATAATGAGTCATCGAATACGCCTATCTCCCATCCAAAGTAAACAAAGTAAATTTTTTGAGTGAAAGAAAAGGAATATTGTCATGAAATTTCATTCAGATGAGCATTTTCATAGACAATGTCATAGACACCATGTACTCCTGATCGAAAGCAATTACACAGGAACTTATAAAGATATCAATTGGAAACTTTGGCTCTGCTCAAATTTTTGTATGTAAGTGAACATAACCAAATTGCATAAAAAAAAAGGACAACAGACACGCCTATCATCTAAGCAAAGTGTGAAGTTCACTTAGAAGCGAAACGGAGAGAAGTACAGACAAAAAATTGGCACAAGAAATAAAACAGCATAATAAAGAACATTCATAGACACACAAAACGAAAAATTTATAAATATTTTTTGTATGAATTTATAAGTTTAATAAAAAAAAAATTACAAAAAAAAAATTCCAAAGCAATAAAATATTTTATTGGTCAACTATAATTTTTTCAGACAACAGCATCCAAATCCAAAAGATATATTGCTTATGAAAGGAATATTAACACATTAAAAAAAAAACACAATAATCATTTTAGCCATTTAAGTGACTTTGACCGAGATTCTAATGATCAAATTGTGCTGTGCGTGTTATTAAATTTTTGTACATAAATGATCGAGAACTGGACCTACTAGTTTTATGCCGACTCCTAACGGCTAATGTGTATGTTCTGAATAAGCTGTTCATGACAGTATTTACTCTTTGCGGTTTGCCATCGTCTGCAAAGATTTCAACTTCAATTAAAAACATTTTCTGTCTCAACTGGGACTCGAACCTGTTCTCGAATTGGCAACAATTGCCTAACACACTGTTTAACGCACTTGGTTACGGCCATCGCCACGTGATACATAGAGACAAAGGAAAACATAAGCATTTATTGAAATTCTGTCACACTTTCTAGAAAATATCAATCAATACTTCCTATAATCTTATGGTTTTCTTCAGCTTCCTTTGAGAACATGAGAGTTATTTTTTTATCTACCTTTCGATGTATTAGTATTTTATGAACATAAACAGGCAGAATTGCCATATGTGTGTTGCAATAAGAAATATAAGGCATCTATCATCGACTCCTGTGATATAACTCTTTGCTGAGATTTTCATCGACTCCTGTGATATCACTCTTTGCTAATATTTTTATAAAGGGGGGTATATACCCAGAACTTTTTTTAAAAAATTTGCATTTCCTTAAAGCTTTTCAATGTGTGGTGAAATTAATGGTTAATTTATGACCGAATTTTTTTTTTTGGTCAAAAATATAAGTTCAAATTTCACTTTTATTTTTACGGTCAAAAATAATAGTTAAAATTTTACTTTTATTTTTTCGGTTGAAAGTATAAATCATAACAAAAGTATAAATTCTATTCATTCTACTTTTCTCTACATTTGTTTCACACATTTGTTTCACATCACTACACATTGCGTTGCCTGTCACTGTTGTTTGTCGAATCACTACACATCAAAGAACTGCAATGAGTATCCGACAGAAATCCGACTACCCGAGTAACTTCTTGTTTTCTACCCTATCTATACCCTACCCTATTGATATATGTTAAATACTTGAACTCATTCAGCTCATTAGCACATTTTCGGATGCAAATCAACGTGTTCCGGGTAAGCTAGTAATTAATATAGGATATCACTGTCAAATTTTTAACCTTTCTTTTTAATAGAAAAAATAAAACGCAAATTTTAACTCTTATTTTCGACTCAAAAATAAAAGTCAAATTTTAACTTATATTTTTAACCGGAAAAATAAAAGTCATATTTTAACTTTTATTTTTGACCAAAAAAAAAATCGGTAAGAAAAAACTATTATTTATTGACTTGTTTGAAAAAAGTCATAACAGTTACGGTTCCTGGTTTAGTCAAGAGTCAAGAGGCTCAATTTTTTCCATGTTCGATGAAATCTTCAGGATTTCTTTTTTCGATCAGTTTCAAAATAGAACTGCATAACATATTAGTCTGAAAATTGTATTGCGTTCACCTAAAAGATGGTACTTCGGCTGATTTCAGATGAGATTTCTGTTTTATTTTTCAGGAACTTTTTACCTCGTAAGATAATTAATTTTTTTCAAAAAAATTTTAAATTTAATGTCAATTTTTCCGCCTAAATACTAAGTTCATCAACAAATTCATCTGTGAAATCAACTATCAGATTTCAAACTTAAAGTATTATTTATATCCAGTAGTTTCTGTAGTTTTATCGTTTAACAAAGTTCTCAAATTTAAAAAAATGCAATTTTCAATGAATGGTCCCTAAATCGAATGATATCGGATCCGCAATTTAATCGAACAATTTTTGTTCAATGCTGAGTCTCATGTTTGACTCAATGAGTATGTCAATAAGCAAAATTGTCCAATTTGGAACGAAAATAATTGACATGAGAATATCAAAACGCCGTTATGTTCCGAAAAATTCACAGTTTGGTGCGGCTGTGGTTTGGTGGAATCATCGGATTATATTTTTTCATAAAAGAAAAAAGGCCAATAGTGCAATAGGAAAAAAAATACAAAAAATAAACAAATTAATTTCTAAACAACCCCATAAATACGGACCATATTTAACTAAATTCCCATAAAGTTATTTGTTCTTTTTCAAAAAAAATGTAATTATGTATGGGAAGCAATTAAGTCCAACATATTTTTAAATATTTTAGAAAATGCGCTTTAAAATTTTGAAATATCTATTCCATATTATACATTCCACTTCCATTTTTTTTTTGAGTGTATTTAAAAAATTACAATTTTTTGGTCACTGACTCGATTTGGTTGGAATCTTTGTAATATATTTATAACTATATTTAACACTTTGATGATTTTTATAAAGATAATATCCAAAGTGACCCACTGTGCGCCGGTACACGTCAGTAGTAGCTAAGGCCGCAGCGTATGTAACTAGATAAAGTTGCTCGCTGACTTTGGACAGTCAACAACAACAACAACAATAACAACAACAACAACAACAACAAAAACAACAACAACAACAACAATAACAACAATAACAACGATACAACAACAACTACAACTATAACGACTCAGAAGGCATAAGTTATGCACGCGTGCGATTAAAATGTGCTTTTGTATTTATTGTGTGCATACATGGGTGCTACGAAGGGGTTGGGGATGATGCAGTTGGGTGCTCCAGCTGTTTGCTTGACTGAATTTTGGACGTTGGCGAAAGTACACAAGCAATTCACGGAATTAATGTAATGAAAGGTTAAATGATTAGAAAAATGTTTCCCATGTTAAATGTGATTATTTAATTATAACAAAATAACCATTTTGTCTGAAAGTTTAAGGTAGCCAATGTTTTCCAAATAGGGCGATTCCGATTAGGGAGTTTTTTTTTTCTTACACAAGCTGCTTGCCAAAGATTATAATAATACAAAAGAACTACGATAAAAAAAAAAATTAAAAGTTCGACTTCTGGTTCTTAAGGAAGTCATAATGAATGCTTGGATAAGTAACATAGTTTCTATAACAACATTCATCAAATCTTGAGGCAAACATAATAGAAGAGCTCTATTATTCTTCTTCTTCTTCTTCTTCTTCTTCTTTTTCTTCTTCTTCTTCTTCTTCTTCTTCTTTTTGTGTGATACACACATTTACCTCAAAGCCATGCAATTCATCCATCGAATATGGTGCAGATGAAAAGCGGTCCCTGATAATATTTTTTTATTTTATTTTAACCGCAACGACAATGGGTGGTCCCATAAATTTATCGTAGCGCCAATAGTTAGGGAGTTATAATTCCATGCAACGTTTTTTCATTGTTGTTGCATTTTTACTGCATTTAGCGTGATGGCTCTAAAATATGTTTTTTATTTTCGTTATAAGGTCAAGTATCCAATCTTTGCTGTCATATAATAAATTTACTGTAGCAGCTCTTCTAAACGGGTAATAATTCCATGCAACAATATTGCATTTTTGTTACATAAACTGCTACCTCCGCATATAATTTATTTATTTTATTTTTATCGTAATGCCATCAAATTCTTATAACAGAATCAACTAAAGTTCTTATAGAAGTCTTAGCGAGTGCTTATGGAATCAAGGAGTTGCTATAATACGCTTCTCCAAAGCTTACCCCAAACTTAATAGAAGCATTTTTGTTGTTGTCTAAGATGTATTGCGTAAATGATTTTCCCCCACGTTTTCTTACAATATAGAATTGATGATAATCATCGAACAACAGAGAAAATCTCATCGTGTTATGAGATATTTTGCTTCCTTGCTTCCTTGCTTCCTTGTTGTTTTAGTCATATTTTAAATTAACTGTTATGCGCGGTGAAATAAAATTCAATCAACGCAGTTATAATGAAAATTAATAAAGTAGCACACGTTATTTATAAGGAGTTGACAACCATGAACCATCCATGCTTACAACACCTATTTGTCCACCAACAACACCACCACCACCACACCCAACTGTAAAATCATCTTCCGTTATCAGCTCATGCTTTTGGCTCTGTTGTTTGTGTTCTGTGCCCATATAGGCCAATTTATCATAACTCACAGGAAATGTGTGAACCATGTAATGAATGGCGAGCTGCATGACAGCTGTCACGTTTAAGCTCATGCTTAAGATTTTCTGAACACGAGTGTAAAATTAAATGAATACTTCGTTAGTCGAGCAGACAGAAAAGCACAAGTAAAAGCAGTATATTGGTAACTCGTTGAAATCAAGCAGGCTACCTTGAGTGCCTCTTTTGAGCTGGTTTCTGAATTGAGCATGTGCTCACAACGTTGCTTCATGCAAAGCGCACACATGTTCTGCAATGTGTAAACGGCATAAAGCTGCTGCTTAAGTTTGACTGGCGGCTTTTTACATCAACAGTGTTTATAAACATTGTATTTGTAAACATTTTAAATTGTTTACCCTTTCCTACCAAAAGAAACAAAAAAGAAAAAATAAAAAAAATAAAAAAAAAAAATAAAAAAAAAAAAATTAAAAAAATCCAATTAATTTTATTGCTTGACGTTGCAGGGTGGCATCTGTCAGTACAATACAAAAGGTTAACAGCAAAAATAAATGATTACGAACTGCATATACACAGGATATTTGCTGTTGTCCATGGTCAGGGTTACGTTGTAATAATTCCCTATAAATATGCATGTGTATTTATCTAGTTTTTTTTTTTTTTGCATTTGCTACGAAAATAACACTCGCACATATTGAAAAAAATGTCATTTTTTTTCTTTGCCTTATTTTTAAAAATTTTTCTAAATAAGAACTTATTTTTAATTCCATTGGCTTATGTTTATTATGAAATGAAGAAAAAAAAAATAATCTGAAATCACGTTGCAAGAAACGTAGTAGAAGAGAACAAAAAAAAAAAAAAAAACAAACCAGTCATTTGATTGCACAGTGTGAGAAAATTACGCAGTTCCAATTAGAAGAAAAAATATATTTAGAGGTACACGAAAATATATATAGATATCTAGATGTACAAACTTCTAAAAACCATCACAGAATGTCACTGATTAAAAAAAGTCGAGAAAATAAAATTAAGAAAATGAAACACCGATTAAGAAAATGAGATAAAAAAAAATAAATAAATAACTGGCCATTTCAGCCCTTGAAAGGACTTTGACCTAGCTTCTTATGATCAATTGTGTTGTGCGTGTTATTAAGTTTGTACACAATTGACCGAGAACCGGACATACATGCTTAACGCCGACTCCGAACGGCGATGAACGGAAAGTTCTCGTTCTCAAGAAGCTTTACATGGCATTTTGATTACTCTCTGAGGTTTGCCATTGTCTGCAGAGAGGTGACGGCCGTACAGAAAAATTATTTTAATTCAAATAATTTTCTGTCGCTGCTGGGATTCGAACCTGGGTTTCCAAAGTTCTTTGACATAGCGGCCACGCACTTTAACCAACTACGCCACGGACGCCACAGAAAATGAGATACATTGGTCAAAATAGTCGTAGGTATTAAAAGGACAACATAGGTTCTCAGAAACGATGTCTTTTTTACACGAATGAACTAAAAACGTTAAGTGTTTGATATACGAGGTAAACTCAAAAAATTGAAATTCCGAAATTTTGCGGGCTGTGTTGGTCCGATTGTCACGATTTTATTGTTATTGTTGTGTTGGCATGGAATGATTGCACCTTAGTTTTGACATCATAACCATAAAACTGTTATTCATCACCTGTTGTGATGAATTTTAATAGGTCTGCATCATTGCTGAACTCATTCCGTGACTCATGTGCAACTGACATTCAACTACTTCAAACTTAATACTCTCAACATCCCTATAGTTCGTCTGTTGGCAACATATCCATTTCGACATGCCATTTCTGAAGCTTAACAAAGTGAATACTCTCAAATGCTTCGTGAGCATTTTTCTACCACGCGACAAATTACACAAACAACACTGTAGATTTACGGTAGAATTCTCTCTTGTTTGAGGCAATGAGTGTGTCACGTCGTATAACGTTAAATTTATTTTCGTTCGCGTCAATTATTGTTTCTTTTAAAGTATCAACGTGCGCCAGTGCATTAAATTTGAGACTTAAAGAAAATATTGAAAAATAAAAAAAAATAATTAATAAGAAAACAACTAAACACTATAAATAAAAAACAAACATACGATGGTTGACTTATAAGTCTTGAGATAGACAAATAAAAGGAAATATTTACAATCGGAAATAGCTTTATTGTTTTTCAAAATATTCTCCACTTTTGCATGCGCTTAAACCAATTTTCGAAGCACTTTTTCCACTCCGATTGAGGTAGCTCCAAAACATGTGATTTGAACACATCAACCGCTTCTTCAGGCGTGGAAAAACGAAACAAAAGGCTTTATGACAAATGAACAGGAAAATTTCCGAAACTCAACGCGAAAAAATATTTATGCAATATTGAATGTTTGTTGGTCCCACTAATCCCCAAAGATGCCTCTATCTCACGGTAGGTCATATGACGACTTTATAAGTTCGCGTACAGCATCAAAGTTTTGTGGCACAACTACAGATTTCGGACGAGCTTCACGAAATTCGTTCTGTAGCGAAGTGCGACCCCGATTGAATTCGGAAAACCAGCCAAACACGGTGGCTCGAGATGGTTCTTTATCACCAAAAGTCTAATCGAGTGGTTTAATCCACAACGAAAGTCGTAGAAAATCATCACACGTAAATGTTCACGATTTAGTTTAATTTTTTAACCAAGATGAATGTTCCAAGTATCTGTAAACAATACAAATAGCACTCGTATGATAAAACGTTCTGAGTACGTCGTTCACTATTACAAATGTTGAACTTTACGATGGCAATGTCAAATTTGACATATTCACATTAGTATTGCCACATCTCAAAACTTAAAAGTTCACCTACGTTTTAATCAGATAAATCAGAAACAATTCAAACAACTAAAAATAAATTAAGAATTCGCATGCCCATTGGGACAGGAGAATTGTAAGGCTAGTGGTAATGCAGATTGGGTTCGTTCGCCCCTATCAATATCAGCATCAAAGTCAGACATCGCTGTGTTAGAAGGAGGTGCAAAATACATTGTGAGTGGATAGGCGAAGGGCACCCCTACTACTGAGGGTACGCTAATTCGTATGAGGTCCGCCTAACTAGAGGAGCATTGACCGACCAAATATTATTGCAACCAAACGTCCTGCATTCATACATACCATCTGTTTAAAATTGAACCGGATTGTGCGAATGAAATAGCAACATTTGTCATAAAGCTGATGATTTTTTAAAGGATGGTGACACTGTTGTAGGCTTGGGCATTCATTTTAAGCGCAATCTGTCACGTAGTTTCTTTCTTATTGCTTTGTAAACAAGTTCATCTCGAGTCTGACCTGCGAATTTCGTAATGGAAGAAAAAGTTGAATAAAGAGAGTGTTTGAATATGTGTTTTACCATCGGAATTTCTTGACCAGATGCATTGAAAATATTGCAGAAACCCTCAAGGGAGTCTACTCTATCACGTACGTAGCCATTTGAGTGGTAAAAATTGTTGAAAGAGTGTCGTTGCACATCAGTTGACATCTTGTCTCACCCTTCTCGTCCAGCAACATCAATAAACGACGAAAATGTCAAAAAAGTAAAGGAAATTTTGCTCGACAATTGTCGTCTGAACGTGAGAGATATATCTGGCTAGCTTGATATATCGACTGGATCGGCGCAGACTATTTAACACAGTGGAGCCCAAGAAATTTTAAGCGCGGGCCAATGTTTAATAAAACAAGAAACAAAAACACAAAATGTTGCTCATCAATGGCAAAAAATCAAACAAAACAAAAAAACAATGCAATAAAATCATATGTTATGAAAAATTACTCGACACACAAGTAACGAGACAATCAGCTTCAGCATCGATCTCATCGAGTGTGCATTTTTTATTATTTTTACTTTGCAATTTTTTATTATTTGTTCTTGTAAAGTTCAATGGAAAATGTGCTGAACACTGAACGAGTGCGGTTTGTGTTGTTTTTTGCAGGCGTTCATTTATTTTGGCTCATCGCAAAGACAAAACTAAGATAGAAAAAAATTTGTATGAAGGTCCATGCGGGCCATACGGGCCACTACATGGGCATGTTTGATTTAACATGATGTTTTAGGAGACGGGTTGCAGCGGGACTTGTGCCAAAATTGCTGAATTTCTTTCAAAAATAGTTTCGCAAAACTGTCGCTCACGAGATGCTTTTAATTGACGAAACGGACATTTAGAGAATCATTACTGGTGACGAGACTCGGGTCACTAGTATCTGCAGAGTAGCGCTATTCAGATGAGCCGAAACCCAAAAAAGCTCAAGCCTGTGTTAGATAACACGGGCGCATAGGTCAGACGTAGAATACGTTAGTCATTAACAGCCTTATTCAATAGATTTCCTTAAACAACCTTTAAACGCTTGTTTAGCTAAACACTGTTTAAGGCTTTACGTAGCTTCTATGCAACCTTGCTAACATTGTTATTCATAAACATTTTTTTCATTTTCTGCTTATGGTTTGTGTCTGAACTATAGAAAATCTCTACAAAAATTAAGAATTCCTATGGATTTACAATGGCCGCCGCATAAAAAAATGCTGCAAAGGGCGCATATGGAGCATGTCTTTGATATTAAAAGAAAAGACAAACAAAAATCATGGTTGTATTTACGTAACCTTTAAACGCCAATGTCGGCGTTTAAGTTACGCAGCTCTTAAACAACTACGAAAAATGTTTTTGAATAACGTTTTCTTGTTTAAAGCCCGTTTAAAGTTACGCTGCCTCTAAAATGTGTTTATGAATAAGGCTGTAAGACATTGAGGATGTCTTAAAGACGTGGCCAACTGGGTAAGCACAATTTTGTTTCTCTGCTTCGCTTATCAATGTTGTGTAAGTACACATCGTTCGCTACTTGGTCATTATACTTCTTCTCTTTCTCACACTGGTTCTGTGATGAACACACATATAATCGTACTGCTCTTACACATGATGTTATAATACATAAAATACAAAGCATATGAAAATTAATACAAAATTTGAAGGAGTTAAATTTTGATTTATTTATAGAATCAAAAAAAATTATGTGTAGCAATATGATTATTTAAATACAAATCAAAAGAAGACATATTAAATATGTTACGACCATACTTGAATTTTCTTCAATGCATGCATAAAGTATTAAAAACTTATAATGAAAGTGACAAACATTTTCTCAAAATTTTGTGCTCCAGATTAACACCCCGGTATAACGTATTCTACGTTAAAACCACTACAGAGTCATTAAAAAATTAAGGTGATGATGACTGTTTTCTTCGATTCTCAAGGCTTCGTGTACTCGGAATTCCTTCCGCAAGGTCAATCGGTCAACGCTCAATATTATTTGAGTGTTTTAAAGCGTTCGCCAGACCAGAACTATGAAAGGACAATTCATGGTTTTTGCACTAGCTCACACATCATCACAATAATGTTCACGATTATTTGATAAAAAAATGGCAATATCGTTCAACAAGCACCATATTCGCCAGATGACTTTTTCCTATTCCCAAAACTCAAATTGTCATTACGTGGAAAACATTTTGGGACGATTGAAGTCAACAAAGAGAATTCGCAGATGGAGATTAAGGGAAGGGTTCCCTCATTATGGACAAAAATAAGGCAAAGTTTGTATTTTTGTTGTAGGACAATGAAAAGGCGTACGAACTTTTGGTTTTGATGATTATATTAGTTTATTATCAGAGAATTTAAAAAAGTGAAAAAGTTGAAAAAATTCAAAATGGCGGCTACAAAATGCACATTTCCGTGGGCCCCTGCGCGCGAAACATGGTGTCCTAACTAAAATTCTGCCGCTTCTTGTGGTGGACTGAAATCAAAAATTGTTGTTATTACTTAAAGATAATGATATTTTCTATGACTGGAACTAAAATTGTTATTATCCATGTAAAATTCATTGAATAATGAACATTAGAACTAAAAGTTCAAATTTTGCTTGTTTTTTTCCATTTCAACAACGTTAAAAAAATATAAATAAATAATTTTTACACATGATGTTAGTTCAGGGCGTACAAAAAAGCATGCACTTCCAAACAGTTCTTAGATAAAGAGAATCGGATCAATAGATCAGGCCTGAGAGTTTTAGTTAGATCGGAAAACGTGGTTTCGAGATAAGCGCGTTTGAAGTTTTTTTAAAAGTTTAGTTTGGACGTAGCGAGCGTGAGATAGGTGTCTTCAAAACGTTGCCATTCGAAAAATATTCGTCGGATTGAAAAATCCATTTACACACATATTCTACACATATGTGGCTTTCATTTTTTGCCACGAATTCGAAAATCGATTTTTTAGTCCAAAATGAGGGAACCCTTCCCTTAAGGCTATTACGAAATCGGACTACCAAAAATGATTTCATGAATGAAAAAAACGTTGGTGAAGCTGATAAAATAACTACTGAAGAATAATTAACTGCTGTTGTTTTATTTGCACAGTCCGGTTCAATTTTGAACAGAATGTATATGCGAGTAAGACGTAATTTTACGTTAAAATGCCACTGTCTCTATGTCTTATATTTTGTTTACACAAAAAGTCCAGAACTTTAGTCGTAAATTTTCTATTCAACTGGCAATGCAAAGCACATGTTGCTACTGTGTAAATTGATTTTGTTGTTGTCATTGCACATGCTGCTCGGATATACGAATAGATTACAACAGAGCTTGTTGATTTTTCCATAAAATGCGATTTGAACTTGCAATGTGACTAAAACTGTTGCTGTTGTTGTTGTTGTTGTTGTTGTTGTTGTTGTTGTTGTTGTTGTTGTTGTTGTTGTTGTTGTTGATGTTGTTGTTGTTGTTGTTGTTGTTGTTGTTGTTGTTGTTGTTAACATTACGACATTATTATGTTGCTGTTGTCGGTGCTTTTGCTGTTGTTGCTATTGTTACTGGTACTTAATTATTGTGCTCTTACATTTATTGCTCATTTTAGCTATTTGTTAATTAAATGTAAGTATGCTATATAATAGTATGGCTGTTGTTGTTGTTGTTCCATATTTTGTTGGTTTTGTAATTGTGTTTGTTGTTGTTGTAGTTTTAGTTATTGTTGTTGTTGACATGGCCATGTAACTTTTAGTTTAACGCTTAAGTAAGTACTTAAGAGCGAAACGATTGGCAATCGAGCGAGCGAAAACGCAAAGATATTTCCTGTTTCTCTCCGTCTGACATGTCTAACATGTGCGACCTCCAAGTCCAAAAACAAGTCTAGCTACAACCCGTCATCATCACTAACTCTTATTCGAAAAAAAAAACACGCGCACTCATTTAACCGAGGTGAGTTCACATCAGTTTAATGTTGTGTATATTTTATTAATTTTTTTTCCCCCTCTAATTGCTGACAGGGCTACTCATGCCTTTGCCAAATGTGTGAAGCTTGCTGCAGACTATGTGTCGTGAACAAGATTCGGCACATGTATTTTTAATGTCAGAATTTATTTTCTTTAATTTATCGCTTTACACAAACTAGTTGATCGACATTTCTGTATTGTGCTGGAGGTGGTGGAGGTGTTGGTTTTTGTAAGTAGCCGCACATGGCCACCAAAATCAGCAAGGTCGACATGCGCCACCATAGAGCGCACGTGTTGTTACAGCTGTCTCGCTTGAGCTGTCATCGTCGTCACCTTGTTATGGTAAATGATTAATGCGCGCGGGCTAGCAGCAGTATGTGGAAATGCTATCAGCAATTTGTGTTATCCTATCCTATGATAAACTAGAAGTACTTTACACATTTGCATCTAAATAATTAAATTAAGCTAATTCATTAAAATGTGGGTGGCAAATTTTATTTTCGATATGCAATTTGAGGGAAAATAATTCCACTTAATTGTCTTTATGATGTCAATTTCATGATATTACTTTATAATGTATGGGAATTTCTATAATTATAAATATTTTAAAGATAAAACTGTCATAAATTCACTTTGCACGTTGAGACCGTGACGAATTCTAATGACGATTGCATTGTTGAAAGTGTGTTTCTAATAAATTGTCAGCTTTTTGCAAGTGCTCTGTGAAAAAATTACAACTTACTATGACGAGTTTTATTAGAATTATAAAATGGTTATTTAATCATAGAGCTTGAATAAATTATTGAGTCATTTAACCTCGCAGGCCTTTTGAAGTGATAATTTGCATAATTGATTGTTTTATTAATTGTTATATTCTATTGTTAGCAACCTGATGGAAACATTTAACGTTAATTTCCAATAAAATTAGCACTAAAATCATATCATAATCATAAAAAGATTCCATATTTCATGAATTATATTCAATATTCTATAAACCATATCTCCATACTCCATATTATGTTTTTCATATTTCCATTTTTATATTCCATAATCTACATTTTAAATTTCATACTCAATATTCGATATACCATATTCCACATTTCATATCCCATATTCTAGACTTCATATTTCATATTCCGTATTCCATACTCTATATTATATTTAGGTATTCCATACTCTATATAGGAATATTCCATATTCCTTATTCCATATTCCATATTACATATTCCAAATATATATATATAATATATATTTTATATTTCATGTTTCATATTTTATATTTAATATTCCATATTACGTATTCTATATACCACATATATTTCATATTTCATTTTTCATACTTCATATTTTATATTCCATATATTATAATCCACATATAATTCATTTTTCATATTTCATACTTCATGTTTCATGTTCATATTTCATATTACATATTTCATATTTCATATTTCATATTGCTTATTTCATATTTCATGTTTCATATTTAATATTTTATATTTTATATTTCATATTTCATATTTCATATTTCATATTTTATATTTTATATTTTTTTTATTTCATATTTCATATTTTATAGTTTATAATTTATATTTCATATTCCAAATTTCATATTTCATATTTCACAATAAATATTTGATATTTCATTTTTCATGTTTCACAATTCATATTTCTTTTTCCATTTTTCGTGTTCGGTATTAACTTTTCTTTAATATTTACTCTTTGTTTCATATTCCATTTTTTTGTTCTATATTTTAAATTCCATTATTAAATATTCCAGATTTCATAACATCTTTTTTGAATAAAACGAAGAATTGCTTGAATATCTCTTTAATTTAAATTTGATTATAAAGAAGATACATGGAGATAAAACACAATATCTTTAAAAAAGCTGCTTCGATTTAGCTTGGAAGTTTTCGATTACTCTTTCGCATAATTGAGGCTCTATTTGGGCCATGTTAATTTCAATATTCCCTCTGGGAGTTGAAATTATTTGTGGATGGTTCGCGTAGATCTTACATTTAACATAATCTCAAAGGAAGGAGGTCTAGTGGTGATCTGGTGCCAAATCGCAAGATCTCGATAGCCAATTGGTGCCTACAAGACACGAAATTACACCACTATGCAACTGTCTTCGCAATAACTCGATTGTTTGGTAGTACCATGCTATTGAAAGAAGAGGTCGTCTGTGTCCGTATAGTTAATTCATCTGCGACCGCAAAAAATTGTTTATCATGCCTCTGTAGTACATTCCATTGACCGTAACTTGTCTTTCTTTATCATTTTCAAAAAAATATGGTCCTATTAACATATTAACCTAAACAACCCGCACCAAAGGTCTTGAGTCAATTGGACCAAATAAATATTTCTTCGAAATTTTTGATATTTTTGGTCAAACGATAGGGCCGAAGTCATTTCGGTGTCTTTACATCTTGCACTGAGCAAGTCTTTGAGTTTTTTTATTTTGTGGCACATACTCGTCTCAGAAAGTAGATGATTACGAGGAAAATTTGTTCTAATTTCCAGCATAATTTCGAGTTCTGTTGTTTCCTTCGCTTTCTTTCGTGGTTCTACAATAAATTTCTCGCGTTAATAAATGAAAAATGTTAACATTTGACAAGTGCAAGGCGACTAGCTGCTAAATAATACGCCTTTGCAACTTTACACCTCTTCCTGATACACCTTTATATTTAAAATTTATTTTTATCTATTTTTTTCCCCATTCATATTTCTATTCATATGTATATTCCTACGCCTTGTCCTATTTTCATTCCTGTTACTATTCCTACTTCTATTAATATTCATGTTCATAATTATCTTCATTTTCATTTTCAGAATAATCTTCGCAATCTCATTTATGTATATTCATATTCATATTCATATTTATATTCATATTCATATTCATATTCATATTCATATTCATATTCATATTCATATTCATATTCTTATTCATATTCATATTCATATTCATATGTTCTAAATTTGTATTATGTGTATTCACTTAGCCATTTAAGGGTTAAACACTGCCACCCACGTTGCAAACGTTTTTGAATTCACTCTTCCACATTTACTCACTCAAGGTCTTCCGGAAGACTGCACGCTAAGTGGCGCTTTAGTGTTTTTATAGCGTCCACGTGATGTTTTTTATTGCACTTCAAAATAATTGACATTCCAATAAAAGCTAACTGCGCTTTTACTGTAAATACCAAACGAGCTACGCTCTCCATGTGATGTCGACTACTCAAGAAACAGTCGCAAGACATTTTTAAGGTATCTTAGACTACCAACTGAAGAGTATTTTAAGTTATTATTTTACATGAGTACTTTATGTTATTTATTTTTGAAAATGCAAACACAAAAAAATGAACTGAGCTCATAAATTATTAGTAAGATTAAGTTGTAGAATTGGTTTATTTTGACAAGTAAACGCTTCTCCTGTACATGTTATGAATTTAAACCCTTCTTCTGTACATGTTATACATACATATATATATTATGTGGCCCACTTATTTTTGCTTTGGATTATACTGTCTCCTTAAGAAATTATTCTTAGGCTGAGTACTTAATTTACAATTCCATTGTCACATTCAATTCTGTTAATTTTGCATTTTTTGACTGTGGGACACCAGAAGGATATCCATGGTTACGCATCGTAATTTTCACACGAAGTTCTGCTAACATTGATACTAGTAACTAATAAGCGAAGTATTGGGCAAAGGGGCGTGGAAATTTTCACACTATTAATGTACTCTATTGGAACCATTGAAAAAAAATTCAGGTTTAAAAGTAAATGTAAATATAACAAAATATATTGACCAGTAAAGAAATGGGCCTCATTAGGTCTAAACAGTTATTGTCTCAAAAAAACATAAAAAAAAAAAAAAAATAAAAAAAAACATTAGTCAATTCAATGAAAGATAATCAGTAGAAGTAGATTTCACGTAAAATGTCTTAAATAAAATTAAAATTTAATAAATTGAAGATGAAATAAATTTACTTAAATAAGATTATTCTTGTTTATATTCAGCTTTTTTGATAGTATCCGTTCTTATTGCTTAAAAGGCAATACTGATTGACAAGACCAAATTTTCAAACCTAACTGAAAGGACAGAAACAAAAGAGAGAGTAGTTTGAAAAACGACGAACGGTGAAGACGTTATTTTTCCAATTCGATTCTTTATATTATTTTATCTAACATCTTAAGCTAATAATTCTTTAATAAAAATTATAACAAATAAATCAAACTACAAAACAAAGCAATATATAAGTTTTCTCTTGTGTAAAACTCCTACAGTATTAAGCTCCCCATCGGCTTTGTAGTCCTTTCCAATCACCGAACTTAAGCCCAATTGACTATGTTTGTGAACTATTGGCCCAAAAAATGTATAATACAGCTTCAAAAAGCACAAAATCCCTTAAAGCAGCTCTTAAAAAAGCCTGGTCAATAATCACACCATCCGAATAGAAAAGTTGGTTCTATCTAAGCCACGTCATTTAATGGCAGTCATTGAAGCTGGTGGAGGACCAACAAAATATTAATTTAAGTTTTTCTTTTTTTATTTTATTAGAATAAAATAATATCCGCGGCGTCCGTGGCGTAGGTGGTTAGAGTGCGTGGCCTCTATGTCAACGAACCTGGAGACCCAGGTTCGAACCCCAGCAGCGACAGAAAATTATTTGAACTAAAATAATTTTTCTGTACGACCGCCACCTCTTTGCATACAATGGCAAACCTCAGAGAGTAATCAAATAGCCATGTAAAGCTTCTTGAGAACAAGAACATTCCGTTTATCGCCGTTCGGAGTCGGCGTTAAATCTGTAGGTCCATTTCTCGGTCAATTGCTTACAAACTTAATAACACGCACAACACAATTGATCCTAAGAAGCTAGGTCAAAGTCCTTTCAAGGGCTGAAATGGCCAGTTATTTCTTTTTTTTTTAACAGTAATTTTTGCAACAAAATTCATTATTTTGGATTTCCGTTATTGCTTTTTATTCAAACATAAATAAGCTACATACTTACTTTTGACTTGAAAAGCTTCCTTTTTTATAAAATGTACTTTTGAGAGGTGTATTTAAACTTTAGTCCGTGACTGTAGTAGCTTTGCAGTTTAAACGTTTACTTTTACTGTACTACTACGTTTACCCATAGTAAAATATGCATTAAAATACTACTTTAAGAAAATACCGCACGAAACCCCGATATGGATTTTTTGAAAGAGCTAACCGTGACCGTGACTATGTCAATTCACAATGAGAAGAAGAACATGATTTAAATTTTCAGAGCCTGTCGTCTATCCGACCTAACTTGTTACTGTATCATAACCAGGTACAAGAATGATAGAAACAAGACTACGCGTTCCGCAAATGAGAGAGAGAGAGAGCATGACGTCATCCAGCGCTATTGTTAGACTTTGGAATAATTTTATTTTGGGACCCACGCCTAAATATTTATTTTTTTTTTATTTTTATAACATTTATATGAACCTTCTTAACCTATTGGTGCAATAAAATTATGTAGGCCTCTAATGGCTTGGTAGATAAAAATCGTGAAAGTTTAAAAAATTGATGGACACGTGATAAAGAAGTCAACAAAAAGCGCAAGAACAAAATCTTTGCATACAGTTTGCAGACAATGCAGTCAACTTTTTGAAATTTTGCGACTAGCAAAAGAGTAGAAAAACACTGCTTTGATAAAGTAAATAGCGCTTCTATAATTCCGCTTTGGTTTTATTGCTGTTGCGCTTATTAGCTTTTCAAAGTTAGTGGACTGCTAAAACCACAGAAACTACTGATGAGTCGGAGTAACGTCCGAAGAAACCATGGTCTAGTCTGCTCGGTTTGTTCTGCAAAAAACTTTTGTTGTTGTAGCAACCTGTTGCTTCATGAATTATGAGGCATAAAGCTCAAAATGTATTTCTTAAAAAATATTTTTTTGATTCTTCATGAATTATTTGGCATAAAGCTCTCAATATAATTCTTAAAAAAATATGTTTTTAAAAAAAATTAAATAAATAAAAAATTGATATTTTTTCGTAAACGAAAATATCCATAAACATTTAACAGAAGAGTTATACAGAAGAGTAGCTATTTTTACTTTACTCTTCCGCAAGAATTTATTCTCAATTTCGTCAATTTGCCTAACGATTGCACATTTGCATTCGTTTTTGTTAAGCAGAAGCGTTGCGTGACGTCATGCACTCAATTCAGAAAGAGAGTATTAGAATACGGGACTGCGGAAGGCGTAATCTTGTTTCTATCATGATACAATTACAAGGTAAGCTCATTTTAAGATGGCTGCTCAATTGAGAAATTTTGTAACAACAAAGCTGTAGGAGCTACAAACGTCAAACGACAAAAGCAACAACAACAATTAGGAAAACTAAAAATTACCAGCTGATTTTGACAACTAGAGCACCCTGCTCTCCAATATGAGCCTACCTTGTAATTGTATGATGGTTTCCGGGTATGGACACCACTACATTTAAAGCTTTTGTGTTGTTTCTGTATTTGTCTTTTGTCTTTGATTTGTTGTTGCGTTTTGTGTTGCTACATAAGCCTTTTGCTCTCAATTCTTGCTCTCAACGCTCCCAGAGCGTCCTCTGCCCATAGCTGGTAAGCTCAATTGAGAAATTTTTGCAACAACAAAGCTGTAGGAGCTACAAACGTCAAACGACAAAAGCAACAACAACAATTAGGAAAACTAAAAATTACCCGCTGATTTTGACAACTAGAGCACCCTGCTCTCCAATATGAGCCTACCTTGAAATTGTATGATGGTCATGATTAGCTTTAAATGTAGTGGTGTCCATACCCGATCATGACCAAAAGGTAATTTCTTAAAGTCTTACCAAAAGGTTCGGGCTCATGGACAAGAGCGAGTTTTTAAGAGAGCACGTGTTCGCGACCGCGAGTACGATTAAATGTGGACTTTTTCAAAATGGCAAGCTCACAAAAGTATGCGATTCCGTACTCTGCCTAGAATATATTCTGAAGCAGAAAAAATTTCATTAAAATGAGCACGTTTATAAATAAGAATATTGAGAAATTGCCGATTTGTGATCGTAATTATGGCAACTTACGCTATTTAAAATCACATCAATTGTCTAACAAAGCTAGCGACGTAAATCCAGGAAGTGCACGTGTTGAATTTTTATTTTTTTTTTCTTTTTTTTTTTTTTTTTTTTGGCTTGTCATCGTTTATCGAATATAAAGCTTTCTAGTTAAATAAGGAATGAGTAAGAATTCGTTGTCGTAATTTTATTTTGTATTTTTTTTTGTTTTTTTTGCAACAGAATGCAACAAAATAAGTTATTACTGTCAAACACGCGCCGTAACACACATTCAAGGATTATCTAAATAAATAAAGAGACTTGCACACATGCACAGGTAAAAAACAAAAAATTAAGTGCAAGAATTGCTAGAAAGAATGCATTAACAATGAACGGAAACGGGCAATGAATGAAACAACTTGTTTATACTGTTGTTGTTGTGGTTGTTGTTGTTGTTGTTGTTGTTGTTGTTGTTGTTGTTGTTGTTGTTGTTGTTGTTGTTGTTGTGGTTGTTTTTGTTTTTGTTGTTGTTGTTGTTGGTGCTTTAATTTTAACATGTTTTTTGCAACGGTATCTTATAGGCACCATTTAGACTGGAGGAGGTTTAACTATCAGCAACTTGTGCAAATTTGATTAAACTTCATAAAAGACAAATTCAATTAGCGTGTTGTTATTGTTGTTATTGTGTTGTTGCTGTTGTTGTTGTTATTGCTGTTTTTGTTTATTTATACGTCAATTGAATTCGAGGCATTTAAATTGTATGAATTAATAAATATTTTAAAAAAGTGAATTTTGAATCCATAAAAAAAACAAAAATTTTCAATTTTTAGCTGTTATAAATGCACTGAATTTTTATTGAAATGTGTTTTTAACTCACCATAATTAATGATCGATGCTGTTGGTGCGCCATTTCTTTGTAGTCCTCGCGCCTGTCGGCGCAAATTTGTGATGCCGCCACTGCGCTGCGTTTGTTGCTTCTTATCTGAACATATGGTGGGCGCCATTTTTAATTGAATTATTAATGTGGCTGAGTTGAATTGAGACGCTAAAATGAGCAAAAGATATAAAAAATGTTATAAATAAGCTTTTTAATTTTGCTTAAAAGACGCCATAATTCAGTCTTCAAATTAATTGTTAACGGTAAAATTTTTGTTTATGTTAATTTAAAAATTTTTTCATTTATTTTTTTTTTTCAAAAAATATTTTCAAAATTCAGGTTATTTTTTGAACTTCTGAAACTTATTTATTAAAAGCCTCAAAAGCAATAAATATTTTTAAATATTTTTCAACAATTTTAAAGCAAAATGAGCACAGCTGACATTTGTCACTACGTAACAAAAAATATTCAAATAAATCCCCTTCTGGCCCAGTGCAGAAGACAATCTTAATCACAAAACCACAAAGCATAAATAATTGAGTTCCCATTTGAGTGCACAATCGTCGGCAGAGGATGACGACGAATTTGTATTTTTTTTTTTTTTTACCTTTCTACACAAAAGCTTTTTCATATGTTTGTAGGTATATTAGAAAAAAAAATTTAAAAAAAAACTATATTCAAAAGTTTGCAAATCTTGACTCGAAAATATAATTACAGACGTGTACACGTGCCGTGGTTTTATTGTTGTTGTAGCCATTGTTGTTGGTGTATTGTAGCCAGAACGCAACCGAGCAAAAATTCCTTCAATTTGTGTTGGTTTATAGACAGTTGGCTGTTGAATGTGGCTTGCCATTCATTCATCCATTCATCCATTTTCTTCATCGTGTCATCCTTAACTTTGTTGGCATAGAAATTTGAACGATTTACTTAAATTTATTTCTGACACGGCAAAGAAAATTGGATGAGCAAAATACTGGCTTTGGTTTGAATTTCACACGACTTCACAGATTCTTCCGCCACATTAGAAACTCCTCACGTTTTTTTTTTGTCATTTCTTTTGATGTGTCTACAGTCTTATATTCGTCATGAGACTGAAAAAAAATTCTGTAATTCAGTGTTTCTCAAACCACATTTATGTCATGTTGCACCTGATAACTACACAAAAAAAAAACAAACCAAAGTAAGATTATACAAGTTGGCTTTGGTAAACACAAAATGTACTGATCTTAAGAATTTATGCATAATTATTTAATCGACTTTTAATAATCGTCGATTAGGTAGAAAAGTGCAATGCCGCGAAAGACCTTAAGTTTGCGGTGAGTAAGATATCTGGAGACTGGTTCAAGACTGATTCAAGACTGGTCTTTAAAAAAATTGTTTGAGAGGAAGAATAGCTACTTGTGATAGAGTTGATAGAAAAAAAGGAGGGGAAAAAATGTCGAGCTTCCTGTACATAACTCTAAGAGTAACTCGAAAAGCTATATCTATACTATTATATAAAAGGCTTATCACGTATCTTCGTGTACGCTAAACTAAAGAACTACTGAACCGATTTTAATAATTCTTTTACTAATTAAAAACGTCATTCTTAACTAAAGCTATTGTATACTTTATTTTTTAAAACCTACCTTAAAAAGTTATTAAAATTTGAGATTAAATTCCATCTAAAAAACTTCATAGAAAATTATTCATAAATACTGCATTAAGCTTTTTCTTTCTTTTCCATTGCGTGTTTAAAAGCTCTTTTTGATTAGGCCTTGCTTATAAGTATGATCGAAAAAATGAGCTAATGAAGCAACAACAATGTTAATTGTAATATAGACAGAATCTTTTTCTTTTTTAATAAAATTCTCTACAGGAAAATGCTTAAAATAATTAAATATGTAAACATAAGCATATGTAAATAAATATAATTCAGTGTCTATGACTTAGTACTCTCGCAAAATAAACGATACTTCGTCTTTATACGAAAACATGAACAAAGAAATGAGACAAATGCTGTTGCTGTTTTCGACTCAGACTCAGTGCTGCCAAACAGTAGCAGCGGTGCTGCCATCTCTTATCAAGTAGATGATAAAAAGCTTTTATTAGCAGTGTTGCTAAGCTCACATTACAAAGGTTGAAGTTTTGATAAAACACTTATCAAGATCCATTTTTGTGCCTCTTTTTTATGTGTGATGGTACCACGGCCACGACAAAATAATTGGTATGCTAATTTGCTAACCAGGAATAGAAGAATACCTTATATTGTTTATAGCTGGAAAAATATGTGGGCATTAGTTTATAGTTGTAAATATGAAATCTATTTATATAAAAAGTAGTGTACATTTTTATGTCAGCACTTACTGCGAAAACGTGTCGACCGATTTCAACCAAAATTTCAGGGTACGTTGGGAAAGTTTGCACGAAATTGGCCCATTGGTTCCGGAAATATGGCATTTTTAAGATTTTCCCATATCTATATATATAAATATATATATATATAAAAAGTCGTGATTTGTGTTTGTAATTCCATAACTCAAGAACGGAACGTCCAATTTGCTTGAAGTTTTTTTTGTTGTGTTTTTATTGGCCATGGTTCGTATGTGAACATTTTTGCCAAACCGCCTTTTACCGCCCTCAAATTAATGAAAATTTTATATTTCAGACGGCTTGGGTCTTATTAGACTAAAATTGAGTACTTTAGTTCATATGGTCACTGTTGGCAACAGTACTACAAAGGGGGGAGAGCTATATAAATATGTTGGAGGTTAGCCCTCTCTTATATATGTATAAGATCTATATATTCTATCTTGGTTTGTTCGGTTGCTTAAAACTTGAAAACGACTGGACCAAATTGGATACTTCCTTCTGCGAATATGTGATATAGAATTTTTATGGAATTATAGGTCGAAATTTGATATTCCAATGAAATTTTCACGTGCCGTTCCACTGGTGCCGTTCCACTGAAAGTAACATATTATTTTAACTCGGTAAAAAAGTACTATTTAGTTGTGTGCGTTGACTGGCAAAATTAAGTGACCATTAGACAAGTGGGCGTGGCACTGCCGATACAATTAAAATTTAGGTATCGAATCGCTTTGGAAGTAGAAGCCACATAACATTGAAACTCAGAATGGAGAATGTATTTCTACAAGAGAACTGGGACGGGCATAGGAAAAGGGGTTATGGCTTCGACCACACAAGTCAAATTTTTGATATTGAATAGCTTTGGAACTAAACGTCGTATGACAATAAAACTCAGTATGGAGTTACTAATTGCCAAAGTCTTTCTACTGGAAAACTGGTACGTGCATTGGAAAAGGGGGTGTGGCCCGTTTTTCTATACAGAATAGCTATGGAAGTTAAAATCACAGGACATTGAAAGTCATAATGGAATGGCCACCTGGGAGTGATGTTCTGCTACTGGGAAACTGTAACGGGCAGTGGAACATGTGCGTGGTCTCAAACTAAGAGACTAATAAAGGTTTAGAATTTTCTTATTATTTCCAATATACTTGCCGGGTGCAGAAATGCGCGCCGGATATCGCTAGTAAAATATAAACTGAAATATCTCAAAAACCCAAATTGACGAGTTAACCCTGACTTCAGATTTGAATTCTACGTCGAAAAGTGCTTTGGATTTGCATCCCTCCAAATATGTTTGAAATGGATCATAATAGTTTTACATGACAGAGTCGATCCCAAATTCAAAAACTTCAAAAGTTGTGGAATATTTTGCAAGTTAAAAATATGTTTATTCAGTAAGAATAACTAAAATTTTCCATTATATTAAATGTTATTCTATTAAGTTCAATATAATCTCGTCCACACAACATCTTGTTTTTTTTGAGAAAAAGGTCGTCCACACAACATTTTGTCTTTAAATTTGTTGAAAATAAATGTACATGGGTACAAAAAATAAAATAAAAAATCCCACGCAAAATCAACACGTTTTGCTAACAAATTCACAAACAAAGGAAGCTGTGTATTTGCCGTACTATAGCGCAAACAGGCTTCTCAAGCTTTTCAATTCCACTTCAACCGCTTTTGGCATTTCTCCGTATTAAACCGCTTTTCATCACACGTGTCTTGCTGTGTAAAGAATACATCACCAAACAAAGAGAAATTCTAAAATGGAGACGAACAAGCTTAGTGCTGTTTAAGACCGAAGACTTTTGTTAACAGCCACGCGCAACACAAATGTTTTTCGCACCAATGTTAACTATCTCAACACAACTTTCACGAAATCCAAGCACAAACATCAATCAACATGCAAATAATGGATATAACCTAAGGCGGTATTTTAAAGTTGGTACCTGATATTTCTTTGTAGAATTCTGGTGGTGGGATAGAAGAGATCGATAGAAAGACTTGCCACTATATTGGCAAAAAGTTGTCTCTTAAAGTTTGTTATCATTATTGTTAGGATGAGTACAGAGTGCTTTTAAGTGCCTCAAATGCTTGTAAAATCTTTTGAAAAAATCTTTAAATCTTTTCCTGTGGATTTAATTTAAGCATAAGCTTTTGGTACATTATCTTCAGAAAATTTAATTTTCTTCATTCTGCAGAAAACTTAAAACTTAGTAAGCTTTGAGCTTAGGGCTTCTTGTTTTTATTATTACTTTGGTTGAAATGAGAGTTAAAAAAAAATTTTTACAACAATATTATATTAAATTTTCCATGAAAGCTTTTAAAAATACAAATAAAAGATAGAAGCTGTTACGATAAAAACTGTATTAAATGAAAATAAAACTTATTTCAAATAAAAACCTTTATATTATAAACTTACAAGTTACAAATTTTTCAAAGCTTTTTTTTTCTCAGTTTTAAAACTTTTCTGATCTTACTCAAAAAACAGTTACTTGATGTGTTAATTTTTTAAGAAACCTTTTTAATTAAATTGAGTCATTCCCAGCCAATTTTAACATCTAGAAATCATCGTTATTTTTCAGACTTAATTTAACAGCTTTCAAGATTTTAGCTAAATATGAAGTAAAAGATTTTAAGATCTGTGAAATAAAGCTTCTAAAATCTTTTTTTCCAAAGCTTTTAAAAGGAATGGCTCCAATTTTTTAAGGTTCAAACGATATTTGAATGAAAGTACAGGTAGAAAATAAAATTTAATATTAAAAGCTTTGAATATGAAAAAGCTCTTTGATTTATTTAGCGTTTTAATTCTTTTTTCTATTATTTCTTTTTTTTCTATTATTTAAGCTTGCGAAGTTCGGTCAGTATATTTGTTATTTTAAAGTCCTTTGTTTGCTCAGAGATTTTTTAAAATTTCATAATTGTTAAAATTTAATAAAAGCTACTAAGGAAAAATTGCTGTCTACTGACAAAAGCTTCATAAAAAATATTAAAATATATAAAATGTGCTTAAAGTATAAAGGCATAAAATTTCAAAACCTACTTCAAATAAAAAGCTTAAAATTTCAAAAGCTTTTTAATTTATTTTCCTCCCATTTATCTTTGAAGACCCTTTGATTGGGATAAAACATTTCTTATCTGCTATAAAGGCCCCATTAATTAAAAAAAAAACTAAAAGCTTTAAGTGGTAACAATTTTTTGTTGGAATAAAATAAAAGCTTTTTAGATTTAAAATAAATAAAATAGACTTTGTGTTTAAAAAAAGAAATTTCAAACTTAAACAGTTCTTTAAAAAGCTCTAAACGATTTGTTTCGTAATGTTTTAAAAAAAAGCTTGCGTGTGTTCCTAAAACAAATTTTAATTTGGCTTTAGATTTCAAAAAAAGGCTTAAAGCATAAAGCAACATACAATGTGGAGACGTTAGTTAAAGTTTTTAAGCTCTTGTGTGTAGAAACAGTTAAAAGCTTAAAAATTTTATATTAATTTTTATTTTAATTTTAATTTTATTTTTATTTTTATTTTTATTTTTATTTTTATTTTTATTTTATTTTTATTTTGTTTTTTATTATTTTTTTTTTTATTTTTTTTATTTTTATTTTATTTTTATTTTATGTTTTTTTTATTTTCTTTTTATTTTTTTGTTTATTTTTTTTTATTTTTATTTAATTTATTTTATTTTACATATTAATTTTTCAAAAAGCTTTGTTCGTGTTTTAAAGCAATTCTTATTTTTTTTTTAGATTTTATTTATTAGATTTATGACAGATTTGCCATGGCAGTCATGCAAAAGACTAAAGCTTTCAGCTTTGTGTTTTTTAGCTTAGGCATTTTTTAAGCTGTTAAATGAACACATAGTTTAAAAGCTTTAAAAATTTATAAACAAGTTAATTTTTCAAAAAATCTTTCTTCGTATTTAAAAATAATTCCAGTTTTACCTTTTGATATTAAAAAATAAGACGCAAAATCTTAAAGCTTTAGCTTAATACAATGTTTGTGATTATTCTAACAAAAGTTTTTAAGCTCTTAAAAGAACAATCATTTTAAAAGCTTTAAAATTTCATATAAGTTTATTATTTCAAAACGCTTTCTTCGCATTTTAAAACAATTGTTCTTTTTGGTTTTGATTAAAAAAAAAGTATTTGGAAAAGCTTAAAGTTTTGATCTTTATAATATATTTATGCTTCTTTAACAATAGTTTTTAAGCTCGCTTATGTTTGCTTTTGATTTGAAAAAATTAGATGCAAAAGCTTAAAGCCTTAATCTTAATACAGTATTTGTGCTAATTTTAACATTTAAAATAAAAGTTTCAAAAAAATATACCAGTCAATATTACGAAAAGCTTTTTTTATATTAATTAAAAAGTTTGTTATCAATAAAAAAACAAACAGTTGAAGAGCTTTAGAAATTTAAACTGAAGTCAATGTATCAAAACATTTTCTTTGTGTTAATTAAGCTAAAAGTTTGAAAGCTTTTAAGGCTTTAATGTAATAACTAACATTTAAAGAATACAAAAAATTTTTTGCAGAATTTTTGAAGCGGTTTTTGACGTTATTTGATTTTTTTTAAAAAAATGCCAACAAATTGACGGTGTGCAGGATATCACCAGTCTGAAACATCTGAGGAAAAAATAAAAAAAAAAGAAATTAATCCTTCTTTAAGTGGTCACCACCTGAACTCGGATAATTTTTATCCGCCGAAAAAAACAAAATGGCGGCCATTTGAAAAAACAATCGATTTTCGAGATTACAAAATCTGTCGCCATTTTGTTTTTTTCGGCGGATAAAAATTATCCGAGTTCAGGTGGTGACCACTTAAACAAGGATTAATTTCTTTTTTTTTATTTTTTCCTCAGATGTTCCAGACTGGTGATATCCTGCACACCGTCAATTTGTTGGCATTTAAAAAAAAAATCAAATAACGTCAAAAACCACTTCAAAAATTCTGAAAAAATTTTTTTGAATCCCTTAAATGTTCATAAATATACG
The DNA here is from genome assembly GCA_943735915.1 of Pherbina coryleti. Taxonomy (NCBI): domain Eukaryota; kingdom Metazoa; phylum Arthropoda; class Insecta; order Diptera; family Sciomyzidae; genus Pherbina; species Pherbina coryleti. Next base: position 167,820,557 of record OX030949.1, on the reverse strand, counting down.
TGCAAAATTTGAAAACGATATCTTTTTTTCTTCTATGAAAACAAATTCCCGAAAAAATTTTTTTCTTTAAAAATTTGTAACCTATATGTCCCCTTAAGTTAACATATAGTTCAAGAGCTTTAAAAAATATATTGAATTTAATGTTAAATTTTTAAACTCTAAGTTGATTTTATCGTTTATTAATAAAAAGCTTCTTCGAAACATTCTGATGAAAACAGGTTTAAGCTTTTTCGGGTTATTATTTTAATTTATTATCAATATTTAATAAATGTAAACAGCTGCTTACAATCTTAAAACCCTCGAGTTAAGCTTCGCACACTGCATAAATACCGTTATAATACCTCTCAACAATATGCCTAATTCCTAAAATTAAAATTATAAATACCCCCGTTCATAGAGCTTTTTAAAAAGCTTAACGCATAAAACCTCTAAATATGTAGGTCAATAAACGTTCAGGATATTAAGTTAGCAAATCAAAAGACAGACAAAAAAATTCCCAGAAACGGGGTAAATCAGACATACAGCGACGAAAATAGCTACAGCAATTTTCCTAAAACAAATAAATTCTTGGAAATAAGCTTGCCAAAAAATGCAAAAAAGGACTCAAACAGGCGATTAAAGTTATAACAGCTTTTATATGTAAAATTTGTATAAATTTGTTCATCATTACGCGGTTATGATTGACGGTTGGTAATGAAAAAAAACCATAACTTGACAGTCTTTTTATGAATGTCTGGCAACACCATTAAACTTTTATGTATACAAAGTTCTAAATAAGTAAATGTCTGGCTGCCACTCTTCACCTTTTTTGTATTTTTTTTTTTTTTTTTTTTTTTTTTATTTTAAACTCATATGTAGCCATATGCTTGCATGTTTGTATGAATGTCAGTCTGTTAGACGCTTTATCTGTATATCTCTGAGTATGCCAGCAAAAAAATTTGGCGTCGTGGCTCTTGTTGAGCTCTTCGAGTTTATTGATCTCTGGCTCCGCTGCTGCTGCTGCTGCTATTGCTATTGTTGTTGCTGTTGTTGTTACTGTTGCTGTCTTGCCGACAGACATTTAATCCAGCCACAAAGAATTGAATGTGAAATTTTGAAGACATTTAAGAAACTTAACTTGTTGTTGTTATTTTTTTTTTTTTTTTTTTTTTTTTTTTTCTTTAAAATATACTTGAGCCGTTTGCGGCGCGTGTTGCATAAATTGTGTGGCCCCTATTCTCTACCAGGCCAGCCAATTTATTTTCTTTTTCACTTATTTATTCTTTTATAGCCAACACATTTTCATTTTGTTTAGTTTTTTTATTTCTCAAAATACCTGAGAAAAAGGTGCGTTTCAACAAGCCCAGACAGCCGAAAATTTTTATTTAGCTATGCAAGCTATTTAATATTAGCATTTGATACAATTTAACGCCTTAGGAGCAAAGGTACCGCTTTATTAGCAGTGAGCATGGAATAAATTTTACTTGCCGCTTGAGTCACTTCATTAATAAATGCCTAACTAACAAAACAGTTATGAAAATCTTGACGAAAATACATTGGAAATGTTTTATTTAAATGGAAAAATAACCCTTGATATACCAGTTATTTTATTAACAGGGAAACTTATTGGATAATTTGTTTAGATTTGCGCAAAAGCTTTACCTTTTTAAGCTTTTTATTGCAACCTCTTAATGACCTCAATCTAGTCTGATACGTTGTCAGGTTTTTACGATAAAAAGTACTTTCGTATTTTTTTGGGCTTTTTTGGGATGCTGCGGGATAAGGTATCATCGCATTATGTGAGAGTAATGTTTTGCGAGAAAAATTTTACCACTTGTGGGATATTTCCCAGGCGAGAGATAAAAATTACCACAAAATCTTTTTAAATCAAATCTTTAAATTTTAGCAATTCGTTAGGAGTTCGCTTCTCTTATTCTTAGCAATTCATATACGAATCCATAACATTTATTTTTAGCTATTCGTTACCGAGTGACTTAAGTTATATTTTATGATTCGTGAATGAATTCTTATGTTCCCAATTATTTCCGATATTTAATTTATCTTTCTTATTTGATTAACAAATATTTGTGATCGTTATCTTATTTGCGCATTGTTAATACGCAATACTTTTAAAAACAACACATTCGAATGAAACTTATATTATTTGAAAGTGCACTGGTTCATACCAAGTGCACAATATAATTTTTATTCAAAATTTCTGTCATAAAGATAAGATAAGATTCGTTTCGGTGATTTGTTATCGAATTACTTTTTTAGTTCCCAACAAACATTGTGGCGAGGGGTGATTCGTTAACGAATCGCTTATGAATCGTTTTTTTTAATTTTTTTTTTAATAGTTTCGTTCCGACTGCTTCAGAGGTGGGCTTGATGCTTGAAGAAAGCACCAGTTGAAATCATGACTTTATAATTCCATTGAGGATGCTTTTAGCATCGATTCGTCTTTCAACATTTTTGTGACTCGTTAGCGAATCAAGTCTTTAAATTTTTGCGATTCGTTAGCGATTCGCTTCTCTAATTTTTACCAATTCATTAACGAATCATTAATTTTAGTTTTAGCGATTCGTTACCGAGTGACTTAAGCCATATTTTACGATTCGTGAACGAATTCTAATGTACTCAATTATTTCCAATATATAATGATTCATACCAAGTGCACAATATAATATTTATTCAAAATTTCTGTCATTAAGATAAGATAAGATTCGTCTCGGTGAATCGTTATCGAATTGCTTTCTTTATTTTTGGAGACTCGTTAACGAATTGCTTCTTATAGTTTTGGCAAATCGTTAATGAATTCCTTTTTTCGGATTTGACGATTCGTTAACGAAGGAGGAATTTCTCCCGCTCGCGATATTATAAGTGAATCGCTTCTAATAATTGCTAATGAATGAAATGTGCAAGAATGCGATTCGTAAACAATAACATTAGTGAATCATTTTGTTTGTTGGGATAAGATAATATTCGTTTCGGTGATTCCTTATCGAATTGCTTTTTTTAGTTTTGGAGACTCGTTAATGAATTGCCTTTTATAGTTTTGGCGACTCGGTAAAGAATTCCTTTTTTCGGACTTGACGATTCGTTAACGAAGGAGGAATTTCTCCCGCGCGCGATATTATAAGTAAATCGCTTCTAATAATTGCTCATGAATGAAATGTGCAAGAATGCGATTCGTAAACGATAACATTAGTGAATCGTTTTGTTTGTTGGGATGTTACCGAAAAGAGATTTCTACCACGCGTTGTACAAACACGAATGAAGGAAATTATGTATGTAGAAATATATCGGTGATTCCATGTCAAAACGCCCACGTTTCTGACATCAATATTTTTGGCTATTTTTAAACTCTCTGGGTTGATAGTTCTCCGGAAACGTATTATATCTGCATACTTTGTTTTTTAATTTTTATTTCTTTTTAAAAGGCATACACTGTAAAAAATTTCAAAATATTTTAAAAAATACAATTAGTACATGTATTCAAACAGCTGTGACTTCGAAACCGTAAGTTCTAAAGAAAAAAATTTGAGATATATCTTAAAGATCTTGAATGAGTCTGGACTTTTGGACTCTTTTTATGATTTTTTTTTTTAATTTTTGTAGTCTGAAGTTTTGTGGCACATTTTTCTTAGTGATCGCAGTAAATTTTTCACCTTTTGAACATAGTGTCGTTATAATGCATCAATTCTTAAGAGTTTTACAAAATTTTAGCTTGGGATTCCAACAATTGCTAGTTTTAACGAATCTTAAAAAAAATGCCTACAAAAGATTTCTTTTTTTTTTATCGAAAATTTCATATATTTACATATAAAACTCTTCTGTACATGGCTTTGTCACTGAACTCCTCCAAAACGGATGGACCGATTTTGATGAAATTTAGTGTGTGTGCGGCTGGGTCTGTAGATGGTTTGGGTTTAAAGTTTGGCCCGGTAGGTGGAGCTGTTGTTGCTGTGGCAGTGTTTAAAAGGGTATTTGAGAGTATAACTCAGAAACGAATTGAGAAATTGAACGGTCGTCACAGATTTTTCTTTACAAAGCTATGGCTATTTTAAAATAACTGTATCAATTTCTTCTTTTTGATTTTTTGTCATGTGTCATTTTTTCTTAAAATGGCCATAGTTAAGAAGAAATTAATGGCCATCAATTCTAAGATATATAATATAACAAATATCTAATCTCATAACTCTAAAAATATCTGAGTAATATATAATAACTCAGCTCATTTTGAAGAGTAAGAAACATGAATGATACAGTTTCTTGGAAAATATTTTAAATAAACTTCTTTAATTTTTCAGGTAAAAAATCTCAAATGTCTATAATTCCCGATGGCTAATTCCCATCTCAGATTTGGAATATCCACAAAAAAGTATTTTTGAAATGATTTTCTCTAGCCCCAAAGAGAAACTTTGTGGACATGTGTTATTGTGTATAAAATTCTTTTTGATATAATTCTTAATAAATGTATTAAAAAGCAATTTTTCGGGTATTAAGCCTCAAATGCCTCTTATTCCCGACGGCAAAATCCCATCTCAGATTTGGAATATACACAAAAAAGTATTTCTGAAATGATTTCCCGTAGCCTAAGGAGAAACTTTTTAGATATATGTTATTATTCCACTTATAAAATTTTTCATGATGATATTGTTTCATTTCATAAACAGTTTTAAACTGGATGGAAATCCGAATGGAACTAGTTCAGATATAGGGGAAAATGGAATCGTTGAAGTGACAATTGTCTTGTCATATGAGATCAAAACTTACAACAGGATAAAATCAATCCAACCATTGTTGTGGGAGCAGTACTGCCCTTTTTTGGAACTAGTTAAGAACTATTTCATTCTTGATCCATTTTTTTTGCAAGGGAACTACTGCTCCAAATGAGAAGAAAAATTTAGAAATGATTTAAATCTAAGAATTTAACTGTGGAGGCCGTGGTCGAAAGAGTTAGAGTATGTGGATCATTCGAAGGCAATATTACGAACCACGAGGCTACTAGAAACGAAACCGAAAATCAAGTGAAAGAAGTGTATATTCTTCTTTACGTAGTGGAAAAGCTTACCAATATGATAATTTAAATTTGAGGCTAGTGCTTATACCTTATTCTCACTCAATACAAATTATTATACAATCCTATCCACAAAATTCTCTGCCACCAACAGCTACAATTTTTCAGTCGTAAATACTGATGAATTTTAATTTCAATTGAATAGAAATGACAAAAGATATGAAGAAAGGTTAAAACGAAAGACTATGAGTAGAAGAGGTATTCGAGATTCAAACCCGAAAATACTGGGTGGCAGTCAAGCGCGGTACCACTCGAGTACGTCGGCCGCTTTCTGCAAGACAAACACTGTCAAAGTGAGATGAAAAATTGAGGAATATTTTGAGGAATGATAAAAGGAAAATAGAGAAGTTTTCAATTGATTTAAAAGGTCTCAAGACACAAAGGTTTTGGATAAACCTCCGAATGATATGGTTTCTTTTCAATTTAACACCTTAAATATATATATTGAGATTCTGAAAAATATTACGATGCTGTTGAAATAGCATTAATAAACAGAACAATGCCTGAAATATATTCAAAAATTACTAAAAATTTGTCTTGGTGCAATAATGATCCGGGCAGGTCATCTTATACTAGAACTTCAAACCTGAAACCCCTAGAAAATCATTTTTTATAATTAAGATAAACTTACGAGAGGCAAAATCCTCAACCTACCGTAAGTTGTGGGATGATGTACATGATAAAGTTGATAGAAAAGTCCTGCTGTACAAAAATTCTTCTATTAACTTGAGCACAACTGTATTTACTTACACTCACCAAAAATTTAAATTCTTATAAAATTTATAAAATGTTTTTAAAACTACCGACATTTTTAGCTAAGCTTTGTTCATATTAGCTTTTAAATTTAACAAGAATTACATGTTTATAAACAAAAAGTTCAAATTTAGAAGGAATCATAAAAGTACTCGCTCTCGCATGGAAATCTGAGTTGTTACTCACCACAAGTTAATTCATTTTTTTTTTCTCAATAATTTCATGATATATGAAACATTTTTATAGATTTTTTTAAGTATTAATTTTCCTGAAATAGTTCCTAGGAAAATATTTTTGTGAAACCATATATCCATCCAACCGTTTATCCATCCAGTTATCTATTTAACGTGCAATAATTTATAATTAAATGGCTGAATTCAGTTCGGCACATGAGCTCATAAAAAAACTCAATGTCTATAAAAATGTTAAAAACTTTATATATAGCCCCCACGTGTGCAACATTATTCATTCCATTCAGTTCATGCACGAGATTGTCAGAAAAAGATATATAATAAAAAAAAAAAAAAAAAAAAAAAAAAAAAAAAAACAACACTTAATAGAAATCTCAGCATGAGAGAAGTATTAAAAAAAACAATTTGACACCAAATTCTCGCAGTTAATGTGTTGAAATATAAGCTTCGTTTGGCTACCCAGTAGTCAATTTTCTAATTGGTTCATAAAATTGAAGGTCAGGTTTTAGTAGTGATTAGAGTATGGGTGACTAACATTTTTTTGGCTGTATAAAGGAACTGAATTTATTTTTAGAATTTATTTTTTGACATTATGGCTTTCAAAATGAAAAGTAAACTTTTCAACAGACATTTTTTTATTGCTGTTCAAAATAAATAAAATTAATTTTTGTAATTTTGGGGTAATATGGTTTCGAAAGAGAAAAAAAGGGGACTTTTCTAAAGATAACTTAGAATTTCGTTTACAGTTTTACTCTGAAAAGAATCTTAGAGGATGATTAATACGATAATTACACTCCCACGCATACTCCGGAAGGGGTTGAGTCGATTTTGCGATGTCCGTCTCTCTGTGCGTCAATCCGTCGTCACGATAACAGCTTTAATTTTAAAACTAACGTAATGCAACTTGCTTTACAAGCCTATTTATAAAGAGAGGAAGTTCATGTTAAAAAATTAACGAAATCAGACGAAAAACACGTCCATCTCCCATACAAAGTATCTACAACAAAATGGTAAAATCCCTAAAAATTCCACAAAAATTAATCTAAACACTTGAAATTTTACATATAAGCTTTGCTTGAAAATACGTACTAAAAGTAGGAAATTTGCCAAAATCTAATAAAAACCACGCCTACCTACCATTGAAGGTGACGTCATCAAAATGTTAATATCTCTAAAAAATGCGCAATAATTAATCCAAGCTCTTAAAACTATGCTGCAAATAAGCTTTGATTCAAAAGTTAAACTCCGACTTTGAAATTTTTCAAAATTGGATGAAAACCACGCCTACCTCTCATACGAAGTGAAGTCATCAAAATGTTTAAATATCCAAAAATTCCAAAAAACTTAATTTTAACATTTTAAATTTGGCAGATGAGATTTGATTTTAAATACGCACTCTTACTTTGAAATTTTTCAAAATCGAATGAAAACCACACCTACTTCTCATACGAAGTGACGTCATCAAAATGGTGAAATCTCCAAAAATTCAACAAAACATAATATAAACACTTTAAATATTGCACATAAACTTTGATTTCAATTATCCACTCAAAGTTTGAAATTTTTCAAAATTGGACGAAAACTACGCCTACTTCTCATATGAAGTGATGTCATCAAAATGATAAAATCTCTAAAAATTCCGCAAAATTAATCACTTATACACTTGACATTCGGCAATAAGGCTATAAAATCAAATATTTTCAATTTAAAATAAGTCAAAATTGATTGAAATCACGCCTACTACCCACACATATTGACGTCATCAAAATAGGAATATCTTCATAATTTTTTTTTAAACTTCGATGCTCGTATTTATAACTTAAAATCAGATTGAAATTTGAACAACTTAAATAAAAACCGGACATTATATATTACACACGAGTATGGGGGTATTTTAACTTATACCCCCAAGTGGGGCCTAGTCAAAGATAATACATTCTATACTAGTTTTTAATGAAAATAAAATAAAAAATAGTACACCTGCATACAAAGTACATCTTTGTTGTTTGTTTTATGAGTTTAAGTTTTAACTTCAAGAAAAATTGCTTATATTAACACAAAAATTGGTTAACCTTAGTTTATCTTCAAAATGTATTATTTGTTATTGAAAATTTTATTTGGGGTTTATTTAATTTTGGTTTTTTTTTGGGGGGGTTTATTTCATTCGGTTTGGGGAATATTTCACTCCAGAAATTTGAAGGTTATTTAATGTTTCTGTGTTAATGTGTCTTTTACATATTATTCATTCTGTAAAAGGCGCATATTTTAAGCTTAAACCTTTTTTTTGGACTTATTTCATTTTTTGGGCATATTTTATTGGGACTAATTTCATTTTTTCGTTGGGTGTTATTTCATTTTCTATTTGGGTTTTATTTCATTGCATTTGGGCACTATTTAATTTTAGTAATTTGGAGTTTATTTAATTTTCTTTGGGTCTTATTTCATTGGGTGTTATTTCATTGGGGGTTATTTCATTTGGTGGTTATTTCATGGAGCCTAACGTAGCGCTAATTTGCGTTATTGAGTTGAAACACTTAACTGCGTTACTGCTCTGACACATCTGTTTTGATAAAAGTAACGCAATAGCGCAGTTGTATAAAGTATTTTATGCTCGTACTTCTCTCTTTGTTCTATCGAATGTAATAAATAATTTACAAGCGGAAGTTAATTTTGATTCCAGCTTCGAACTTTTAACATGTTTTGCAGATCAGAAAAGTATATGTGTCTATTTGATTGCTCGTATCATGGCGCAATTGAGTTGGCGCATTTCGATCATACAAAAAAACCGTTATGGAGCTAGTGTCTCAGCACAGCATTTTTTGCTAGCTTTTTAATATCTGATATTTTCCGATAATTTTATGATATTTTTTCAAAGTTCTGTTATGCCTTCACATATTTTAATATTTTAAATTAACAGGAAAATATCTGTAGGAAACCACTCTTGCCGCAATTAATTGATAAAATAACCATACTGGAGCTAGTGCCATAAGCTCCATACATAACCCATATCTATGGGAAACCACTCTTGGCGCATTTCGCTGATACAATAAAACGCTCAGGAGCTTTTGTGTCAACATAGCATTTTGTTTTGAGTTATCCATGACTTCAGGAAGCCATTCTTATCCATAAGTTTAATTTTTTTTTATATATATCCAATATTTTCCGATAATTTTGTGATATTTTTTCAAAGTTCTCTTATGCCTTCTAACCTCTCTTGTAAAGCTTCTTAAAAGTTTTTCGTCACATATTTTAACATTTTAAGTGCTTATTTGTTCACCAGTTTCGTTACCACCTGCAGTGTATAGTATAAATAATCAACTGAAACTTTTCCTACCAGGCATACTCCTAAGAGTAAAACAGATACAAGAAATAGTGCACTTACAAAAACAAACAAACCAACCCATATATATTTTTAGCTTGTTATGATAGTGCTCATTTATAATGATGTAGCTTGGCCCCGAACAGAGCTGCTGGTGGACAAACAATTGGGTCATTTCCTACACGTGCGGCATTTAACAATTATTTGTTTTAGAGTTTTCTCTATTTTTTTTTACACTTTTGTTTTCAGTTGCTTGTTGGCGATGTCGTAATATTTTCATTGCCGTTATTTTGTTGTTGCAATCAATTTTTATCTTTAATTTCTCACACTCGTGTGCTTCCACGCCCTGTCAATCATTTTAATTGTAGCGCCTGAGCTTGTAAATAACTGTTACAACCTATAACTAAATGTGGAAGAGAAAATTTGACATTCATAAGCAAACAGCTTCCGTTTGTTTGACAAGAATTAAGGTCAAGGCACAACCGTTAGGGTAGGCGCACACAGACCTCCACAACGCTAAAATGTAATGTCTTGATTTGAAATAGCGGTAACTGGTTAGTAGAAATAAACATACTTAACTGTTTGCTCTGATAACTATAAGTTCGACCCTAACCGACTGTATGTTAAGTGTAAATAAATTCACTTTCCTCCACTATTTATCAATTTTTATTTCACTTAACAAAATATCGTAAAAGCGTTATTGCTCTTTTTATTATTTGTTTATCTTTTTTTTTATTTTGGTTTTAACGTAAAAAACCGGAAATTGTAAATAAGTCCACATGTGTCACAGCTCACTGCGACTAATGTAAATAATACTTTATCTACCTTAAAAAAAAAAAATAACACCAACACACCTCATTTCATGTGACGTTTCACAAACTGCTGCGCGTGTCAAATATTTTCATTCATGTCCATACGAAGTATTTTACACGCGCCTCTCTAAAACCATAATTAAATTACTTATAGGGAAAAGAGAGGGAAAACTCGGGAAGTTATAAAAAAATGTGTATTTGAAGTGTACTTTTCTACACTTCGGCAAAAAGAATACCAGATTAAGTTTAAAAAGCTTTCATATACATATATCATTTTAAAGATAAATTTTATTCTAAATTGTTTTTTGTTTTTAAAGCATTATAAATAAAAAATATAAGTATACATTTTTCTGGCAAATCAAAATTACCTTTTCCTCGCAGGTTTCCAAAAAGGTTGAAAAAGAAAATTTTTCAAAATGCATCGGCGTTACATGAATTGTTACTCTGTGGGTATAGGCGATAAGATAAAAAGTATGATAACACAGTAAAGGTTAATCCCTCAACTTTATGACAGAAATCAATAAAAAAATTATTGATTTCATCGGGACACGGAGGGTGATATTATTTGCGTAACAAAACTGCAAATTCGTTTCATGACATTATTACCCGGTGAGTCATGGTGCTACTGTAAAAACAAAGTACACGACAGTAACGGGTAAGACGGGTTCAAATTCAAAATCAAAATCAAAATCAAAATCAAAATCAAAATCAAAATCAAAATCAAAATCAAAATCAAAATCAAAATCAAAATCAAAATCAAAGTCAAAATCAAAATCAAAATCAAAATCAAAATCAAAATCAAAATCTAAATCAAAATCAAAATCAAAATCAAAATCAAAATCAAAATCAAAATCAAAATCAAAATCAAAAGCAAAATCAAAATCAATATCAATATCAATATCCAAATGAAAATCAAAATCAAAATCAAAATCAAAATCAAAATCAAAAACAAAATCAAATTCAAAATCAAAATCAAAATTCAAATCAAAATCAAAATCAAAATCAAAATCAAAATCAAAATCAAAATCAAAATCAAAATCAAAATCAAAATCAAAATCAAAATCAAAATCAAAATCAAAATCAAAATCAAAATCAAAATCAAAATCAAAATCAAAATCAAAATCAAAATCAAAATCAAAATCAAAAACAAAAACAAAATCAAAATCAAAATCAAAATCTAAATCAAAATCAAAATCAAAATCAAAATCAAAATCAAAATCAAAATCAAAATCAAAATCAAAATCAAAATCAAAATCAAAATCAAATTCAAAACAAAAATCAAAATAAAACTCAAAATCGAAATCAAAATCAAAATCAAAATCAAAATCAAAATCAAAATGAAAATCAAAATCAAAATCAAAATCAAAATCAAAATCAAAATCAAAATCAAAACCAAAACCAAAACCAAAACCAAAATCAAAATCAAAATCAAAATCAAAATCAAAATCAAAATCAAAATCAAAATCAAAATCAAAATCAAAATCAAAATCAAAATCAAAATCAAAATCAAAATCAAAATCAAAATCAAAATCAAAATCAAAATCAAAATCAAAATCAATATCAAAATCAAAATCAAAATCAAAATCATAATTAAAATCAAAATCAAAATCAAAATCAAAATCAAAATCAAAATCAAAATCAAAATCAAAATCAAAATCAAAATCAAAATCAAAATCAAAATCAAAATCAAAATCAAAATCAAAATCAAAATCAAAATCAAAATCAAAATCAAAATCAAAATCAAAATCAAAATCAAAATCAAAATCAAAATCAAAATCAAAATCAAAATCAAAATCAAAATCAAAATCAAAAGCAAAATCAAAATCAAAAATCAAAATCAAAATCAAAATCAAAATCAAAATCAAAATCTAATCAAAATAAAAATCAAAATCAAAATCAAAATCAAAATCGAAATCAAAATCGACATCGAAATCAAAATCAAAATCAAAATCTCAATATAAATCAAAATCAAAATCAAAATCAAAATCAAAATCAAAATCAAAATCAAAATCAAAATCAAAATCAAAATCAAAATCAAAATCAATATCAAAACCAAAATCAATCAGAACCAAAAATCAAAATCGATGTCAAAATCAAAATAAAATAATTTAAATATTTAAATAAATTAAAATAAAAATGAATATAAAAAACATTAATATTGAAATATCAATAAAAATTAAAATAAAGTACAAATAAAAATAAAAATAAAAATCAAAATAAAAATAAAAATAAAAATAAAAAAAAAAATACAAATACAAATACAAATACAAACACAATACAAATACAAATAAAAAAAAATTAAATAAGGACAAGTATTGGAATAAGAACTTGGACTTAGAAGTAAGAAAAAAGGATGAGGTCAGAGATTTGATAAAGAATTAGGACCAGAATAGGATAAGAACATGGACCAGGATAGGTTCATCGTTGGACGACGACTAGGAAAGGGATTCAGAGAAGGTTAACAAAATGAATTTGGACATAGATAAGGACAGGACGTAACACAAGTACTATGAAAAATATAAGAATAACAATAAGGATGTAGACAAGTTAAGTGATAACTGAAAGAATGAGAATAAGGACAAGTATTGATAAAGATACGTTGATAACTAAGGGTTTATCTATGACAGAACCAACTGCATCCTGTTTTTTAGCTTTAAGCCAAGGATTTTAGCTTTAACATCTATTCAGTCAAGTCATCCTTGGTTGGAAACGGGATGATTGATTAGGGGGAAGAAGGCCATTGCGTCAGTCAATTCAAGATATCAAGCAATACCATGCACAAGCTTCTCTACTCTTCAATGCAACTTTTAAGTCGGAAATATGTAGAATTTTCAATATAAGTCGAAAGAGGAAATGAGGAAAAGAAAATTAGAAATAAAGTAGGTCCATGACCTCGAATTAATTCTGTTTTATCAGCCAATTATTTGTTATAAATCAGACTTAAAAACTTAATTAACATTTTAAAAAATTATTTTATTTTGCCAATTTTATTCTTATCCTTTTACCATATCATTAATAATATTGATAATTGTCTCCGCACCAACAGCTTGTTGTTTCTTTTTTTTTTTTTTATACCGTTGTATGAAACACTCATCAATCAAAAAAATTAATTATAATACCATAAAACTATCCACTGGGTTCTTTATTGAGCATGAGTTGTTTTGCGGAAAAATAAATAAGAAAATTAAAAAAAAAAATCAAATCAAAAATTTTAATGGGCAATAAAAACAAAACAAAAAATAAAGTCAAGCCGTTAAAGTTAACTGTTGTAGAAATATATGACTCAGAAAATTATAATAAAAAACTAAATTGCACCGTGGGTGATAAAAGCTAAAAACCTTTATTTTTTCTTTTTTTTTTTTCTTGTGATTTTATGCGCGCTTTTTGGATTTTTTTTTTCTGAATAACAAGAACTTTGGCTTTTTTTTAAGAAAAAAAAAAACAAAAAGAATAAAAAAAATTCTTAATGGAAGTATATAAATTAGAAAAAAATGCGCGTGTCGTTTTCTTGTGGAAATATATCAGTGTCAAAATGTGTGCGACTGAACGTATCTATGTGTGTGTGGCGCGTGTATCTTTTTCTTATGCGAGTTCATTAAATTTTGACACAGACAGAACACAAAAAGAAAAAAGTCACTGCAGCTTTATAAATAAGCTTAGCAGCTATACACTATGAATGACAGCTTTAGGGCAAGTAGATCATTTTATTTAATAAAAAAATAAAAAACTCTTTCACTTTACTATAGAATGATATTTTAAGCCTTATCAAGCTTTAAATGGTAAGTTCCAATTTTGTATGGAATACATAGATTTTTGTGGAATTTATGAAATTTTTGCTATTTTGATGACGTCACTTTGTATGGACAGTAGGCGTGTCTTTTATTCAATTTCGAAAGATTTCAAAACTTGAGTGCTTTTTTGGAATTAAAGCTCATGTGCAATATTTCATGCGTTTAGCTTAATTTTGTGGAATTTGTAGAGATTTTACCATTTTTATGATGACGTCATTTTGTATGGGAGAGAGGTGTAGTTTTCATACGATTTTGCCAACTTTTAAAGTAAGAGTGTTTATATGGAATCAGAGTTCATGTGCACAATTGCAAGAATTTTCGAAGAATTTTAGAAGATTTGGTCGTTTTAAGAACGACAATATGCAAGGGAGATAGGCGTGATTTTCATGCGATTATGTCAAATTCAAACTTAGAGAGCGAGTACGCAACATTTTATGCGTTTAGATTAGTTTTTGTGGTGTTTTTAATGATTTTACCATTTTGATGACGTCACTTCGTATAGGAGATCGGCGAGATTTTCATCAGAATTTGCCAGATTTTATAGTTAGAGTGTATAGAGTTAGGAATCATAGTACATGTGCACAATTTTAAGTGCTTAGATTAAGTTTTATAGAAATTTTTTAAATTTTACTATTTTCATGACGTCACTTCGCATAGGAGGTGGGCGTGGTTTTCATCCCATTTTGACAAAATTCACGACATTTTAGCAATCTTGCGATGATTCTTAGATCATTCTTTGTCTTCATGCATTCTTTAAGTTTTTTTAGGTCGTATGGCCCAAAGAGAAGTTAAGAATGCTTTAACCTTGGTGGATTTCTCCATTATTTTCCTCTTTATTTTTCTTTCTCTTTTCTTACCTTCTGACCTTCTTTCCAACGAATCTAACATTCCATTTCGAACCAAGGCTGACTTGACGGAATTCAAAGCCCAAAAGAAAAAAAAAACACAAAAGAAAACAAACAAAACTAGAAAACCTTTGATTTGAACTATTTTTGTAAAATGTTCACTTTATTTTTGAACAGAAATTAAAACAAATGAAAATACAAATTTGAAAAAAAAACTTCAGTGAAATGCATTTTTTCAATAAAAAGTCTTTGTCTAATAATTTTTTGTACACCTGGAAACAAATGTGATTGTCTTAAAGTCACAATCATATTTTTGTTATTAGAGTCCTTCTTTTGTTTCATTTTTATCTATGGTCATGTCATATTATTTTTTACGCTCCTGGAAAAAAATGTTGATGAAACAAAAATTTTATAAAAAGAACTTTTTAAAGCCTTTTTCGAACTTTTTTCCAATAAATAAAAGCTTCTCCGTTTATTAGTTGGAGTCAATGTGGATAAGTCACCGATGATTTTCGCACGCTGACTCTTATCTCACGCCCAAGGAATTCATTCACACTTCTTTTTTACGAAATACACAAAAAACCATACCAAACACAATACAGCCTATAATAAAAGTGGCATTAAAAGCAATTACAAAGAAACAATTACTAAAGTCAAAATCAAAGAATTTATTTATTAATTAAATTCAGCGTAGTTACCTTATCGTGCACGTGCAACATTTAATTAAATCATTGAATGTTATTGTTTCTACTACTTCATTTTTTGGTTTCTACATTAATTGTTGTTCCTACTTTTGGTGTTGTTACTTTTTTGTTTTTGTTACTTTTTTTGTTGTTGTTACTTCTTTTGTTGTTGTTATTTCTATTTGATTTCTTGCTGTTGCGATACCATAACAAATGTCTAAAAATTATGCGAAATGTGTGCCCCATCACGATAGTATTGCTTATATGGCTGGCTGTGGGTCTGTCGTTATCTCTGCTCCCAGACATAAACACGAATAAATTTGTTTATATGTATAAACTACCAAAATGAAAAGAACGGTAGAAACGTGCTCTCTAAAGTCATCAACTCAAATTTTGTAAGGTTGGATTTTATATGGTCTGCTTAATTAACTGCTAAAACAAAAACAAAAACCAAAAAAAATTTCGTTTTGAGATGCTAATTTTTAGAGGTGCGATAAGAAATTGTTTACAGAACTTGTTTGGTTGGTTTTGTTTACTTTTTGACTGCTTTCGAAGAAAAGACAATTTTTTAGGCTGCTTTCGAAGACAAAGACAAATATAAATTTTCTAGAAAGATGAAAGATTGGCTCTAAGGTAGAAGTAAAGTAAGAGGTGGAGGTACAGGTGGTGGTAGAGGTAGAAGTAGAGGTAGAGGTAGAGGTAGAGGTAGAGGTAAAGGTAGAGGTAGAGGTAGAGGTAGAGGTAGAGGTAGAGGTAGAGGTAGAGGTAGAGGTAGAGGTAGAGGTAGAGGTAGAGGTAGAGGTAGAGGTAGAGGTAGAGGTAGAGGTAGAGGTAGAGGTTAGAGGTAGAGGTAGAGGTAGAGGTAGAGGTAGAGGTAGAGGTAGAGGTAGAGGTAGAGGTAGAGGTAGATGTAGAGGTAGAGGTAGAGGTAGAGGTAGAGGTAGAGGTAGAGGTAGAGGTAGAGGTAGAGGTAGAGGTAGAGGTAGAGGTAGAGGTAGAGGTAGAGGTAGAGGTAGAGGTAGAGGTAGAGGTAGAGGTAGAGGTAGAGGTAGAGGTAGAGGTAGAGGTAGAGGTAGAGGTAGAGGTAGAGGTAGAGGTAGAGGTAGAGGTAGAGGTAGAGGTAGAGGTAGAGGTAGAGGTAGAGGTAGAGGTAGAGGTAGAGGTAGAGGTAGAGGTAGAGGTAGAGGTAGAGGTAGAGGTAGAGGTAGAGGTAGAGGTAGAGGTAGAGGTAGAGGTAGAGGTAGAGGTAGAGGTAAAGGTAGGGGTAGAGGTACGATTAGAAAAAACTAATTTTATAAAATCTATATATGGGCAAATCCTGTGTGTCGGACGTCACATTCGGACGCATTTTTTTCCAATTTATATGCTGAAAATGTTTTGTTTAGGAAAAAAGAACTAGTGCATCATTAAGTATTAAGGGGCTACTATTTATAAATATCAGAAAAAAATACAATATAAGTGTACGTACATGAACAGTGGTTTTGATATTCAGCGTTCGGACGTTATTAAAATAGAAGTAGTTTTGATATTAATTGCAAAATCTGCTATTTGCAGCGAACTGATTCGAGCTGCGAGAAAATATTATAGGAATGAAACGTTTAGAATGAACTGAAATATATACAAAAGTTATTATAGTCATTAACTTTTATTACTATTTTTTTTATTTTTGTAATATTTATTATTGTTCGGACGTCATGTGTCGGACGTCATTAATTTTTCCACATTTTTATAATTTTTACAGTATATTACTTATATATATTTTTTTAATTATTTTTAATGTTAACATCGACGTTACGTTTAAAAAAATAGGCTTTATAAAAAATATAACAAAAATTATGAGATGTTTGAAGTCCTTGAAGATATATTTTTAATATTTTGCCATCTATTGTGGAGCGATGTTACGGAGTTTTCAGTTTTTTTTACGTTTATATACATTACCTCAATTTATGAAATATGTACCTTGTGTTTTCTTCACAAATAACTGGCTGTAAAGAGACATGTGTATCCAACCAACAAACTGTCCAAATTGCTTTCAAGGCATGACCAATTTAAAAGGTGTCAGCGACAATTAAATCTAAAATTTGCTTAAAAGAAACAAATTCCTGAAACCTCAGCGAAAGACATCTACAGAAAGAGGATGTCTTAAAATTCCTCAAAATCAATTTAAGACGTTCCAAGGACTTGTAGGAATATTTTTTTTTTTTTTTTTTGGAGAAAAATAATTGGTCTTTTTCAGACAAAAACATCGATATGTCATTCAATACGATCAGACTTTTAATACCGATGATATGATGAAAATTAAAAAAGGGAGCCCTACGTTCGGCAAAAAATTTTCAAAAATTTTTTAATAATACTTCTGCTGGAAATATCGATATACTTCCTGAGCAAAAGATTAATGATATTTTAAGAGCTTTATTTTTTTAATATAAGGGTGGTGCATTAGGATGGTAGAAACTGAGATCTGGAGGGTAAGTATTAAAACGGTACAGCTGAGGTTAATGATCTCTATAGAAGTCATATTGGTCTCCTTGAGACATAAACATTGATATACCAAACTTTAAAATCCGACCGTTAACACCAGAGATATGAAGTTATATGTCAATGCGCGACCCCTACGTTCGGTCAAAAAAAAATTTTTTTTTAGAAATTGTCTTGCAAAAATATGTCATATTCGCTGGTGGTGGTACGGTGGTACATCGATAGCTAGTAAAGTACTTGCCCCGATTTTCCTAATTTTTTGTCAATAGATAGATACCATTAACACGGAGGTCTTTTTTTAAAGAAGTGGGTGATATTCGACAAAGGCGCGTCTTAATAACACGCACAACACAATTGATCATAAAAAGCTAGGTCAAAGTCCTTTCAAGGGCTGAAATGGCCAGTTATTTATTTTTATTTATTTTATAGCACTGAAGTTGTGCTAAAATTTATTTTATAGTTAAGCAAAAATCAAGAAAACTTTATCGCCTCAATGTTTGTGTGCTGACTCAGCATCTGGTGAGGTTTTATTTTGGTTAAGATTGAGGCCAAGATGATTCATGATTTCACAAGCCAAACGAGTACACAAAAAAAGTTAAGCTAAATTATGGAAAACAGATACTGTTAAGTTTAATACCCTGTTTAAGTAAATTATCTTTAGATATTATTTCTTTTCTTTGGGGGGAAATCACCTTTTCAACATCTGCCATGTAGCAATTAGTGCTATATGGCCTAGTTGAAGTTAGCTTTTGCGATTTTTGTAGATAATCATGTTCATAAATTATCAAAACAAAAAAAAAAGAAACAAAAACGTGTTTAGAACTATTATGCAAATAGTAAAAAGGTGTTATATTCGCACACTCCATAAAAAAAACAAATCTGACATTGTGTGTTGTTATTGTTTATTCAACAGTTTCCTTGCTTATTTCAAATAAATAAATTGATAAAAATTACACGCGCTAGATAGAAAATTAATAACATTAGGAAAAAAAAAAGAAAAGATAAACTGGGGTACATTTTTATGCAGGCACTGATAAAAGGTAAATAAAGCTGTTTGTATAATTTGTACACAAATACATGTTTTATGGAGACTTTTAGTATGAATACCATTATGGAAAATCTTACACAATATAACTCTAAATTCTGTTTCAACATGACGAAGGCTTGGCACAGTGGAACCAAATACAAGAAACTGTATTTTCATTCAAGAAAATGAAATTGATGTTCATATTCCAATGAAGGCCATTAGTGAATATATCGATAACTTTTGACACCTTTCGTCCCATAGTGCGCTGTTTAAGATGAAGCAAATATAATGTTGAAAGGAATAAAATTTTTTTAAGGGAGTAGTACCAATCTTTTGGTAGAAAAAAACATATATTTTTAATATTTTTTTTTTTCAATCATATTTATTGAATATCAATTTTAAACTTTTCGTGACATATTTATAAATGTTTGAAGATAACTAAAAAAAATTTTTTTATCACTTCTTCAGCCGGTAGAGGGCGATGAAATCACGCATTAAAAAAAAAATTGTCCCGCTGCTGCAACTTAATGTCAGGAACGGCTAATCTGAAACAAAAAAATCAAATTGGTTATTATTGGTGACAACCTCTTACGTTGAAATTAACCACATTTCGGGAAAATGTCAGAATTTAATTGTCAGAATCGAATATTTGCACTTTGATAAATTAACCGCGTTATGCTAAAAAATGTCTTCAACAATTCTGCCAAAATAATCCAAGTAAAAATATTTGCCAATTATTTTCTTTATATTTTTGTTCTTTAACCTGTCAGCTATGAGAAAGTTCAACAGGATATGAAATCATCAACAAAAGCATAAATTACAGTATTGTTCAAAAAAGTAACAATAAAAAGGCAATTTTGTTTTGCTTAATTTTATCTGATGACATGAATAGCAGAACAATATGAGTTCGGCGGACAACAAAAACAATTTGCATTGTTTTGTTCTATGCTATTTTTTTGGTTTTTTGTGTTTTTTTTCCGAAAAAGTAAAAAAAGAAACTTTTACAAATCCAAATCTTTTGTTTAACTTTTCATGGTTACTTTGTAATGACTTAAAAACTTTAATGAGGTCAATTATTGTTCTCTCCATATAAGCTTAAATAATACTTACACACGAACTTTTTATGAAATCTTATAACGTGAGCTAGCGACATGTTTAACATGTGCACGCTTGGCAACAATGCTTCGAAGAGAAGAAAAAACGAAACAACCTTTGATTGCACGTGTCTGCGGTAAAGCAATAAAGATTTTTTGTTTTATATAAATTCATCACGTTATTACGATTTTTTTTTCAAAAATTTGTACCTCGAAAAGTACTTTAGCTCAGTAAGAAAATTACTCAGCACTACTTTCTGATGTACGAGTACAAAACAAAACTGATAAAATTCATTCTTTTTAGTGCATAAAATATACCTCTCACGCTTTTGGCCAACGAAGTTTAATCCCAAAAATGTATGGTGCTTTCAATACTGTATAAGACTAGTTTCCGCGTAAAATGCACAGTTAAATTTTCTTAATTAGTTATTCTCCAAAACAAAGTATACAAAGATCATCTGATTTCTTAAGTGCACAAAATAACTACGAATTGATCTTGTGATAATATAACATAATATAACATAACATAAAATAACATAACATAATATAACATAACATAACATAAAATAACATAAAACAAAACAACATAACACAGCACAACATAACATAACATAATATGCCAAAACATAGCATAACATAACATAAAATAACATAAAACAAAACAACATAACACAGCACAACATAACATAACATAATATGCCAAAACATAGCATAACATAACATAACATAACATAACATAACATAAAACAACATAACACAGCACAACATAACATAACATAATATGCCAAAACATAGCATAACATAATATAACATAACATAACATAACATAAAACAACACATCACAACACAACACAACACAACATAACATAACATAACATAACATAACATAAAAAACACAACACAACATAACATAACATAACATAACATAACATAACATAAAAAACACAACACATCATAACATAACATAACATAACATAATATAACGTAACATAAGGCTGAAAAAGAAAAATAGGCGGCCCCGGTAGTCGAGTAGGTAGCGTGCTTGACTGCTACCCTATACATAGGTCCCGGTTTCGATTCCCGGCCAGGACATGGTCCTTCGCTTTAAATCTTTTGCATTTGCAATTTTCTATCCTCATTTCTAATCAACTGAAATTAAAAATTCATCAGTTACGACTTAAAGTTGTAGTTGATGGTAGAGAAGTTTGTGAAGAGATTGCCTTTTAACTTGAATTGATTGAGGTAAAGGCATAACACATTCAAATTCAGATGTTTCTTTGGCTTTCTACCACGCTTAGAACATCCTACACTTGTTTCACTTGATTGACCTTTCCTTCCCACTAATCTATCACCCCATTTCGAACCAAGGCAGACTTGACTGAAATTCCACCTGAAATCCTTGGTTCAAGGTTAAAAATAAATAGCATAACGTAAAATAACATAACATAACATAACATAAGATAACGTTACATAACATAACTTAACATAACATAATATAACATAAGATAACATAAGATAACATTACATAACATAACATAACATAACATAACAGAACATAACATAACATAACATAACATAACATAGCACAACATAACACAACATAACATAAAATAACATTACATAACATAACATAACGTAACATAGCATAACATAACACAACATAACATAACATAACACAACATAGTATTTATAAGGTTGAAAAATAAAAATTATTCTGTAGAAATTCAAGAACTTTTAAGCACTTTTTACAATTCAAACTTACAACTCGCCCCATGACTCAATCATGTGAAAAAATTTATTAAAGATACATCGGTAATTTAAAAAAAAAAAAAAAAACGATAAAAAATTGTAAATTAATAATTTTCTCAAAAAGATTCAAATTCAAAAATTGTTCGAAAATTTGTCGATTTTGGTATCATTACCCTACCCTTCCCCCACCCCACCACGGTGTGTAGGAAGCAACTTTTATTCAACCTGAAATGTCTACGCAATCTGAGTATGAATATAAGTACAGCCAAATTTTTTATTTTAAGAGATATGTTTATGTTTTTGTTGTTACTGAAAAAGGAATTGAAAAGATAACAAAATTTATGGGAAAAAAATCCAGTTTATTACGTGAAATTCTGCGAAATTTTCACTCAAAGTTGAAATTGAGTAGTTTCAACCGATTGATTTCATGTTCACACGAGCACAGCTCGGGAACGGTTAAGTCGTTGGGGTTTTTTGACATACCGTTAGAAAGGTGATTTCATTGCCTTTACAATAAGCTCTCAAAATAAGTTTTCTGTGAATTAGCTTTTCTGCTAGAAAAACTAATGAGGATCATAATTTTGAAATACTAATTAACACTGCAGCATCTAAGAGTGTAAAAAATAAACCCCCCCCCCCCCCCCCCCCCATCCGATACGATTTTATGCTCAACTCGACACCACCTTTCACATACATAAACAGTTGCACTCAGTTGCGGGACACTCTGATAAAAAAATTGTTTTATTTACTATAAAAAATCGATTTGGCCCCTTAAATGAACTCATAGGATTTTAAAAACAATGATTTCTGCATCCATAGATGGTTTTTCCAACATCGGCATGCTCAGATTTTGTCGATATTTCAGGTTGAATAACAGTTGCTTCCTACACACCGTGCCCCATTTCCAAGCCTGTCATGCTGTATCGATATTTTCATTAATCTGCACCTTTTGCGGCAATATTTGAAAAGGAGGACATTAATTTAGCATGAACTGATTTGACTTTCACATACTGACAAAACAATATTTTAATAATGGATGAAAACCAAACCAACCTGGGGTTGAATTCATCCTTTCGAAAAAAAAAATATATTGGAATATATTACGTTAAAATATTTTTGCCTGCATTTAAAAACTACGAAATCGCTCAAAGTGTTAAACATATGAAGCATATTTTGTCTACATATAGAATGCAGCACGTTCTAGTTTGTGAAATAATCATTCGTTTAACTTGATTTGAATGCTTTACTCATTTCCTCATCATTTAAGCAGGCAATCGATAATAATTGACGTCAAAGACCGGACCGATTACAATAAACTTTTGCAACTACCACCACAACCACCACGAGAAATGCACAGACACATCATAGCAGTGCACAATGACGTCACAATTGTGCAAATACCTCCACATAAATATTGCAAATACAAATACAAACGCATAAGTCCTGCCAGCTGCATACACAGACATAAAGCATTGTATGCAATCATGCAACACCCACGCCAGCAGCACAGTCTGCATGCCTAGCATTGCGCTCTCAGACACTCACACACACTGACACAAACATACACATACACATATACTAACTACATTAAACAAAATTCGTTTTTTTTTCAAAGTATTCGAAATACTATCCTTTTTACAGCAGTGCTAAGCATAGGATATTTTTCTTGCCACTTCTTACAGTAGAAACGAACGTTAATCTTCATAACGTTGTGTCTGGTGAATGGAGCTGTTGGGGGTGGTGTGTCGCCTGAGCTGGGTGTAGGAATAGCACAGTGTGACTTAAGGTCATGAAAACAGCACGCGCGTGTACCTAATATTCACATTTCCCTCAAGACCAAACAAAAAAAAAAAAAAAACAAAAAAAAAAACAAATAAAAAACGAAATAGAGAAGAGCGGAGACGACACCAGTAGCTGCCGGTTTTTGAATGCCATATGGTAATGTCTGTATGGCACCGTAGATGTGGGTAGCTATATGTGTAAGTGTTAATATATACTTACATACATATATATATACACACATATAGGTATGTATTTTTGGCTATATTTATATAGATATTGCTGTGTAGTATTGTATGGTGTTTGTAGATGAGTGAGTATGTATGCATGTTTGGTTGTATGCTTGTTAGCAGCAACAACTACGCAGAGAGCAGCAATCATCAGTAGCAAATGCTGTAGCAAATGCTGCTGTGAATCCAATTCGACCTAAATTTGTCCTTGACAAGGTAGCAACCAAGCCATTAGCAGTGAGAAGCCATGACTCGACTCGGCTTTTTCGTTAAACATAAAAAAAAAAAACAACAAAAAATGTACAACCCAAAATAATCCCAACGGAAGTGACGGGCGTAACAAGAACTCAAGACAAGCGGAAATGAATGTAAAATGCATTTATTTTTTTGTTGCCTCAGTTTGTGTAGATGAGACGGTGATGCGTAAACATGGGCTGAGCAGCGGATATCTTTTTTAACTCTGTAACCACCCATGGGTTTGGGGTTTGGATTTTTTAAGTAAAGATGTCAGTCAATTGGAAGGATGTGCGGTCTTTTAAAAGTTAAGACGACTAAATCCAAAGTTGAAGAGATGAAAAAGAAAAAAATTAAAAAAGGACCTTCTTCTTATTGTTTCTTTTTTTCACAAGACGGAGACGCATAACTTTTGTTGTAAGCTTTGATTGAAAGAAGAATTAATTTGAAATATGTTAATTTTTCATTTTTTTTTACCAACTTTATTTAAAATATTTAAAGCTGTTGTCACCACGGTCAAGGGTGATGTGATAGGAAGAGAAAAGGAGAAATAGAGAAAAGGGTATGGATACGACTGGAAAAATTTGTAAGTGTTAATTATGTGTAGGAGTGTTAAGTGAAGCTCGTAAAATTTTTTGAGTCATTCGATGAAAATTTTTAACATTTCTACCCAGTGAGCCGGAATCTGGGCAAACAGGTCCGTTTACTAGCTTTGCAATTTAATCATTTTCAAATCATTCGTTGAATCCTTTTCAAAATCAAATGTTTTTTAATAGCCATTAATGACAAAACGTCACACAAGTTAATTTTGTTTTTATTTATTTAAGTAGGTAAGAAACTTTGAAAACACTTTTTGTTCTTTATTCGTAAACGATAAACAAATGATTCTCTTGTGAAGATTTTATTTTCTGAAAAAAATTTGTGATTCTTTCTTTTGTATAAATATATATAAAATATTAAAAAAAATCAACATCAACATCATCAACATCAACATCAACATCAACATCAACATCAACATCAACATCAACATCAACATCAACATCAACATCAACATCAACATCAACATCAACATCAACATCAACATCAACATCAACATCAACATCAACATCAACATCAACATCAACATCAACATCAACATCAACATCAACATCAACATCAACATCAACATCAACATCAACATCAACATCAACATCAACATCAACATCAACATCAACATCAACATCAACATCAACATCAACATCAACATCAACATCAACATCAACATCAACATCAACATCAACATCAACATCAACATCAACATCAACATCAACATCAACATCAACAACAATAACAACATCAACATTAACATCAACATCAACATCAACATCAACATCAACATCAACATCAACATCAACATCAACATCAACATTAACATCAGCATCAACATCAACATCAACATCAACATCAACATCAACATCAACATCAACATCAACATCAACATCAACATCAACATCAACATCAACATCAACATCAACATCAACATCAACATCAACATCAACATCAACATCAACATCAACATCAACATCAACATCAACATCAACATCAACATCAACATCAACATCAACATCAACATCAACATCAACATCAACATCAACATCAACATCAACATCAACATCAACATCAACATCAACATCAACATCAACATCAACATCAACATCAACATCAACATCAACATCAACATTAACATCAACATCAACATCAACATCAACATCAACATCAACATCAACATCAACATCAACATCAACATCAACATCAACATCAACATCAACATCAACATCAACATTAACATCAACATCAACATCAACATCAACATCAACATCAACATCAACATCAAAATCAACATTAACATCAACATCAACATCAACATCAACATCAACATCAGCATCAGCATCAACATCAACATCAACATCAACATCAACATTAACATCAACATCAACATCAACACCAACATCATTATCATCATCATCAACATCAACACGGCAAAACAGCCTATATTCTAATTAAAAAAATTTTGAAAGATTTTTTTATAAATTATTTGTATGAAGAGTACAGACATTTCCATGGGCGGTACGAGCAGTTTTGTCGACTCGACATTTTATAATACCTATGAATCAAATTTTATTAGAGTATCTCCTAAATGGACGTACTTGTCTCAATAGAATAAATTGGTAATGTTTGTAAAGACTGATATGTTACTTACTATACCTTCCACGCCTTATAATTGGCGCTATATAAACGACTTACACGAGTAAAATTTGTTCGATTCAAAATAAATTTTCAAAATATATTTATGTGTGGGTAGTTATACAAACGGGGATATTTTGGACAGCCCGGCTTATTTCGTATATAAATATTTTGAAAAATACATTTGTTTCCAACGGCGCACTAAGCCATTATGGCGCCTGAAATGCCCCTTAAAATAAACTCATTTCAAAATTTATATTTTTTTTTTCTAAAACGTTATTTTGCCGATTTTTAAGAAACATTTACAGATTTCTCTGTCCCCTGGTCTCAGTTTGGCCCAAATTTTCAATTTTGAATTTTTTGACTGGCCATTTTCAGATAGTGTGAAAAATGTCATCAACTTGAAATAAAACTACTTCCCGAGACTCATATAAAACAAAAATTTCGTGCCAGAATTAACTCCATTTTCTTTCTTTGTGTGTAGAACTACCCATATAAGTTCTATTGACTTCTTAACTTTTTTAATTTTTCTTTTCTAAGCAAAATTTTTATGTATATTTTTTTTTTGTATCGGAAATTAAAAAAAAAAGCTTGCAATATATCGACTGTCCTTCAAAACTTTAGACTCTGTGTATCAAAAATCCCTGGTTTCTATTAAAATGTTACAAATTATTATCATATCGCGCAGAGAAATAACCTAGTTACCTAACCATGCAAATAGTTTAACTTTCAGTCGAAAAACCACGTAAACCTCTCATATACACAAGAGGTTTTCCAAAAATATTGCCCCACAAAAAAAAATAAAAAGGCAAAAAAATCAGAATATGCAACACTGGCACATGCTGTAAGAGCGATAAACATTGGAAGTCCCTTGATGAGGAAGCCACACTCCTATCCCATGTACTTCCCTGTAGACTCACACTTCAATACACCAAATTACACCACCACCTTCTCCGAGCAAGGACGAAACGATGAATAGCATAAAAAAGCTAGCATCAGAGTATGAATAAACGAGAGATGAGAAATAATATTTAGAAAATCCGAAAAACGTGATGCTTTCGCTTCGCTTAGCCAGAAAAAAAAGAAAAAATTAAAGAGGACTGCAAAACTGTTGAGCTGGTAGTTTGAGTAAGAGTGTGCGTTATAGGAAAATGTGTAAAAATTAAGGGTGAAAAAACACGATTGAGGGCATTCTGAGGTTAAAGGTACACACACTAACAATGCGTTCAACAAAAAATAAAAGAAATTAAAATAAAGCACAAAAGATGCTTACATTTAGCGCCAAAATTTGTGAAATAGTTGTTGTATGACTGACTCTGCCTGCTGCTCTTGTTGCTGATGATGTTTGTTTTTGTTTGGCGTCTATTGTTTTCGCACCTAAACAGGTCCTTCGGGTGTTGTGAATTCCAGACAGACGCAGCTTTGCTTTGAATGAAAAAACAAAAAAAAAATAGCACAAAAGCTTTTGGCACTTTTAGTATTTCTTTATTGCTCCTGGATTTTTTTTTTTTTTTTTTTTTTTTTTCTGAACTCTACAAATTTTCTTTATTTATTGTACTTAAACTTTAGTTCTCTCGCTTCATGCAGCTTTTTATGTGCACACTTTTAATAATGTCCCGTTATTTGTTAATTAGTAAACGCCGACGGATGCTTCACTGCACATTCGCTTTGTTGCCGAATCAGCATTAAATTATTCACTTCCGGTGTGCTCTGCAATTGTCTCAATGCGCTCAACATTCGCGTCGGTATTTTTTGAATTGGTTGTTTTTTTTTTAACTTTTCACAAGCAAACGTTTTAATTATTTTTCGTTTTTTATTTGCTTTAATTGAGAAGAGCTACACACAACATTCTCGTCGTTTAGTCGCGCGTTGTTTGAGCTTCGTTACGAAGTCGCTTTCATACTTTAGCGATTTTCGAATCGCCCTCGACGGCTTCGTTTAATGCAGGTGTGTGTGTTTCTGTGGATTTTATATGCATCGTGATGTTGGACAACATGTTGCTAGTGTTCTTTAGGTAAGCTGCATAGTACAGTGGCGGTTAAAATAAATAGAGTATTTAATTTGTTTTGAGAAATATTTTACTTTCAATTGCTAAAAAGATATCTTAATAAATCAAATTAAATAAAGCATGTTTTTTAGAAGTGGAGAAGCTTAAATTGGCAACACTGTGTTATGTGACAGCCGATTTGACATTTCTCGTCTGTTTTGTGGTTAGTTTAGATTGACAATTCACCATGAATAGACTCACCCCGGAACAAGGTTTGCAAATTATTGAAAAAAAAAAAATTTAAAATTTAATTTGAAAAACATTGCCATTTCCACAATTTCATGAACTTTTAACGAAATTGCTATGTAAATAAACAGAATTTTTGCATTAAGAGAAATGATAATCCACAAGACTTGATGTAAACATCATTACATCAAGACAAACTCACCGTTTGGTGCATTTTATAGGCTGATGGAATCATTTGTTCATGTGTCTTAAAAAATTATGGTCAAAAGCTCAAGTAATGTTAGCAGAATCTAAATTATTGTATATTTTATATTATATGTAGAAACGAGCTCCGAATAATCGTGGTCACCACATATTTCACGTTAAAAACTATTGATTCCTGCTATATAAACTGATACTTGCTATCCAAAGATTCACAAAATATTTTTCAAAATTTGAAAAACTATTGATTCCTGCTATATAAACTGATATTTGCTATCCAAAGATTCACAAAATATTTTTCAAAATTTTTGTAATTATAATGCAAAAAAAAAAAGACTTTTTAAAAAAATGAATGCATTTTTAAATAAACCTGAAAATTTCAAACCTCTTAGTTATTTATTTTTTTTTTCTGCCTAAAACGATTACCTCAATATCACTCCATTTAACTCACCTCAAATGTATTGGGCCTTAAATCTTAAAAAAAATACTTTAGTGGGACCTTAAAATGCTTAAAATGCTCAATTATTAAAAAAATGTAATTCGGATGAGGGTTAAAATTTTTAAAGTGGAACTTTATGCGTGTCCTTGTACCTAGTGTGACTTTTCAATACTGCCGCAGTTTTTCTTATTAACCTTTTGAGCGCCGGAACATCTTTAATAAAACGCTTTTCAATAAGCTTCACAATAATCCGACAATTTCAACAGAATTTAAAGCATTTGCGTTTTGGAAGCCACTACACTCGAGGTTAAAACAAAGTTATTGGGAAAATATTCAGAGATATGATAAGAAAAAAAAAAAAGAGAAAAGTTTAATGTGAGAATGTTAAAATTCAATTGTCTTAACTCTCATCGATATTTTATATCAGTTTTCTTTTTGAGAACTGAAACTAAAATGCAATTTTATTTGATATAATCACACCTTTGCTTTATACCGCTGATGATGAGACTTCTTCATTTCCAATTTCGTCAGTATACAAAGGTCTGAAATCTCAATACAGTAGAATCTGACAAATTAGAACCATTTTGTTCCACGGGTGATTCTAATTTCTGGACTTTTTTTTCACAGAAATTTAAAAGAAAAGAATGAAACTGGTTAAGAAATTTGTATGTTAACACAAAATAATTTATATTTATTAATATTTAATGTTTTTTTTTAACATAAAACTCATATAATTCCCCTATTTATATTTATATCAATGATCAAAGATCACTTATGAATTTAATAAATAAAGAAACGTCCAAATTCGAACCAGGTTCTAATTTCAGAGCGTTAAATATTGAAATAGCAGGTTCTAATTTCTGGAAATTTCGAATTTGTGAGATTGTACTGTTTAATGGATTAGCCTTCGAGCTATTTATTTTTTTTTTTGTTTTTTTAATTATATTCATCTTCAAATTGATCCGCATATGTTTTTTAACTCTCGATTAATTTGACATTTCCAAAATTTTATTCGATGTTTCAAATGGCGGTCATCAACAAGCTAACTTCTATATTAACATCTTAATGAGTTTTAACTTCGGTACTTTAAACAATTTTATATGTGTTTATTTCGAATATAATGTCAGAATGTTAGATTTAAAATTAGGTTTTCAAAATGTCGGGCAAAGACAAGCCAACGTAAAAAAGTCTTAATGCGTTTCAACTATAGTAATCCCAAAGTTATTGAGCTACCTCATTTCAAATCTGAATTTGAGGTTTTAAATTTAAAATTGCGACTTCAATATTGTGTCAATGAAAATTCTTATTTTGTGATTGAATCCCCCACCTGACAGACTATTTTTCAGTTGAAATAAATTTTTCTGATCCACATTTCTCTGCAGACAATGGCAAACCTTAGAGAGTAAATTATTGTCATGTTAAGTTTATTGAGAACATGACGTTAGCTGTTTGAAGTAGGCATTAATATTGTTAAGTCCAGTTCTTGATAATTTATATAAAAACATTTAATAGCGCGCTCAAGACAGTTGTTCATTAGAAGCTCGGTCAAAGTTCTTTTAAGGTTTGAAATGGCTCACTGGTTTCTTTTTACTATTAAGCTGACAGAATTTAAATTCTCATATGAACAGAAAACAAAATAAAAATAAATAAAGGCAACTCTCTCATTGCACTTATCATTTGAAATTTACCGCCACTGTGAATGCGAATAACATGTACCCAGGCTAGTAGACCTAACATTGTAGCAACATGTTGCTAGGAACTCATTGTATTGAGCACTTTTTCAATCATCATCATTGTTATCGTTTTTTTATGGACGTATATAAATAAACAAAAAAAAAATACAAAAGTAAAAAGAAAAGCAAAAAAATAGCAACAAAAAACTAAAGTTAGCAGCATGTGACGAAGCGTCTATGGTAAAGATGTATTACTTCAGAACAACCACCAACAACAACTTTTTCAACGTTTACACACATTTGTGTGTATGTGTGTGTGACGCGAAATGTGTTCGTCATCGATTCATAAAATATTAAGATAGTGTTGCCAGACTTGTTTAATTTTTTGTTTTGTATTTTGTTCTTCTTTTTTTTTTTCTTTTTTTAAGTGGTAGGCTGCTTGACTGACACCCCAGGAGTTCCTGGTTCTAATCTCGGCCAGGCTATGATCCTACGCTTTAATTTTTCGACATTTATTTACTCATTTCTAATCAATTGATATTTTAAATTTATTAGCATTGACGACCTAAACGTTGTTGGTGTTAAAGAAGTTTGTGAACGGGGTTTGCCTGATAACTGTTTTGACTGAGGTAAATGCATAACACTTTCCTCAGATTACAATGCATATCTTTCTACAGCTTTCCCCACGCTTAGAGCATTCTACACATATTTCACCTTATTACCCCTTCTTTCCTGCTAATATATCATCCCATTTCGAAGTAAGGTATACTTGACTGAATAATTGTAACACCTGAAATCCTTGGTTCAAAGATTAAAAAAATAACTTTCACCTGCTTTTTCTTTTAAACTATAGGGTTGAAACACTCTTAACTAGAGGGTTTAAGTTTTTAAACTATAATATTTTGTATATCTTTTAAATACCTTGAGGTATCATATCAAATATTAAAATGTTCATCCCCACCAGTGTTGCCAGAACTTTTTTGAGAAAAGCGCCCAAAATCGCCCAATGAAAAAAAAAATCATATCACCCAATATAAAAAAAAATTATATACATTTTTTTTCAAATAATATTGAGATCTGTTAATAGTATTAGATATTCTTATTTTCATATTTTTGAGATCTATAAAAAATAATAAAAAAGCTACTTCATTTTATACGAGCATTTTGATCGTTAAAGAACATTTTTTTAGAGACTATAACTTTTTAGTATTTTTCAATATGCAACTTTAAAAAAAAACTTTTTGCAAAAAACGTAGTTCCTTCAGCCATATTAGACTCTTCCTCCGTTTCGTCAATTCTCGAAGTATTGTTTAGTTCATACATTGATTTAGTTTATACAAGATGAATGCCAACTTACAAATATTGTCAAACATTTTGTCGCCTACGGCTGTCTTAATTTTGTATGCCGATTACCAAAATTCTTCGCTTTAAGATGGCACTTTGTTTTTGAAAACATTGCTCCATGGAAATGTCAACAAAGATTCGTATTCGATTTCTTCTGAACGTCGCTCTTCAAGAGATAGATAACGAAGAGGGAGTTCACGAAAAGAAGGTCTTATATAGTTTAAACATATTTCAGGACATAAAATAAAAGTATTTTCAAAAATTTCTAACAGACTAGGTTATCGTTTTAACATTTCCTTGATTAAAACTACAATGAAATTCTGGCATTTTGATAGTATGTCTATCATAAAAATATCATCACTTAATTTGTGAATTTCTTCATGGAACTGGTAATGAAATGTAAAGTCATTAATTCTTTTATAATTGCTTTTATCCGCTAAAATTTTATTTAAGCTGAATGTAGCTAAATTATCAAAAATGAAATTTTTGACAATGTCTTCTTTTATAATTTTTGAAACAAGTCTTTGAATAAATGTGATTCCAACGTAAGCTTGAAAAAAGTCAACTTTTTCTCGTTGAAAATATGAATTAAGTGAGTTGATGTTTTGAAGAAACGGTCTCAAAAAAATAAGTATTTCGATATAATTAAATTATCGATAAGGGCTTGTGAGCTGTGTTCAGTCGCATTGTTAACAGAGTGTTCCAAACACTTAAAACAATTGTTATTTTCTTTAATTGAAATTTTAAACACATTAGATGAATTTATGAAAAAAGGTTGTTTTTACAAAAATCGCTCAAAAAATCGCCAGGCGATTTTCTAAAAATTTAAGCGCAAAAACAAGAAAAAAAGCGCCCAATTGGCGATAAATCGCCCAATCTGGCAACGGTGATCCCCACACAGTGAAGTAAGATATTTAATGCTTACGACTAACGCTTTGAATCAAAATTTATAATTTCTCTTGATCTGGCAACCATAGCATGTGAAGCAGACTCTCGGTCGACTGTATTCTCATGCGCTCTTTTCTGTTTCAAAACACGAATTCTTTCCTCACACGTTCGTTTCATCGTTTGTTGTTCGTTCAAACGTTTCAGGCACTAGCGTTAGTTTAATGTCCGTTTTGCTGCACGTGTAGGCCATTTCGTCGACACCACCACCCCCCGCTCGATTAGACCAAAAGTGGTAATGGAAACATTCACACACACACACACATATATATATATAGCACACATTTAGATTTGCACAGAAGGGCAGGCAACATAGGCAGCAGCAACACGAGGCTTTTAATTGAGTTGCGTCTACATGTTGCTGAGCGGTGGAGAGCAGCGGATGTTGGCAACACAATGACTTGAGTAGCTTAACACATAAAAGGAAGTGTTGCTGTTGTTGTTGCTAATGCTGCTGCTGCTACTACTACTGCTGCTGCCGCTGATTTCGCTATCAATGGAAAGTGAGTGAAGAAGGGTGGGCCCCTAAGGATAACAAGGCTAAATAACAAAGAGTGTGAACTCAGTTGAATGTTGCCAAAAAGGCGTATGCTGAAGGCAGTTAATGGTTTTTTTTTATTTTCGTGCTGTTGTTACTGCAATGCTGCTGATTGCGCTGCTTGATTGTAAAGACAGTCCTGCTCGCCCCATCGCAAGGGAATTTAAGAAATCTAAGGGTAGCGAATCCTTTGTTATTGATGTTGTAGTATGGTTTTAGAAGAAATAGAAACATGGTAAGCATTTGTGTTGTCAAATATGCGAAAAACTCTTGAAACCGAGTTTGCCTACTCGCATCACCAGAAAATGATGATTTTCAAAACAATTTAAAAAGTAACCAGACTCAAACCGGTCAAGGAAAAGATTCCGGTTAATCGGAGTTCGGTGACATCAAATATGAAACGGCATAAATACTGTAGACTTTTTTCAAATATTTACATAACTTGTAAAAAAATTGAATAAAAACTTATAAGATGATCGAACCATTCGAATAACACACTCAAATTTTATTAACCCTTACAAGCATGGTGGGACTTTCAGGGTCGATTTAACTTAGTACTCTCATATGTTTTGGTACACGGCTGAACGTACTCACTGTGAGTGAACTACTGAACACACTCGCTTCGTTTTGACGTCTATTTGACATTTAGCATTTATGCTTTTTATTCGCGAAAAGTCAGCGGCAATCGTTTATTATCATGGAATGGGGCTTGCTCGAAAATCCTTTTGTTATAGTTGGTCTACAAAAATGTAGCATGAAAAGAGGTGATATCTTTCGGACCTTGTGACCACTCGGAGTCACTCGTAGTATTGCGTATCGTACTGTGAAGTTGTTTGAGTATAATGGTGGACTAATCGACCGTCCAAATCTGACGGTCCGCGTGTTGTAAAAACACAACAAGCCATTAAGGCGGTGAAGTCTCGAATCAAGCGAAAACCGCTGCGAAAGCAAAAAATATTGTCGCTAGAGATGAATATGAAACGGCGCAATCGATCTCTCGCATTCTTAAATATGACTTGGGGCTCAGAGCATATAAAAGACACAAGGGGCACCTTCTCACAGTAGCGTTAAAGGAACAACGTAAGCGAAAATCAAAAGCGTTTCTTCTCAAGCACGCGGATAATGGCCACAGACGAAT
Organism: Pherbina coryleti; assembly: GCA_943735915.1. Taxonomy (NCBI): domain Eukaryota; kingdom Metazoa; phylum Arthropoda; class Insecta; order Diptera; family Sciomyzidae; genus Pherbina; species Pherbina coryleti. The sequence goes on along the minus strand of OX030949.1, from coordinate 167,785,779 downwards.
TCTGTTTACTGACGAAAATTTTTCACCGTAGAGGAATCGTTTAAACGACATGTAGCAGAACTCATTCCGAAAGCTCAGAGAGGTCACCACCCAGCTTCTGCAATGATTTGGTGGGGTAGTCGCCTATGATAGGGTCACCAAGCTCCATCTTTGTGAAAAAGGAATCAAAATTTCGGCGAAAGTGTATGAATCCTACCTATGTTTTGGAATTGGTTGTGAAGCCTCTTAACACGAAATTACTTCAAAACAAGCCGTAGACCTTTCAACAAGATTCTGCTCAGGCCCACTCTTGAGGGCTTAAAAGCAATGTACCGGACGATGTACCGGAGAAAAAACGCCATGTCTCGAAAACGAAGCAAGATAGACAAAAATCAGGATTTGTACGGGTTTTCTAAAGGAGATTACAAAAACGGGATGCATAAATAGAGGGTTTGGTCGATTTGATAACATTGCCTCAAAAAATTATAAGAACACTATATCTCGAAAACGAAGCGAGATAGGCAAAAATAATGACTTTTCGGGTTTTATTAAGTTATCTATAAATTCAGGTCGGTCGATACGAAAAAAAATTTGAAAAATCGTCACGTCCTGAAAACGAAGCCAGAAATGGCCAAAAATACCGATTTTCACTGGTTTCCTTAGGTCAGTCGATATGATAACATGACCTGAAAAAATTTGACAAATAATAATATCGGTAGATTGATAACATAATCTCAAAAAATTGTAAAAAACGCCATTTCTCCCAAATCGAAGGAAGATAGGCCAAAAATAATGATTTTATGAGTTTTCTAAAAGCAGGTGAATCCAAATTTGGGACTTACAAGTAGAGAGGGTCTGTCGTTATAATTACATAACCTCAAAAAATTGGAAAAAACCCAAATCTTGGAAACTAAGCTAGATAGACCAAAAATAACGATCTTCATGTGTTGCCTAAATGGTAAATCTTTCCAAGAGGGTCGATCGGCATGAATATAACGACCAGTTGAATGGAATTTTTCCATTTTTTTCACTGATTTAATGGAATTTTTAAGAATTTATCGTTTTGATAAAATCACTTTGTATGGGAGGTAGACGCAATTTTCAACAACTTTTGCACATTTTAAATTTGATCTTTCGTAAAAGCTTATGCAATGAATTTCATCACGATAGCTCCTTAATTATGGCTGTAATCGGGATCACAGACAGATGAACATGCCTAAAACGACTCAGATGGTGATGGTGATCGAGAATATATACACTTTTATGACTGCCATGCCTACTAATGATCGTTAAAAACGGCATGATAGATAAATCCTTACGCAGTACACGTGGCTCTTTAATTTTTTAATAAAAATATCAAAAAATCCAAATCTGGTTACTTGAAGTACCCGGTTTTTAAAAAAATAGAAATTAAAAAAAAAACCGAAATTAAAAAATTAATAAAAACCCGGTTTTTAATAATCTGAAACTATGTTTTACAACTCTCGTAAGCATATAAAAATTATTGCTCGTGCAGAAAAAATTCGACAGACTATTAAGGGAAGGTTCGAAAATAGATGAATACTCGCAAGATGGCAATGATTGAGTATCAAAGTATTTGGTAAAGGCAGGGGAAATATATAAATCTACTTTAAGTGCATTGAAGAAGAAAAAATTTATCTATGCTTTAAGCTATACAGCCTTTGGTAATAAATGGTACAATGGTAAGTATCGATATATTATATTCGTAGCTTGAGCTATGAATACCTTACATTAAATCTGTCAAAATTTATTTGGATATTTGGTAAATCGTGTTTATGTGGGCTGTTTCGTATTATTTTCTGATTTTTTTTTGCGTTATTTACGTTTTTCTCCAAAATACATTGGCGTTGCATGGAATTATTACTCAAGGAGTATTGGTGTTACGATAAAAGTAATGACGTCTTCGTAAAGGCTAATTCTTCGACTTTATGACAAAAATAAAAAAATCACTGGGACGCGGAAGGAGATTGCCTAGGCAACGAAACTTCAAATGTGTTACATGGAATTATTTAGCGAATTATGTGTAGGTACTACGGTAAAAAATATTTTACGACATTAAAGACTGGCCCTCATGATAAAAAGTGACATAAAATATCTGACGTCATGAGGCCACGGAAAGAGCCGCTAAAAGATCGAAAATGCATCAATCATGCAACGACGTTGCATGGAATTATTACTCGATGAGTATGTGCGATATGGTTAGCTATGGGCAGAGAGCGCTCTGTGAGCGTTGAGAGCAAGAATTGAGAGCAAAGGCTTATGTAGCAGCACAAAACGCTACAACAAATCTAAGACAAAAAACAAACACAGAAACAACACAAAAGCTTTAAATGTAGTTGTGCCCATACCCGGATATGGCCAATCTAATAAAACAGAAATGAAGGATTTGAGCTTGACTTTATGACAAAACAAAAACAATAAATTATGACGTCGTTAGGTCACGTAGGTAGTAGCTGCTTATGCAACAAAAAAGCAGTTTTGTTGCATGAAATTATTACTGGCTCAGTAGAAGTGCTAAGAAAAATTTTATTTCACGACAGCAAAGAATGGTTCTTTGGCCGCATAACGAAAATTAAAATAAAAAAATTTTTGGATCCCCGACACCAAGAAAGCAGTAAAAATGCATCAATAATGAAAAAACGTTGCATAGAAGTATAACTCGGTGACTATGGGCGCGGCTGTAAATTTTATGAAACGACAATGAAGGTGAAGTTTTGGTCAATATCAAAATGTAAAACCAAAAGCAAAAATAAAAAATTAATTAAAATTAAAATAAAAGCAAGTATAGGAACAATGATTTGGATAAGGGCAAAGATTAGAAAAAGTATGATTTTGGACAAAGATAAGTACCAGGAATAAGATAAGAAGCTGTATACAGATTTGGTCAAAAAAGAGTAAGGAAAATTGGATAAAGATTAGGACATGAATTCAGACATTGATTTGGAAAAAGACTCGTAAGGACTGGGAAGAGAACAATGACAAACATTTAGAGTTAGGTGTGTCTATTTAGGACAAGATTGGAAAAAAGATAAACACCCGAAATGGGATAAAGAATAGAACAGATTGGAACACTCTAAGCATAAGATTTCAGACAAAGATTAAGAAAAGAAGTGGGACAAGGATTAGGAAATGGATTCGAACAAATATAAGGCTAGGATTTTAGGCATGGATAAGAAGAAATAGTATGATTTTTGGGAAAAATGTAAGAATATGGCTAAGGGTGAGAAGAAGTTTGGGAACAAAGGACAACGATAAAGATAAGCTATCATGTCAAAACCTACGCGTGCGTTCACGACACACCAACTTTTAATCAATTTCAAAAAACTCATAAAATCGTTCATAAGATTACGATGGAAAAAGGAGGTTAGGAAAACGAAATACTTTTGAAATACAAATAACTCACAGCTGGTTGCCGGCTTATCCGTAAATAAAGTTTGACGTCAAATCTTCGCACCGCTTCTGGCTTCTTATAGATTATTTTGTCAGTAAAAAAATGGTACAAATTGGTACAAATGGCATCAAAGCGAAACAAAAAACAAAAAAAAAAATATATAATATTTATTCAACAAAAAATAAGCACAACGACTTCATAAATCTTCTCATTTTTTTTTTCTACCTATTTACTTTATCTTTATTTTTTAACACATTCGAAGTAATATACATTTTTTTTAATGGAATGTGTATCCATGCTTTTTTTATATTTTTTAAATTTGTTACAAACTTATAACAAACAAGAAGCAAACAAGACAAAATTTAAAACAAACAGTTAAATTTTGTCTGAACATCTCTGAAGTGTTTAACAAAAAACGTTTTTAATTTAAAAAAACGTGTCCCACAAAGCTGACAAAACAAAATGAAAAAAAAACAAAAGATGATTAATATTTCCGGTTTTTTCTTCTAACAAGCCTTCAAAAAATTCAAACAACATTTTGCCTACCTAAACAAAAATGAAGCAACACAAAAAAAAAATTAAAAAAAAAACAAAAAGACAGTGTTGTTATTTTTTTCACTAACAACAAATTTACATAACAGACAGATTTGCATTTTAGTGTATATGAAAAAATGTTGAACAAAAAACTCTCAACACGTGTAACAATAACCCTGGACTGGGATGAGTGCGAGCATTATTGGCTGCCTGTGTGCCAGCGCTCCTGAAACTTTTCACACTATTCGTATGTATTTCGACGATATCAAAAGAGCTTTTAGAATAGAATGACCAAAAATTATATAAAAAATAATTTAAAATAAATTTCAGAAATTTTATATTATTAATTATTTAATTTGATATTTTTTTTAATTTTTGACAAATTATAAAATAACAGATAAGAGCGAACGAGCGTCCCACTTAAATCATAAGGCACAATATTGACTACCACCTCTTATCTGTAAGTTATTTGAATAATTGGACTTACTATGAGGCGGCAGAAGCAATTGCCTAGGGGCGCGTAGCAAAAACAAAAAAAAAAACAAAACAAAAATCTTGAAAACATCACATAAAAATAAACACTATTCCTTAACCCTTATATTACCCAACATTTTTAATGTTATTTTGTTACTCGACAGTTTTTTGGGTCTTTGCTCACAAATCTGAAGTCGGAATTTGGAAATTATTACAATCAAGATGGCGGACATAGATAAAATGCCATATAATTTTCACCTAATTACAAGTTACACCTAAAATACAAGTTTTTTGAGAACATGCACATGAACCATTCGGAGTTGGCGAAAAAAAATAAGGTGTTATAAATGGTTATCCATTTTATAGTAAAAAAGTAAAGTTAAAAAAAATACACTCTAAAAATGTAAATTTTTATAACATTTTTTGTTGCGTTTTAATATTTGGACTTTGCCATTATAGTGGAAACAATATCATTCAAATGTCCTCCACGGGAATTAGACTCAATGCTTTTGTGGTCATTTTCGATGATTTTTGTGTACAATTCGGGTACAAAGCTCGGAGATGACTTGACGAATGTTGGTTTTTAGTTTCTTAAGAGTTTGTGGTTTATCCACGTGAATATGATCTTTTGCATAGCCCCCCAAAAAAAGTCCAGAGGCGTCAAATCGCATGATCTCAGAGGCCAATTGACATCGTCATTGTCAAGTCGTCTCGAAATAAATCATTCTGGAAATTTCTGTTGCAACAAAGCCCTAATTGTTGCTGTTATGTGGCCTGTGACCCTATCTTATTGAGACCACATATCGTCCAGATCCATATCTTCATTTCAATGTCAAAAAAAAAAAAAAAAATCGGTTGTCAGATAAAAATACCTCAAAAATTGTCTTTATTTCGCATTGAATTTTCACAAATAATCATACGTCAAAAATAGCACAAAATACCATAAAATCTCGCAAATTACCCAAGTCAACGAAATAACTCAAAATTGCTTTAATAAATTGCTTAAACCTTTCATGCCCGAATTAAAATGGGAAGGGCTAAACATTTTTTGAGGACAAATGTGTGTTAGTCTTGATAAAATAAAAAATATGAACTAACAAAGACCTTGGTGTCCCTTTGTTACAGGATGTTATCTATAGGAAATATTGGGATGTGGTTGGAAAAACTAAACACTTTTTTCATGTTTCTTTTTTTTAATAACTCTTTTACCCTTATTTATCTATTTTGTTTTCGTGGTTTTACGATAAAACAATTAATTTAATGTTTTTAAGCACTTTTTGTAAAACACTTTTTTCGCGAAACGATCTTGATCTTGATTTTGACAATTCCGCTCTACGGAGAACGGCTACTAAATGAGCACGCCAAAAAACCGCAGGTCAAAAAAAAAAAATAAAATAGCGGGACTTAGAAGCCTATAAGTACAATGTTGCCTATATATAACATTGGGCATGAGAGGGTTAACAATAACTACGTTTCAAATAATTTAACGAAAGTAGACCTAAATTGTAGACCAACTTAATAAATAAATAAATAATTAATAAATTTCATAATATTTTAGTTTTTTATTTATGAGTATAAAAATAGTTAAAACAATTAACTTCATTCATCTTTCAAACACGCATTTTATGGTATTTTTATCTCTCGTCTGGGAAATATCCCATATTTGGTAAAATTTTCTCGCGTGACGTTTTTCTTACAAAATGCGATGATTTTTACCTTGTGGAGTACACAAATATTTATGGACAATAAAGAATTTAATTTTTTTATTTAAGGCCCAGTTTCAATTTTTTGAGTAAAAAAACGGGCTTGTTTGAATGCCTGTATTTTTTTTATTTTATTAAATATCAGAACAATTTTTTTATTTTTATTTCAATCTTAGATTAACAATTTTTTTTTTTGTTTTTTTTTGCAGCCATATTTACGGTTATACAGCGCGTAAAAGTTGAGGTCGCGAACATGAGGCCTCTTGCGGCTTGCACGATATCACCTCTTCAGATGATTTGATAAAAAAAAAACAAAAAACCAAAATTTTATGACAGTTTTGTCTTGTGCGTGAACCAAGAAGAAGTGTAAAATTAAAAAAATAAAAAATGCCGCATAAAAGAAAAAAATTATATTTTTCATACACGAAATTGGACCTTATAAATGAAATAAAAAGCAGAAAAAATATTTTTTTTTTTGATTTTGTTGGTTCACGAACTGCGTATTCAATTATTTTACAAAATGAAAAAAGATTTAAGTTAATCGGACATATACTTTTCGAGTTAGAGTGCAAGCCGTTTCAAAAAATGTCATTTCGAGAAAAACTAAATGAAATAGTAATGAGAGCCAATAATTAAGCTGCCTTATAGAACTGCAACAAGGTGTATGTCTTAAATCGCTTTTAATTTTATTCTGACATTTTTTTACACATTCATGTTTTTGAAAATAATAAAAAAAAAGTTCGAAAATTTATCAAAAAAAAATTGAGACTGGGCCTTAACTATAAAACTGAATTAGTTGAATAAAATGTTGTAGCTAAACTACAATGAAAATATTTCTGAAAATTAAAAACTGACATTTTTTTTAAAACGTATAAAGTTTAAAAAAAAAATATTACAAATAAACTATATTTAGTAAAGTATAAATTTGAAGTATTTATAAAGTGTTTGCTTGATATGTAGTGTTGTTTGTATGTGTTGGTGTTTGTGTGTGGTGGTATTTATGTACCTCATCCTGCGGCATCCCAAAAGAGCTCTTAAAGTACCAAAAGTACTATTTATCGTGCAAAAACTGACAACGCTGGATGTGTGTCCCACAGACCAACAACAATACTTAAGGGTTAAAGCTCTAGTCAAGGGGTCAAACCTGCGTGATTATGCGTAGTAAGTAAAGTTTACAGCTTGTTTTTAACGCAAATAATACAACCATTACATTTAAAATTGTTAAGATAGAAAAGAGCTTGCTGAGGATTGTAACTCTTTTAGTGCCTTGAACCTAGGCTTCACAGCTATTCTGGCCGACTGAGCAATACCCCAGCTAGAAACACACATACACAACTCAAACGTAAACATGTAACAAGCCACATAAACACTTAAGAACTTTGTAAATCTGCTGTTCCCAGAAATTAGAAATATAAGCAACATGTTGTTAAACTTAAGTATACAACAATGTTTTCTTCAAATATTGCTAAACAAAGAATAGTCATCGCCTTGCGCGATAAACAATGGCAATTCGCGCGATTGTATTCTTATCGCATTTGTTTGTAAATATTTAAAATAAACAAAAATAGAAACAATTTTCGAAACGTGCCGCGGCGGCGTAACTAAATGAGTAGCAAGGAGAACAAAAACAAATAAACAAAAATTAAATAAACAAACACAAAAAAATATATTTTCAGGTATTCCATAAAAAAAAAGAAAATAAAACAAAGACATGTTTACAAAGACATTTAAAATATAAAAATATTTATTAATACAAAATTTCGTGTTCTGCGTTGTGTGTTTGCCTTTAATTTTATAAATTTTTTTTTTGTTTTTTTTTGTCAGCAAAAACAAAAATTAGTCAATTCAATAAAGATGAGCTGCCTTGAATATTTTTAAATAATTAATAATTAAAAATTATTTCTGCAGCTATAAATTAACTAAAAACAAACAAGATTGAAAAGAAAAAATTATTTCACACATGGGCAAATCGAATTTCAGTGATGCGAGTGAATGAGTGGGTTGTGAAACATGCTTAATGATTGTTATTGTTGTTGTTTTTTTTATTAATTTTAAAGTGTTCCCAGCTTAGCCCCCGACAGCTGTTTAAAGTAATTAAACGAAAACGAACAACAACAACTCATACTCAACAATATGACACACTGTTGCGGACTTTTTTTAATTGTTGAAACTTAAGTTAAGCAACATTTGCATTGGCTGTAGTTGTTTTTGGCTACTGTGTTGCTGTGCTAAGCCGCCACGCGCAACACAAATTTGAAAATTGAATTAACTAACTAAAGAAAAGAAAAAAAAAATACAAAAATAAACAAAAGCAAATATACAATATCTTTGTGCTGTTGATTATAATGTTCCAATTTTTTTTTTTTTCTTATATCGCCGCTTCATTTTACGCTCTAATCGCACATGAGCGCGTGTGCTTCCAAAATTTATTGACTTTAAAATCTGGCCCACGTTGGTGGCTTTTTGACCTTGACATTGCCATTGAAATTGTTTTGTGTTTATCTTAGAAAAGTTTTTCGTGTTTTATTTAAAAACAAAAAATTTTATTTTAATTTTAAATTTGATTTTTTTTTAATATCATGACATTTTTCAGAAGTACTCAAGCAGAATTATTTACTTAAGCTGTGTCATTGAGTTAATGAGTGTGTATGTTTCAATTTATTTCTAGATATCCTTCAACACCTTCTTCATTTTTTATTTATAACCTTATTTAAAATTAATTTATGCGCTGCTGTTGCTCTTATTTTTTCTTGTAATATTTTTTTATTTTTATTTTAAGGCTTGTTCTTAGGAATTTGTTTTGAAATGTTTGTATGTAAATATATTTAAAATCAAGCAGAGTAATCAAACTAAAATATTTTGAGTATTTTTCTCCAGAAAAGCTGATTTTTTTCACTCTTCCCATATATTCTAGGAAAAATTAAATTATAAGGTAATGTTGGCGTAGTCAAAGGATTATACTGTCAGGAGAAAAAAAAAATCGCTTTTCAAAAATGTTTCCCTAGAAGTCATTTAAATTTGGTAACTTTTTAATTGTGTTTCCATCTATTGTATTTTTGTATTTGTAAAAATAATTAGTTTAAAAGCTGTTGTAGCCGATCTCTGGAAGCTCCTCTCAGAAAAGGAGTTTTGCGGCGAGCATGATATCTCTGGACAGGATCATCTGAAATGAAAAAAAAAACAGTCGTTAACATAAAGTTGCACGATCCATTATGTAATCGAATGAAATAAGCAAAATATTAATTTAAATATTAATTAATAAACATTTTCAACATAAATTTATTTCTAAAGGTTTTTAAAAATGCAAAATATTAATCGGTGACCAAAAAGTTTCGACCAACAACTAAGAAGTATACATAAATGACTTGGGTAACAATTTGAGACTGATCGGTTCAGCCGAAAACTCTTGGTCTCTGATTTCAAAAATTAGCTTTTCAGAAAATCGCTTTTAAATTTTTACAATTTTGAGAAAGAAGCTCCGAGATGTCTTTACAAATGTGCATGTAACTTTGAGAATATTCAAAGCCGATCTGTTTACAACAGTTCACACAAAACAGCCATTCTTGGACAACCTTCACCAAAAATTTGTCTTGCACATAGTCTTGCAAAAGCAAAATTAAAATCAAAATCGAAATCAAAATCAAAATCAAAATCAAAATCAAGATCAGAATCAAAATCAAAATCAAAACCAAAATCAAAATCAAAATCAAAATCAAAATCAAAATCAAAATCAAAATCAAAAACAATATCAAAATCAAAGTCAAAATCAAAATCAAAATCAAAATCAAAATCAAAATCAAAATCAATATCAAAATCAAAATCAAAATCAAAATCAAAATCAAAATCAAAATCAAAATCAAAATCAAAATCAAAATCAATATCAAAACCAAAATCAAAATCAAAATCAAAATCAAAATCAAAACCAAAATCAAAATCAAAATCAAAATCAAAATCAAGATCAGAATCAAAATCAAAATCAAAATCAAAACCAAAATCAAAATCAAAATCAAAATCAAAATCAAAATCAAAATCAAAATCAAAATCAAAATCAAAATCGAAAACAATATCAAAATCAAAGTCAAAATTAAAATCAAAATCAAAATAAAAATCAAAATCAAAATCAAAATCAAAATCAAAATCAAAATCAAAATCAAAATCAAAATCAAAATCAAAGTCAATATCAATATCAATATCAATACCAATTGGAACAAATCCAAAGTAAACAATTAATTATTAAAATAACTAAGCTTTGTGCTTAATTTAAATTAAGAACATGAAAATTTCAGATCTGGTGCTTTCCAAGCTATATTTTAATGTGTGTAGTACTGCTTTTAAAATTGTGTAAAAATGTTTTATATTTATTTTTATTCTCATAGTCATGAGACCGAATTAGTCATGAGAATTTTCTCACTGTTCTTGTGAAATTTAATTAACATGCTAAACATGCTTTTTTACTGGTTGCTGTTCTCATTTGGTTTCTTGACATGAACTTCTTCCAGACCCAGTCGGCTATACATCATCATCTAGCTAAATAAATAATGTCACGTGTGGCAACTTGTGTTTGATAAAGCTGAAAATTTATTTCCAGCATGTGTTTCTTGTGAAATAATATCAAAAAGCTTACGAGTGTCGCATATCAATCATATTTTATGTAAAATTTTAGCTTTAAATTTTATTTGTCAGCTAATTCAATTATTTAATTGTATTTATAACGCAAGCACCAAATATCAAATGACAATTTATGCATACATGTATGTCATGTTTGTAGGTCAGTTTTTTAACAAGTAAACTGCTGAGCTAGACAAGTAATGAATTTTATTTCATGGCACAGTTTATTTTTTTCATATGAAAAATTTACACGTCATGTATGTTATAAAGCGTCTGAATGCAATGTTATCTACATAAATATGCATATAACTTCATATACATTTTATCAAGAACGAACATAAGCATTGCCGTGCAATATAAATGCAGCCTGCCACTTCCGGTCGTTCACCTTGATTGGTATATGTTATACACCGGTTAGTAGTTGACAACAACAACGTGATTGCTGTAATAGCAACAACACCAACAAACATAAGGAGGGTTTTTTTTAGTGGCTTTTGGCTTACCGTCGACATTAGAGCTGGAACCGAATAAAAGCGATTGTCGACCGACAATATTTTCAAACGATAGAATATGTGAAAACGTATGAAGACGTCCAGATTGAAATCGTCAGTCGAAAATCGTGACGATTATTCTCCAACTTGGAGCCCGAACAGAATCAAAGCAATTATCGATGTAAATCGACGATATTTTTAAACAATAGAATATATGAAAATGTATGAAGACATCCAAAATTGAAAGAAATTGTCAGTCGACAATCGCGACGTACACATGCCACTAATAGTACGTTCACTAATTAGTGGCATGTGTAGGTCAAGCTAATTTGCTCATTTCGGCCAAAAAAAAAAAAAACACAAATGAGATGCGTAATTAGCTCATTTCCCATAGCAATATTTAAATATCCATTCCGTTGAAATCAGTAAATGAAATGAGTAGGAAATGAAATAAATTTCACGTTAAACACAGCTCTGAGCATATTAAACTGCTTTATGAACAATCATTCAAAGCAAAATGTCAACAAAATTTTGGGCACAGACAAATTTAATAAAAAAAATATACATGATAAAATAAAAACAACCGACCAACAAAATGAGATAAAATAAGTGTGAACGCTTTTTAATGAGATGTTAAAATTTGCTCATTTGGCTAAGGTGTGAACGTACTATTAGAATCTATAATATTTTTTCTCTGGCAACCTGACAGAGTGCTGCCAGCCAACTCATGATTGAATTAATAAGGTTGTCTCGGGGCTGATCGTATTCGCTTCTCAGTACCCAGCGAATACGACAATTACTCAGTAATTGTCAAAATCAATGAAAAGCAACAACTTCATCGGCTTTACATGTTATCAATTTTCGTTTTCAAATATTGTATGAACTGTCAACTTCGATTTGACATTTATGGGCACTGGCTCTCACCCTTGAGACAACCTTATTTATTAAACCATGGCTGTTGACAACCATAGATTTAGTTCTGTTCCGTCTCAAAGATTCTAATAAATTTTTTTGTTTTCTCTGACAATCTAGCAATACTCAGCTGTTAGCACTCAGAGTGCAGTTCATAGTGTAATAAACAAGGTGGTAGTGAATTTTTTACTCCCCTCAAAAAATAACAAAAAATGACAAAACTGTAGGAGCTACAAACGTCAAACCACAAAAGCAATAATAATCAGAAAAGCTTAAAATCGCCAGCTGATTTTTAAATTTAGCTCACCTTATTCTTCAATATGAGCCTTCCTTGTAATTATATCATGAACACCCTTCAAAAAAAGATTTCTGATCACATCCGCCTTGTTTATTACAGCATAATGCTGCCAAACAAAATAATCACTATAAAGAAACTTCAGATTCGATTTTCTCGAAGAAAAATTTTTTTGACATTTCGTCTGTGTTCATTTATTTGTTAATCTTGTAATATTTCTTATTTCATCTGCTTTTCTTCTGTAAAGTTTGAAGTTTGAAAAAAGAAATAAATATGGTTTGAAGGCCCTTCAAAATGATCATAAAAACCTCACGTCGTGGATACCATTATGGTTCTAAGTTTTTTCTTCGAATCGATAACGTTACCCTCATGTAAATATAACGAATCAATACTGATCTTTTGCACTTCGATTATTAAAAATTTGGTTCTTATTTATATTTTGACTTGAATTCTCTATTAAAAATGTTAGTGCTGGGTATTGTGATGTAAACTATACTATTTTTGACCATGACGAGTATGTCGTACGAACAAATAATATTATCTATGCGACGACAAATCATCATTTATTTATCAAAACTAGAGGTGAAATTTTATAGCTAATGTGCTACTAGTCCCCAACTCACACGATGATTGCTAATCAAGAAATCTAATCGTTTTGTTGTTGCTTTCAATGTGAAACTGTCAAAAACTCTGAGAGCTAGTGCGGATGAAAACAGATTGCAGCAAACAAAATTTTTTTTTTAATATTGAGATTGCTGTATATGTCAGCAATCAGCAATCTGAAGAGTGTTGCTAGGTGGCGAAATAAAATTTTCAAAGAAAATTAATAAAAATAAAAATGTCAAATTATGATTGGCGTATCGTGTGAGCTACCAACAATCAGAATGTGAAAAAGAGGAAGAAAAGTTCATCGATTGTCAATAAAGCAATCCCGTGTGAGTTGGCCACAACAAATTCTCCAACACATGATAGGTGGCGTACGCTATATGATGTAGACAATTCGATTGCCGACGCTCTCGACTAGCCATCAAATCATGTCGACAAAAAAAATATAGTTGAATTTTGACATTTGATATTTTGGGTAACAGTGCTGCCATTGTCGAGAGCAGTGCTACATATTTTGTCTCTTTTTATATTGCTTAGTCCTGATTTACACACATCAAGAGTTGGCGGGTCAACTTTTGTGTTCGTCGGCGATTTACCCATGTGGCAAGGGGAAAGAAAAAACTTGAACGTACCGTCAATTCGTTTGTGTTTTGTTTTGTGTTCGTTCTTTGTTCCGCTACTTTTCAATTTATTTCGGCATCATCAACACTAAAGAAAATATCGGAAAAGGGAGAGGTGTAAGAAAAATGGACAGTCACCTCTTGACGTGTGTTAACTAAAGCGTCAAGTTTAAAAGGGAATATGAAAAAATATACTGCCAACTCTGTGTGTAAACCGGGATATACATTGTCGATTTGTTATTGACGCCAAAGTTCTTACGAAATTTTATAACAAAACCGAACGCACCACTTTGAAAATTTCACACACAGAGGGCTGTAAAGCATTCGAAATTCGAAAATGGCGTCTTGCTGAACTAGTCAAAAAATACAAAACGTTTCGCTGCTTCTAGCTTTTTTAAATTTGATTGCTTACAATAAACATTTCTTTTTACATAAAATAATATTTTTTGTTTAAACGAATATTATTCCAAATGTATTATTGTTAAAAATATTCGGAAGCTTTGGCTTAAAACCTAGTTTGACGGGCTTCTGTTGTGCTATGTAAAGAATTCGTTGCGGTGCAATAAAAAATCAATTTTTGTTTTACTCAAAAGTGCTTTTAAATAATAAAAATTATTAAACTATAAAATGTAAGTTTTACCTGTGCTGTGAATAGTGTTTTAATTTGTGAAAAATGTTGCTAATTTTTGGTTTTTTCTTTAAATTAAATATTTTGTTTTCTTGAAATCGAATTTGAATGGCGTCTTAACGGAATTTTTGAGACTAACTTCGAATTATGCCTCATCCCGTCATTCGTTTGATTTTTTTTTTATATGTATCTACGAAAGTGTTTCTTTACAATTGTATTGTGTTGTGTTTATTTTTTATTTTTAGTAACACATTCGTCCTATTCAATGTTTATTGTTTATTTCAAATAGATTAGTTATTTTTTTAAAAAATTTCAAATGCTTACACGGCAGAAGTTTAAGAAGTAATTAACAATATGTTTTGTTGAATTTTTAATGTATTGCTTCTCCTTTTTTGACTGCCCAGGTCGAAGGCTCGCACTTCGGATCGTTTCAGCATGGGTGAGTTGTCAGCGCTACTTGATGACGACAGCGATGGTCATCGTTTAGCCGAATTCTTACTAAAAAAGAATGGTGGCACAACGCGTCCTAAACGCGTCTTTGCTGCTTACCAACCAGATAGATTTAGCATTGATGTGCGCACCGAGAAAATCAAGACTCCAACAGGGCAAAAAAATGCATCGCCAAAAACAACATTAACAACGAGTAATGTTATGCAGCGTGACGTGGCTAAAATGCAACAGTTGACTGATGAAGCAGTGCCACTGCAAGAAAACAACATAGCAGTTTCTGCACCAATTTTGTCTGCCGGTTCCCCAACTCTACAACCAGTTACAGTACCCACCCCAATATGTCCTTCGCCTAGCGAACGTTTGTCAACACGACGCAGTGGTGGTGGCATGCCGTCAGCTGATAGATTGCGACGTTTTAGTCTGAAGCGTCTGTCGACTTTGTCAGTGGGTCGCAAGCTCCTCAAAGAATTCGATAGCACAGTAACGGACTCTAATTTTGTAAGTTTATTTCTTTCGTTTTTAAATTTTTATTTATATAATATTTTGTTTTTTATTGGATTTAAGTTAAATGATATTTATAAGATAAAAAAAAAAGTAAATCTAATTTTATACGGCTGTTAGCAAATTCGTAGATTAACAGGTTGAAAGTTACTCATAGACAGTAAGGTTATAACTGCCCAATTATTTATGGTAGCAAAACGGGTGACTTCGTTTATCAACTAACACTTCTCCCCATTCCACACCCTAATGTTGATTTAAATAAGCTTATATTGATATCTTAGTAACGTCATTGTGACATCATTAAAAAAATAGAAGTGGTCGTAAGGATATTAAAGATATCACAGGTCTTCTGATTAAAAACTTAAACATTTTATGACAATTTGAATAAAATTATTTTTTAAAGAGATTTAAGTTGTTAGGCACAGTTTTAAAATCTATTTAGTTCAATCCTAAAATGTAAAAAAAACAATTGTAGTCGAAAAAAAATAAAGATTAAGATTTATGTTTATTTATTTATTTATTTTCTTCATATCATCAGAGTGTAACTCTTAAGTTAAAATAAACTAATTATAATATCTAATAACAAGACAAATTTAAAGCCTGATGATAAATATTTATAATAAAAAAGCAAAATAATGAAACTTCGAACTCATAAAATTGAAATAATGTTAAAAATAAAAAAATTAAAATAAAGAAAAAATGTTAAAGATGAAAAAATTAAAAAAGGCGAATGGAGATCAAGGCTCACGAGCCATAATGCTTAGTACAAAGTACTTTCTTTAAAAGTGAAAATAGAAATATTCCTTAAAAGTATTGCTAGAAATATTACTAAATAGGTGAGCTGCGTAAAGCCATTCATTGCGAGAATAATAATTTGAACTATGGAACGACTCAGAAATGTAATTGGCTGTGGAGATACCGAGATGTCGTCAAGTTGAGACTGCAGTTCAGAAAACTATGTTATGATGAATAAGATCCCAGATAAGCATAAAGGAGAATATTTTACGTCTAAGAGAAAGAGGCCTAATAGGCAAAATAGGACACACAGTGCACTATATTGAGGCACTGAGATTAGGTTACAATTTAATTTAAACCACAAGAATATAGTGAAGTTATGTTGAACCGATTCTAATCTATTGGAGTAAAGTTGGTTTTAAAGGTTCCAAATCGTTGAACAATATTCTAGGTGCGGACGCACTAAAGGAATAGATTGTCTTAAGAGTATAAGGATCAGAAAAATTAGTAGAATTTCATTTTAAAAAACCTAAAATTGAGTTTAGTTTAGAAATTATTAGTTCGATATGATTTCTAAAAGATAGTTGTGGTTCTAATAAAACTCCCAAGTCCGCAAGAGCAGTAGAATTAATAGAAGAGTTCTAATAGATGAGAACATAGGTCTAGATAGAGAGGAAGACCTAGAAAACCAGAGACACTGTCATTTTAAAATATTAAGTTGAAGATTATTAAGAATGCACCAATTACTGAGTTAAGACCATGTTCAAGAAGTCCAAAATCGTTGTCAGATTCAATTGACCGAAAAAGTTTCAAGTCATCGGCAAAAAGAAGGCATCTATCTTGAGTGGTCAATAACTAGAGGGTGGTTTGAAGTTAAGTTATCCAACAATTATTAGGATTTATTTCTTCCGCGTTCAATCGAAGTTAATTAAAAACTTTCTGACGGCACACCTTTTTCGATGTTAATTTCATTTATATTTTTAATCGAACTAACGACTTTGAAATAGCTCCGAAAATATTCTTTGGCTATCGGTTTATGATAAAGTCAAGACGAAAAACCTATGTAAGGATAACTATGGATTTTGTTCCAAGGTTGTATTCATGTCACATAAGTCTGGCTATATAACCACATACATTTTGTATAAGAAATGATGCGTTTGGATATTTCCTACAGGCTAAGTTTGGTTTTAAATTCAAGTCTGAAAAAAAAAACACTTTTTCAATGGTAATACTTTTTCTTTTCTACGACCTCTCGCTTAGGATTTATACTAAAAGGTAGTTTAATATTGGTTAATGGGACAGGATGGTTTACAACTTCAAAAAATAAAAAAATAAAAATTTTGAAATTTTTTCATATGAATGTACACCATCTCAGGCGTCCGTGGCGTAGTTGGTTAAAGTGCGTGGCCGCTATGTCAACGAACCTGGAGAACCAGGTTCGAACCCCAGCAGCGACAGAAAATTATTTGAATTAAAATAATTTTTCTGTACGGCCGCCACCTCTTTGCAGACAATGGCAAACCTCAGAGAGTAATCAAAATGACATGTAAAGCTTCTGAGAACAAGAACATTCCGTTCATCGCCGTTCGGAGTCGGCGTGAAACCTTTAGGTCCGGTTCTCTGTCAATTGTGTACAAACTTAATAACACGCACAACACAATTGATCATATGAACCTAGGTCAAAGTCCTTTCAAGGGCTGAAATGGCTGGCCAGTTATTTATTTTTTTTATTTTTTTTTTTACACCATCTCAGGAATATCCTGTGGAAACTCCCTGGAATAGATGATTCTACGTAGTTTTAAAAACAAAAATATACTTTCAATTGCTTTTAAAACTTTAAACACGTTTTTAATTAATAACACTTTTTTTTTAGTCGATGCGTAACTTGACTCAAACAGTAATGCACCGGTCCTAATGAACATCCTTTTTTTAATTTTTATTATTTTTTACAGGCAGTTTTACGTTTTTTTTGGTGAAAATGGTACTTCTGTAGAATGAAGAAAACTATATTTGGAAATTCCTGAAAACGAATCAAGTCAAAGAATATAAAAATCCCGTCTCTTTCTCCAACTTGTCAATTTCTTAAGATTTCTAACGAATTCCTTAATCTTCTCCTTTCTATAGCTTCTCGTCTGCATGGCCTCTGCTATTGAGATCAGTTCGCAATAGAAAGAGTGCATCTCGTCGGGCGTGCAGACTATTTGCTTGATTAGTCTGATCATTTATTTATTTAAAACTAAACTTCTAAATTCAAAACTACGCCAAAAATCGAAAAATGAAACAAAAACTTTCTTTTTGGCCAAATGTGGCCGTTTTTCTAAACTGCATTACTCAAACGCTACAATAAGTTCGTATAATACTCGTCGTTGATTGTTTTTCATTCGTGAAAATAATCAAAAATTATATCACGCGCATCACAAGAAACTAACGCCATGGCCTTGCATGCATATAGAACTGTGTTCGCCTTCTTTTTAATTGATTCTCTCCTTTCAGTCCATTTTATTGACTTTTCCTTCGTCTAGCTGTGAAGTGATGCGCCCATGTTTCATTCATCGTTATGAATCGACACAAAAACTCTGCTTTATTGCTGTGAAACCTCGTCAAATACTCGATTAAACATCCTCACGACGCTATTTTTGTTCTATTATAAGTAATTGCGGCACCCATCTTGCCAACAACTAAGTTTCATGTTCAAATATTTAGTCAATATGCAATGTACAGCACTTTTAAAAATGCCTTTCATGTCTGCTATCTCGCTCACTTTTAGTCGACGGTCATCCAATACCATTTTAAGGATTTTCTTCACCATTACTGGTGTGGTCTCATTATTTGGTCGACCACTGCGATGTTCGTCTTGGCAACTCGTACCGATTTTTTTGAACTCGGCCACCCAATATTTTACTGTTGTAAACGAAGGTGTAGACTCTCCCAGAGTAGAATCTAGTTCCGGTTGGACTAGAATCTATATATTGGTTGGACTGAGGCCTTTCAGATGAAAGTATAGTATCACATAACGATGATCAATTTTTTGCATGCTTACAAAGTCGCTGAGAGCGTTCACCTTTGATGGCTGAAAACAAATACTGAACAACGTAGCGTCGTAAAACTTCAAACTTAAGCTTTATAAGTTTTTTACTTTCTACCGAATTTAATCTTTTCAAACTACAACGGCCATCTATAAGTCAGATGGCTACTTTTGGGACTACCCTCGTAACATAGCCAATTCTGTAGTTTGGTGATCCAAGACCTTTTTGAAAACAAAATTTCCGATGCAATATTTGTATTCTTAAGGGACCATTTGCTTTATATTATTGGAAAATCACATTTATCATGATTATTTCTACGGATAGGATAGTATAATAAACTGTTTTTGCCTTACGTTCGATCTTTTAATTGCGAATACAATGCAAAGAATTATAAAAGGCTCAAAATTTAATATATTTTAGATTTTTAATAATAATAATTTATTACTTAAAATATTTCTCTAATTTTTTTTTATGTTTTGTTTTCCAAAATTGGGAATTAAATATTCTTCATTAAACAAAAAAGTTGACTTAATTGTTTCCGTTTTAGTTACCGCCCATTTGTAGCACACCCATGACGCACTCTCCAAATGTCACGCCAGCAGAACAAACTCCGTGCAACAGCGAAAAATTGGAAGACAAACCAGTTAAAACAGTTGAAAGTGGTGCCGCCTCAACGATACCGTCTTCGACAACGACGGGCACAAATAATAACACTGAACGAATGCTCAATAGTCTGCGCCAGCATGACGCAGCCTTGCATCATATGTTGGAGCATGAGTCGGATATAACAATTAAGCAAGTGCATGAAAAAGAAAATCTTTATAGAAATGCTACCCACACACCCCCACCAGCACCACCATCATCACCTAAACCACAACTAACTGTGCCACATCCACCTACGTCACAACCATCTACGCCACAACCTGCGCCACATAAAAAGTCCAATCATAACAGTCACCCTGCAACCCCAATTTTCAATCAACGCAGTCGTCCTTCTACTCCAGTTGCGAATCAAGGCAATCGTCCTTCTACGCCAGTTCACAATCAAAGCAGTCGTCCTACAACTCCAGTTGCGAATCAACACAGTCTTCCTACTACGCCAGTTCACAATCAACGCAGTCGTCCTACTACTCCAGTTTCCAATCAACACAGTTGTCCTACTACGCCACTTTCCACCACACGACGTCGCACTTATACCGTTGAGAAAGGTTCACAACCAGGACAAGTAGTACTCACTCCTGCAAAATCACCACCAGCTCCGGAGCAACAACAACAACAACCCACTTCAACAGTAGAAGACGAGGTACTTGAGCTTCCCAGTTCGCCCGTCGAGCAGGCAGTCTATGAATTACACAAAATCAATTTGGTTACACCCGATAGTCCCATAGCTGTTCCTCCACTACCAGTCAAACCACTTTTTTCTTCACCCAAACTATTGCGTGTAACGCAACGCAAGAGTCCACTTCCTGCAACTGCATTAAAAGCTAGTTCTATAAAAAAATCACGCATTCCCTTGATAACACCAGCAGCCAAGCTAAATCGCAAGACAGCTCATGTGGAAGTACCCAATACGCCGGCAAATAAAATTAATGTAACACGAACTCATGTTGTTATACCTGAAATACTGGAGGAGTCAGATGTAGAAATTCCAGAGACACAAGATTTACCCCCAGAGACGCAAAAACTTTTGGACACACTACAAAAAAGTCAAACGATGACACCAATGATAGTGATACCCATACATCAGACATTTAACCATACGCCGACAACGGCTCATGAAACAGCGATTGCAGGTAAAAAGATTGCAACCAAAATGCCCACGGTATGTCCTTATTATAATGAAACCACAACATCGCCTATAAATATTGAAGCGGACACAAGTATGCGACAGCTGACATCCAAAAAAGCTGATGGTAAGAAAAAAAAAAATTTTAATTTAAACTTTTACTGAACTTAAAATATAAAATATTGATTTTTTTATTATTAGATAAACTAGCAACCTCCGCTGAGTGTCCCGAGTCGCCAACATCTAAAATAATTTGCAATGAAGATAACTTGCGCCTCAGTTATATACTCACAGACGACGACGAAGAAGTCATGGCAGTGTCCAGAACCAGTCGGCACCCTGTCATTAACGATGACTGCCAATTGGAGAGTAGCAATGCACCGCTTAATCTTGCTTCACAACCACAACCCTTGCCGCAACAATCTGATTCACGCAGCTCTAGTGCAACACGCTCCAGACGCTTGCGCAAACGTTCGACAACAAGACGTACACAGCAGCAGCAGCAAACAAAGAAACTATCACCACTGTTAAGCACTGAAACAGAGAGTGAAGTTGGACCACCACGTGCACATCCGCTAATAACACGACGCACGAGTGGACGCCAACGTCGAAAAATTCCTTTAAATGCAGCGCCTAATACGCCAATTAATGGTGAACGTTTTGCTGTCGAAATGAAGACTCATCTAGCACGTTTAAATAATCATGAGATACTTGATTTGCGCAAGCGTAATTCGTTGGGTAAAGTTTTTGCTATATCAGGACGACGCAGATCCTCATTGAGTCGCAAGACGTCATTGAGTGCAAAACAAGCACTTGAGCAACAGCTACAGCTAGAAGAAGAAATTCAACTAGAAATATTAAAGCGCAATTTAAATGGCGAAGGCGAAGATTTACAACAACACTCACCACTATCAGTATCAATATTGTTGGCAGAAGAAAATGCAGAGGGTATAAATGACCTGCCGAATGTTGAAACTGAGCAGATATATGAGCTGCCAAATGAAGAAGCTGAACTTGTGCTTACAATTCCACCAGCCCCTGAAGATTTTAGAGATATTATAACACGTCAAAGTTTGGCAAAGTCAATGTTGTGGCAGGATCAAGAAAATTATGAAAAGTCATCGCTCATCGATGACAAGAGCTGTGATCAAGTAAAATTTGTGAGTTAATTTTAAGTTTATTCCAATTTTAATTCTATTAAAAACGACGTTGCTTATTTTTGTAGGTATCTAACAATATTTCTAAAAAATCAACGCGATCCAAGGCGGCTAAGCGAAGTGGGCGACGCAACAAAAAACCTTTGGTGAGTCCATAAATTAAAACAAAAATAAATGCCATCTATAGTTCTCAAACCCAGGTCTACATCTAACATAATATAAGATAGTAGTATTCACAGAGCAAAAGGACTTCGGAACCTTAGAGTGTATTTCATTTATCGCAAAGGACCACTCTAAGATTACTTACTCTCTGGCTAATACTTTTCCTTTCTCCTCAATTAGCCTTATTTTTTATTTAATTTAAGCTTACATTTTCATATCTTCTATTCAATTTGGTTTATTGTTGTTTTTCTACATCCATTTTAGCCGGAAGTTTTGCAAAAATATCTGGAAGTTAATAAGAGCACAACTAAAAAAAGAACATATGTAAATCAGTCTAAACGCAGCCTTTATAGTCAGGAGACAGAAATGTCAAATTCGGAGAATTCCTCACTCGAACAAGCTAAAAGTCCACTCAAAACACCAGCTGCATCTCCTCGTGTTGAACAAACACAGCTGCTGGAAACAACTTTTACTTTGTCGACTTCAAAACGTCTTACTGATAATCCACCACTACCGCCACCGGATTCCTTTGCCGATGAGCTGGTGCACACAACTGCAGCCGAGTCGATGACTGTTTCGACGGTGGCTGGCACATCGATCGCAAACGATATGGAGAACAACGTATTCAAAAAACCAGAACTTCCAGCGCCCAAAAAAAAGCAAACTAAAAAGACCACTCGTGTCAAAGTACAAAAGAAGACTGCCGATGATACACAATTAAGAATGGAATTGAGAACGCCGCAAAAGCACAACAACGACGATGTGTTGCAGTCTAATACGGCAGAGCCGCATGATGAATGTAGGTGCAACTTAACGTGGTCTTAGGCAGCTTTTTATTTTATCTATTGTATATAAAATTTATTATAATAATTAACAATATCCTCTCTTACAGCCTCAAGTGTGCGTCGTTCGAAGCGTGGTCCGAAGCCACTTACAAATTATTGGTCTTTCCGTTCAACAGATCCTACGCCTTTATACGATGTCGCTATTCTAGAACGACGGCGTGAACAGAGCAAAAAACTGCGAGAAACAAGATTGCACAATTCCAAGGCATCAATAGCGGCTGAAAATTCAACAATGCCAACTGCATCTAGCACCATTAAAAGCAACTTAAACAGCACAAAAAAGCGTGGAAGATCAAAAAACGTTCTCGGTGACACAGACGCAAGCAGCATAAGTAGCTTGTCGTCATCGTCGGTCTCATCAGCGCCAAGGCAGAAACGACTCACAATGATCGAAGAAACTGAAAGTCAATCAGTCAGCCATACCGAACAAGCGCTTCAAGAACAAAACTTGGGTGACAACATGTTCAATCGGCTAGATGAAGTAGATATTTCAATATCACGAACGCACAAAGTTTCGCGTACGCCACAAAGAAATAAAAGTCCAGCATTGAAACAGAATGATGATGTCGAGAAGGCGGCCAAGAAAAAAACTACATCAAAAGCAACAAAAAATGCTACCAAGGAAAAGAAGCCACCACAATCGAAGAAATCAACTACGAAAGCTTCCAGCGCCAAGAAAAAGAAAAAAGAAGAAACTGTCATCAACCCGGAGCAGGTGCCCGAGGAGAACCTTAGGGAGGTTGTTACCTCTTCAGAACCTGCTCAACATGTAGCTATTCATTCATCCACCGCTGCACATATAAATGACATCTTTGATAAGCTTAAAAGTGGCCTGACGGCCGATATAACACATCCAGCATATCCAAGCAATTTATCCAATTGCATGTCATCAACTTCAAAAAAGTTATGCCGTGTACGCTTGTCACGCGTAAAAGTTAGCGATGTGTCGAAAAGTACAACGAAGCGGTCGAATAGCAGCAACATCTCGAGAGCTAATTTAGCGTCTTCACAAGCGATGTACGAAGAAGAAGATTTAGGTTCTAATGCGCCTGCTTGGTTGCGTGACATTTCACACGTTGGATCGAAAATTCTCAAGGACACTGACGAAGAGAAGGAAATGTTCGAGCAAATGCTTTGTTGTAAGTTGATTTTAGGGTACTCATTTTTTTTGTTTTTTTTTTTTGGTTCTGAAAATGATTAAGTTACGATGTTCAATATACTACTTAATTTACATCTATGATTCCTTCTTATTCAAATTATCTTGATTCCATTTCTCAACATTGTTGGAGTTTTTTTTTTTTTATAAGTTATTACTATTCATAAGTTTTGAAGTTCCTTCTGAAAAATGCAAAATGCTAAAAATATCAAAATGCAGATTAAAAAAAAGTGATTCAGTTCTATAAAAATTTCTATGAAAATCCCGAAATTATTTTGAAAATGTAATTTTTATTGCGTTGAGTATTAAGATTTGTTTTTACGCCGTTAATCAATACCCCGACCTTTGTTTTCACAATTCATTGATCATAAAATGCATTTTAATTTTGTCATAACTGAGTTGAAACAGTTAAAATTCAAAAGGTTGCCAACGCTGACCCATCGTTGTTGCACAAAAAGTCACCCAAGACATTTCAATAGTAGTAACCAGTATGTTGTCAAGGGCCTTAACCTGTTAAGGTCTAAAACAACAAAAATACTTAAGTTAAATTATAAATCTTTTTGAATACCTTAAATTATTATAACTGAAAAGAAACTATGGATGTTTCTTTTTATGATAAAATTATACCCTCTAACGACACCTACTTTTTAATTTTTTAAAGCACAACCTGGCAATTTGGTCTTGACGGATGTTGATGGTCTTGATTATGTTTACTATGAAAATAACAAAGATATTCCATTCGGCTATATGCGCTTTCAACCAAAACAAGCTAAACGCACCAAAAGAGCGCGTTATTATAATCTGGTAAGTTAACTGATAAATAGTGAAAAAAAAAGGAGAAATTTCCTAAACATCAAACATTTAAACATTTTTAGCGATTTTTTGTATTATCCGGAAAATTCAAAATATGCACGAATAAGGATATAGCACATTGCAGCGAAGGTTCTGTGGTAACTATTTTCAAAGGTAAATTTATTGTTCTCAAAACTAACTTAATATTTTAGTCACACCTCTTTTCTTTTTTTTCAAAATAGGTTCAAGTTATTCGATTACAAATTTAACGGACAAGCTAGCTATTCTGATGGTCTTCAGAAAGCAAGAAAACTAAGAATTAAGGAGATGCCATATTCTTTTTGGATTTTGTTCGTTGACTACTCCTATAGTATGAAGTCTATGTGTGTGAGAACATTGCTTACCACTGCTTATGTCCGGTGCCAAATGTAGTGTTGAATTTTTCTTTTTACAACATAAATTCGTTTAAATATTTCTGTTTCAAACTAATCTCAAAAACTAAGATTGTTTCAAACTAATTGCTTTTTTTTGTATATACTTAGTTAATTTTTATACTTCTTTTTTATATGTTTAACTTAGTTATTCCATGACAATTATTCGTTTCTCTCTTCTCTAAGGTTTTTTTTTTGCACTATTTGAAGTTAAGTTTTTTTCGATGTTAACCAGTTTAGAAATGAAAAGTTTGTGTTTATGAAACTTTTTTAATGAAAAAACAAAAATTGATGTTAGTTTAAATATTTCATTTATAGATATTAAAATTAAAAAATAAAACAAATACAATGTAGCTATAAATAAATATTGTAAGACAAAATACAATTCGTTGCCTTTGAAAACGAAAACTTTTTAAACTTTTTATTGGCTTGCATGTGTCAAGAAACTTTTAAACGCCTTTAACTTTAAATTTTTAAAATCGTCAAAATCGATCTACAAATAAGGTCATGTTATGCGAATGAAAAACGACCCTCCAGCCAAAAAATAATTCAAATTGGACGAAGAGAGCGTCCAAATCTCCACTGGAAAAGAGGTGGACGCAAATTCTAAGAGGTCAAAACAGACTTACGGTTGTAAAAAAAAAAATTGGTGTTAAAACCGATAAAATTATATTTATTTTCTGATTATTGACGTCCGGAATATTGATCTGTTGGGCATCAATTCCATATACTTCGCCTCCTTGTCAAGGAGCAACGTATAATTAATCCGAACGAGCAGGTGTCTACGCTAAACTCAAGATCTGCATTAAGTGATTATACTGAATAGCCCGAAAGGAAGTTTTCTCAAAGGCTATGGTGAAAGGTATAAAAAAGAGGCATGACTCAGACGCTCAAATATTAACGAAGGACACTCAAATCGTCGTCAAAGCATTTATTTTTTAATATTTAAGCTCCGAACAGCGCAGCGACCGAACGAAGTCCTAACTACAATGTATTACTATCAAAAGTTGATTTTTGGGCCCAGTAGCAAAAACCTCGAAAAAAATTCGCCTGAAAAAATCGCCATTTCTTTCTAAATAAAGAGCCTGACAAGATACTACCCCTTGGAATCATAGCTAGCGTTACCAGATGGACGATGGCATCTTCGTTTTGACGATTTGAGACCAAAATGACGATTGGACGATTTGAGATCACAAATGACGATTTAAGATTCAAGTTAACAACACTTTTTCAACTTAACGAAAAAAATTTTGCCTACTTACAGCTTTTTTTATAACAAAACTGTTTTACGAAGAAGTTGAAAAAGAAAGAACAAAGTAATAAATAAACGTCAACTGATTTCGTTAGAAAGTTAGAAAGCATCTAAAAATTTTGAAATGGGCAAATAATGAACGCAATGGCGAAGATATAAAAACGCCAGAAAAAGCCGCATAAAAAAATTAGTGAAACTTTACTTAAATGTCATGAAAGTTATGGGTGATTATGGGTGATAAGGAAGATGACCTGCATGCTCAAATGGTGTGCTTTTAAGGCGTGTCGGTGTGTGGACACTTGAGGAATTCGTGAAATATTTAGTGAATAAGGCAAAAGAATTAAATATTAGAGTTGGCTAAGCCATGTCCACAAAGGCGCTCAAGTTTTTCGCAAATATCTTATGTTGGTTGATAACTTGAAGTACTACGCTATTTCAACTCAACAATGTATCAATAAATAGTTTTTTTCAATAGCTATGTACATAAAATATATACATATACATATATATCTTCTATAAGCCATATCTAAATACATTTAAATGAATTATATCGCATAATTTTAAAACAAAGATTTTTTTTTATAAATAAAATTTTTCATCAAAATTTTTTTGATTTAAGGAAAACTTTTAAATCTTCTGTACTGTATTACGATTTTAGGACATATGTATATGACGATTTTTTGGACTTGCAAGTTACGATTTTTAGACCCAAATGACGATTTTTGAGAAGACTTGATGATTTAGGTGAAGAGTCTCTAGCAACCCTGATCATAGCGTGTCAAATCTCTCCTTCTTAAACATGTAAACAAGAACATTACAAAAACACCAAGCCTTGCTTGGCGCCGGTGAAATGGTTTGCCTGTGCCTGGCAGTGTTGCATTGCTATTGTGATTATTGTAAAGGCCGAAGTTTCTCCGCTTGTACTGAAAATAAAAACTCTGATTCGGTTAAAGATTCTAAAAATATTTCAATAGTTTAATTAGGAGACTTTTATAGTATAAAGTAGCTTAACAAGAAAATTGGTGACAATGTTAAATTTTCTAAATTTCATTTCAATTGTCATTAAATTTTCAACTCAAATATTAAAAATTAATGTGTCTTAAATAACGCTCTATAATAGGAAAAAAGAAATAGTTTGCTCTACTGTTAATACATTACAAACAGCTATTTCTTCAGTTGAGAAATATGTCCATCATTTGGTGATAATTCTTTAAATAAATAACAAAGTTTAAAAAGTTTCGTCAATTTTGTTCTTAAAAAACTCTTAACTTTGCGAGCTTTATACAGAAAGCAGGCTCACACTGCAATGAAACAATAATCTTGTTTTTTATTTGTCAAGAATACACTTTTCATTTATTTATAGTTTTCTTTTTTTTCATACGTATTATTTTAAACGTTATAATTCTTCATTAAACTATATTTAGCTATATCTCTTGTTCTTCGGAATATTGCTTTTCATTAACTAACTATATAAATATGGTTTTAATTTAATGTTAATATATTGAAATTTAATAAAATTACAAAGACTGACTTGATTGCATACAACATTAATAGCTGCGCGAGTTTTACTAGAATTCCTAAGTTATTAATTGGCGACTTGGTGTTACTGTTAATCTTTAAGAAAGATCAGGGCGATTGTAGTTGGTAAACAAGTCAGGCGGCGCTCAGACGCATTGTAGGAATTTTGATTTAATCAGTTAATGTGGAAAAAGTATAAAAGAACCAAATTAAAACATTTAATAAAATAGAAAAAATTAGGAGTTGGTATCAAATTGTGCGTTTATGGCACGTTTTTTGGTCTGCTTAATGATAGTCATAGAGAAATTAATTCTGTAACATTGATGAAATGGCAAATTTTTTTAAATGTTTAAGAATTAATTGTAAGTCGCTGCAACAACAAACATGGGGCAGTGTGGCGGGAAAAATTAATGTTTTCGAATTGTAAAAAAAAAACAGGTAAAATGCGAATGCTTGAAAATGATTTAGTGTGTGTGTGACTGTGTGTATACAGCGATCTTGAGTATGCCACAATAAACTACTAATATTAATTAACATTTTTATTTTTTTAACAACTTTTCAAGTTTGTTTTTTTTTCTTCATTTTTGGTTGGTTTAAAAATTTCATTAATCCTGTGACAAGCTCTTGGCTACAATTTATTTTTTGTAAACTACGTTTTTAAAGACTTTGTTCTTTTCTTTTTTATTCTATCTTAATTCCAAATGTGCAGCCACTTATAGAATAGAAATGCTTTAGCTTACTTTTTAGTTGGACCGCGACCAAATTACCATCTTATATTTTTGTTTTTTTTTTTTATATTATTATTAACTGCACCGTAATAAGCAAGAGTTGAATAGACGTGACAAACAAAGGTTTACTGCCGGAATAAAATTGATTTAATGAAATTGAAATTCATAGTGATTTAAATGCAGAAAAAAGTATGACAGCCGTCCTTTTTCTACTTCTTTCCTTTGTTTTTAAATTGTGAAAGGAAGTGGGAAATTTTGTTCCTTAATGACAAATGACTTAATTCTGAAAAAATGTTCTTAACATTAAAATTACTCTTTAACATGCAAATTTTGCAGAAAACGCACGAATTGTTTAAAGGGTTGTGATTCTGAGCTTTCTTAAAGAAGCTCATTGAGCTGTTTTTGGACAACCTTTGCTTTTGTTTTTTAAACTAAATGCCACGCCTACTAAACTCTCAGTGTTGAAATGTTTTTCTATGTATCTTTTTGGCTGCTGAAAATCTTTAAAATTTTCATAGATTGCTGCTTTGATAAAGCTTTTTTTCTTTGTTTTTTTTTGTGTTTTCTCTCAATTGTTTTTCGACGCTTTAGTTGCTGATCTGTCGTAATTGTTGCCATTCGCAGATGTTACCACATGCGTTTTGCAAAGCATTGTATAGATTGAGTGGAAATTTTGTATGATGAGGTACGCTGTGCACAGATAGGCCGCTATGAGTACGGTGAGAAAGAGATCAAAGACCGCAGGCTTGACACGGTATACATTAAGATTGGCCTCCTGACCTTCGTAGTACATAAATTCCGGATCACGTGCATCGGGCTTATCATATGTTTGCTTGACGTTCTTTAAGTACTTTTCAAAGCCGTTCTTAAGATCGTTGTTGTGTAGCGCGGATTTCAGATTCAAATAGCTCTTGACAAGATTTTTATTAATGGCCTGTGAATAAAAAAAAAGAAAAAATTTAAATAAAACCCAGTCTTGTTGCAATAAAGTTGAAAAACACCTACAATTGACCCAGCGAATATTTCGCCGTCTTCTTCCTGCACATTGTAGACGTAACGAGCGAGCGCCTCTGCAATTACCTTTACACTCAGCTCGGTATTGGCAAGTAATTGAGCTTCGTCATCCTTAAAGATGGTCAAACGCTCTGGTTCTTTTGATGACTTCAAAGAGGACAATGTAAATGCGGGCAGGCGTTTCATGCTAAAGCGTTCATGTTCCCAGGCTAATTGTGTATCGGCCAAATTGATTTTCTTGTGGACGCCATCGACAGTGATGTTGTTATATTGCGTGCCCACAGTTTTGAGTATTTTATAAAAGTTGTTCATTGGTGTGCCTTCTTTGGGTGGCTTGGAGACGTGCATGTAGATGGGAGATGGTGCAGGCGTCGCAGTGTTTAATGCTTTTGTCAAAGTATCGAGACAGAGTACAAAATCAATATTCTAGGAGAAAGAGTGGACAGAAGAAACAAAGTAAATTAGTCCTTTATTAAAGTGATTTAAAGAAGGGATAAAAGCAGTCCTTTAAATGATTAACTAGCCATTATTTTGTACACAATGCCAAGATTTTAGTATTAAAAAAAAAATAAGTGGGCCCAACCTCTGCTTTAATGCTGCTCTGTTTTCTGACCGCTATTAAATTGCCAGTTATAGAAACAAGATCGTCCTGCATATTTTTTAATTATCAAAAATTTAGTGTAGGTATCAATCAAATAATTGAAATTCATTTTTCGGTGCTTTATATTAATATTTCATTAACATTTCAATTGCATTAAGTTAGCTTCGCCATGATTGATTTTTTATTAAAATAAATATGTGCACGATGTGTACTATCTAGTGCCGCATTGGGAATACAATTTTATAGTGATGACACGGTTTTTGGAAGATAAATTCTTTTGGGCGCACAAATCATTATTATTTTTAATAAAAAATTCAAACTAGTGATGCTAACTTAGTGCAGATCCTTTAATTTATGCTTAACTCTTTTGTTATAACTACCTGAAGTTGAACATTTTCATCCAGCCACTTCTTGATACCTTGGAAATTCAAAAGAGCTCCTGATTCCGAAAGCAAGAACATCAAGCGATACTTGGGCGCAGTGTTGGTGGCATTGTGCAGTTTGCTAAAAAGATCAGCGACAGTCATCAAGACAGCAGCATCAGCATTCAAAGGATAATCCTAATCATCAATACAAAATGTAGCATTAAATAAAGTATTTAAACCCCATCATGCTGCATCACGTAACAAGGCGCAAACGACAAAAAACGATCAGCACTACTTTTTCCCATACAAAAATCGATTGATTTTCGTTTGTTGCTTATCGTTAGTGTGTTTTTTCGTGTTACAGAATGAAGGATTTTCAACTCAAACACTTACATTGTACAAGCCAAAGGTATTCAAATGTGCGGTAACAATAATCAACGGTAACTTGTTGTTAACATCCATACCGCCATCGTTTTGTTTCACATGCTTAGTTGGCATAAGCTCACCCTGTATAATGGGTATCTTTGCTGTCTTGCTGGGCACATGACTGGCACCAGAAACAATTATTTGATAGCCATTCGCGGAAATAGAGTTAAAAAGTTCTGCCAGAGCAGAGCTGCGTTGTTTGGTGTTTAATTTATCGTTGCTATTTGTCGCTTCCGTATCACTTGACGTACGCGTTATATCGGCAATAACGTCCTCCAGCTCGGCGTTGTACTTTGAAAAATACACCGGTATGCTGGAAGTTTGCTCTAGCA
Source organism: Pherbina coryleti (assembly GCA_943735915.1). Classification (NCBI taxonomy): domain Eukaryota; kingdom Metazoa; phylum Arthropoda; class Insecta; order Diptera; family Sciomyzidae; genus Pherbina; species Pherbina coryleti. The sequence goes on along the minus strand of OX030949.1, from coordinate 167,754,240 downwards.
TGGCCTGCTCCAGTAAATTCAGATGCTGTAAAAGAAGGCAAAGCTGTGTAAATAAAGGATATTTTTTTTTTCTCATAGTTTGTGAGAACTATGAGCAATGTTAAAGTCTTACCTCTTTTTTTTCTGGCGTCATGGTTGGTACGTCTTTCGGCAATAAGATAACCAAGCCGCCTGCTTTCTGGCGTATCTCACGGAATTGATCGATGGTCATGTCTTGTAATCTGCCAGGATTAAAAAAAAATAAATGGTTCTGAAAGAATTAGCAAGTTTAACGCATAAACTTACTTTGCCACTACGCAGTGCCTGTTCGTGCTCCAAGAATACAAGGATTTCGCTTCGAGTGACAAGGCCGAGGCTCGACAACCTGTTGAAAAAGTAACAGACAAAAATTAATACTTAAGGTTTTCAAATAAATTTTGACAAGATTAGGTTAAGGCTAAGAAGCCGCATTGTTTCTTATATGGACAAACGAATTCTATAGGGTGTTTTTTTTAAAGGTTTGTTTTTCGAATTGAAATAAAACACAAGAAAATCTTTTTAATGTCCATCAATTTGGTTTTATTGGAAGGATAATTTTATGCCATTAATGTTTAAATATGATTTCGGGAATGTGGCCGCCGCGGCTGGCTCGAATAAAGCCAATTCTACACGTCCAATTTTCAACCACTTTTTCGAGCATATGGGGCCGTATGTCGGCAATAACGCCACGAATGTTGGCCTCCAAGTCCCCTAACGTTTCTGGTTTGTTGGCGTAGACGAGCGACTTCACATATCCCCAAAGAAAATAATCCAATGGTGTCAAATCACACGATCTTGGTGGCCAATTGACAGGTCCATTCCGCGAAATTATGCGCTCATCGAATGTTTCCTTCAATAAATCGATTGTGACGTGCGCTGTGTGGCATGTAGCGCCGTCTTGTTGGAACCACAACTCATCCACATTCATGCCATCCAATTCGGGAACAAAATAGTCGGTTATCATGGCTCTATACCGGTCTCCATTAACGGTAACTGACTCTTCAGCATTATTTCGGAAGAAGTATGGCCCAATGACTCCACCAGCCCATAGAGCACACCAAACAGTCAGTTTTTGTGGATGTAATGGCGTCTCAAGGATCTCATGTGGATTCTCTTCACTCCAAATGCGGCAATTTTGCTTGTTGACGTAGCCATTCAACCAAAATTGAGCCTCATCACTGAACAAAATTTTGCGATGAAAATCAGCATCAAGATCAATCTCATTTTCGGCCCATTTGCAAGCGTTGTTCTTTTGTAAACCTGTTCATGATGAAATGGCAAACCAAACTGAACATAAATGACATTAGAGTTGCCAGATTTGACCACAAAATGCCAGTTTTATCTCTATTCGAAAAACAAACCCCTAAAAAAAACACCCTGTACAAGTTTGTAAAATCATGAGTGTTAAAACGTTTAATTTCTCATGCAAAATATTGAACAGAAATGCAAGGAAGTCGGCCTATGCGAATCAGCTCTATGTATTTTTTCAAAATTGGGTCATTAGCATGGTATATACCATAACTCATATACCATGGGTCATTAGAGTTATTTTTAATTATACGCTCGAAGCTGCATTCTATGCATTAAGCAACTAAGAAATTAAATTTATAGATAGGGAACGGAATATTGTGAATGTCTGCAGCACATATTTTCTTTACTATAGTCTCACAGCTTATCAGCATAAACAAGTTAAGTCAAACTTTCCACAGCTCTGTGAATCCGCTGTTGCCGTTCTTAACCTAACTTATTCCTAGTACTCAATACAGAAGGTTGCATTAATTCGATTAACAGTTACGGATCAGAAAAATATATCACCTGGCCTTACCATACGACACACCATTCACATCGAACTGCGACATGCGTTGCACTGTAAATTCACTAGAGGCCAGCACTGGACTCGCCGAGCAGATGATAAGTATCGGCAGCGTTAGGAGCAGATAGTAGGGCAGGCCACCACGAAAGATGTCCGCAAAATTGTCAGCTTCCTCAAACATTTTCGGAAATGATGTTTCGCTCTGCTTTTCACTAAACTTTTGCTAGTTTTATAGCAAATACCAATTCTTTCCCACTGCCGTTTAATTAAATTAAAACTTTGCGCTGTAATTGAGTTAGCTTCTAATCAATTTTGGGCTCCTAAATAGCTGGTGGGAAAAAATATTCTTATTTCCAATTGCTGTTGATTGTCGATGTAAAGTGAAAAAATTTTTGACGTTACACTTTTTCTAGCAAGTGCAGCAATTGCATAATGTTATCTCGCTTGCTCTTGTTTGATATAAACCCAATTGACAGTTCAACAACTCAGTTGCAGTGCAACCCGGCTTTCGTTCAGTTTGCTGTCAGCTACCAGTTTGAAGTATAGTGCTGCCAATTCCAAAATTTTTATGAAACAAACATCATTTCTGTCTGAAGTTCAGTTGTTGGCTGAATTCATGCTTTCATGCTCGTTTTACAGGAAAACTGTATAGAACATAGAAATACACCCTACAGTAACTGCAAAGCTGCGTTAAAAACAAATTTTTACTGTTAATGATATATAATTTGAATTACTAGTAAAATTTTACTGATAATGCAATTTAGTTTATGTTAATTTTTACTGATTACTGAAAGGAAAAATTTCAGGAAATTGTAAATTTTTATTAATTACTGAAAAAAAATGCAGCAAAAATATAGCCCTAGTCAAAATTATTTACACAAAGAAAAGAAATAGCTCACTTTATTGTTGTTTGAATATTTTGCAAAGAAATTTTGTGGTTGTTGTATTCTTTGTAGTATGCAAAGTAAAGAAAGCATGTTTTAGAAAACCTAACGGGAAAATATAGAGAAAAAAAAATTAGCAAAGTATAACTATTCTGTGGCCGAAACAATTCTGGCACAATGTTTTGTGGACGAGTCTTTCTTTCCATTCGAGGTGTCTTTGGGAAAAATATGGATGCATCTTCCTCAAAGCCCAAAAAGTAAGGAAGTGCCGCCTTTTAGTTTGTAAATAATTGTGTTTAATGACTCCAATAAAGAGTGTGTAAATACTTATGACGCCAGAAATTAGTTAACATTTACTAGTTTATTTTGTGATATATATAGTAAGGTTTGCTAAAACTTTTTTTATTTACTTAACATACTGCAGAGAATGCAATAACAAAAAACTATTTCTGAAAATTATTCCCAACAACAATAAAGTGATCTCTTTCTTTAAAACCTTTAAAAATAGCAGCGATGTGTAAATGTTTTTGACTAGGGCTGTAAGTTAGAACGGATCACCGAAAATTAAAAATAAAAAGAGTTGGCTGTGCCGTGGACACACCCGAAGGTTTTGACGTGGCGAAGTTTCTTGCTGTTGCTGTTAATGTTGATATTGATGTTGATGTTGATGTTGATGTTGATGTGGAAGTTGATGTTGATGTTGATGATGTTGATGTTGATGTTGATGTTGATGTTAATGTTGATGTTGATGTTGATGTTGATGTTGATGTTGATGCTGATGTTGATGTTGATGTTGATGTTGATGTTGTTTGTTGTTGGTGTTGTTGTTGTTGTTGTTGTTGTTGTTGTTAATGTTGTTGTTGTTGTTTTTGTTGGTGTTGTTGTTGTTGTTGTTGTTGTTGTTGCTGCTGTTGTTGTTGTTGTTGTTGTTGTTGTTGTTGCTGTTGTTGCTGTTGTTGCTGTTGTTGCTGTTGTTGCTGTTGCTGTTGGTGTTGATGTTGATGTTGATGTTGATGTTAATATTAATATTGATGTTGATGTGATGTTGATGTTGATGTTGATGTTGATGTTGATGTTGATGTGATGTTGATGTTGATGTTGATGTTGATGTTGATGTTGATGTTGATGTTGATGTTGATGTTGATGTTGATGTTGATGTTGATGTTGATGTTGATGTTGATGTTGATGTTAGTGTTGGTGTTGGTATTGGTGTTGGTGTTGGTATTGGTGTTGGTGTTGGTGTTGGTGTTGGTGTTGGTGTTGGTGTTGGTGTTGGTGTGGGTGTTGGTGTTGGTGTTGGTTGTAGAGTTGTAGAGCTGTAGCATTTTTACTGCATTATGTGATTGCATCCCTGAAATCATGACAACAAAATTTTTTTTGTAATTTAGTTGTGAAGCGTAATAACACATCCCTGCTGTCGTAAAACAAAATTTACTGTAGCTCTCCTCCTGAGTGAGTAATAATTCCATGCAACGATATTACATTTCTGTTACATAAGCTGCTATATTCACGACCTGACGACGCCGGAATTTTTTTTTTATTTTTGTCGTAAAGCCATGTATAAAAACTTTATTTTCCTTTTTAAACTTTTATCGTAGGTTATATACTCATTGAGTAAAAATTCAATGCAACGCCGCTGCATGAATGTTGCGTTATCGATCTTTGAGCGGCTCTCTCAGCGTCCCCATGATGTCAGAAATTTTTTGTCTAATTTTGTTGTGAGGGCTTCCAGTAGGCCTTTATTGGCGTATCGTATTTTTAATCCTAGCACTAATACTCAGCGAGTAATAGTTCCATGTAACAAATTTTCAGTTGCGTTGCTTACGCAGCTCCCACTACGTCCCTATGCCGTATTAAATTTTTTTTTTGTTGTTTTAATATAGTCAAAGAATTAACTTTTATGGCCATACTATTTTTTAATCATAGCTCTTATACCCAGCGATTAAAAATTCAATGAAACGCAGATGAATTTTTAAAAAATGAATTTTTCAACTTTTTTGGAAACTAGAGCAGTACAACGTAACTTCGTCACGTCAAAATTCTAACTGATCATGAAATTTCATTTGCATTGCCAGTAAAATTTTTATTTATGACTGAATATAGTTAAAAATCCTACTAGAGGAAATAAATCGTTCAGAAGGCAAAAATTCAGCGATGTTAATTTTGAAATTCTTTTTTTTTAATTTTTAGTAATGAATTATTCAATTTATTTATTGGTTGGGCATTGATTCTTAACTACCAGCAACTATTTAAAGTAATTAGTAAAAATTTTGCTGGTAATGCAAATAAAATTTCATTATCAGTTCGAATTTATTTTTACTGAACTTTTTTTGGAGATCAGTAAAAATTTAATTTTCCTGCAATTTTTTTCAGTAACCACTTTTCAGTGCACTTTTTTTCAGTAATCAAAAAACTTTATTTTCAGTAAAAATTTACTGGTAATGCAAATTAAATTTAACTATCAGTAAAAATATACTGATTACTGCTTATTTTAATTCATTTAATATGTAGTACAGTGTGCTCATGTCTGGTATAGAACTTTGTAATACACACGACGGCTTCTTATAACATCGAAAATCGTTGACCACGCAGTTTGTCCTTGTTGTGCGGGAACAAAAATAATTCATTGCCAAATCAGGACTGTATGGCGGATGACCCATTAATTCGATATTTAAAGTGCTTTAGAACACCTCAAGCTCGCATTGTCTTGATGAAGAATAATTCTTTGGCACTTGTTTGTTTTCCTTATTTCAAATAATATTTCTTATTTTTCTACGTGTCACAAGATTTTTTTTTTCAAAATGAAAAAATATTTTAATTATACTACGTCCGTAACTGATAATTTAAAAAAAAGAGGATATAAATATTTTAAAGAAAAAATGCTATCAATTTGATGACTTTATCATAACAGTAATCTCTTAGAATTAAAAAAAATAATATATGGAAATAAAATTTTGCACATGAGCTTTGATATTTAATATGCACTCTAGGTTTGGAAATTCAACCAAATCGGATGAAAACCATGCTAACCTCAAATACAAAGTGACTTTATCAAAAAGGTAAAATCTCTTTTAATTCCACAAAAATTAATATATGTACTTAAAAGTTTGCGAATATGCTTTAATATGCACTCTGAGTATATACTATATAATTCATCGAAATCGAGAGAAAACCACGCCTACTTCCCTTACAAAGTAACTGTATAAAAAAATAAATGCGAATATTTTCTGTTAAAACTATGTTTTTTATAAAAAAATTTTATTGACTGATTAAGACTTGGAATACACATACAAACTTTAGTTCGGCCGTGGGGGTATTTTAACTTCGGCCCAGTCGAATATCATTTCTTACTAGCTATAAAAAGAACTTAAGTTACCTCTGCAGAGATTTGAATATAAAAAGAGTTCTCTTTGTTTTGCTTTATTAATGTGTAACATGTATTTTTGCCATGTTTCATGAACTCAAGCAAACACTGAACGCTCCAAACGTGTGTGTCTGCTAACGAATATAACAAACCAAACATCATTACATTACATCATCGTCGCGGATATCCGTTTCGCCCGCTCGTCTAACGGAAATTGTGCGTTATATGCGAAGCAGTTATCGCTCGTCAGAGACACATGTTTATGTGACTAAACACATCTTAAGGCATGTAAATGAGAAAGATTGGAGGCACGTCTTGTGGTTTCAAAGATTTGCTTAAGTGCAAATAGTGGAGAAAAGAAGTGTATAGGTGTATAGTATGTAGGTCTATCCACGAGTATTTATTAGAAATACAATCTCAAAAGGCAAATCAGAAAAATGTTCAAAAGAAATAGGAGAGAACAAATTATATGAATCTAGCGCGTAGGACTAAAAATTCGCCACATAAATATTTGGTACGTTAAGGACAAGCACACACTCGCAAAAATGTGTGTGTGTGTGTGCGTGCACAATCAAATAGCGTAAAGTTTTGACATAATCAAGAAATATATCATGCACACCAAGCGGAAAAAGGAAATTGAGAATAGTTATGTTGTTGTTGTGATGTCATTTTTTTTTTTAAATTTTGGAACTTTTCAGGCTCATACATTATCAGTGGCCGGAAGGTAAATAAAACTGGGATTTATAGCGAGTATTTCGGATGTTGTTTTTGTTAAGGTTTTAATTTTTCATTTGGTGCTCATTTATGGACTCAGCCATAGACACATACACACACACACACACACACTACTTCAGAGATAAACTGTAAATTACAAATTTGTATTCATTTGGCTTAAAATACTATTTTGTTGGCATAAATTATCCTGGCAGGACAAACGATAGTTCGATGCTTTGGCGTAGAAACGAGCAAGGTTGCCAACTTTTGCAATATGTTTGTATGCTGTTAAGATTTTGTTTTTGGGTATATAAAGCTTATTAGCTTAAGCCTTTATAAGCTTTAGTTTTCAGTTGATTGGAGGAAATTTTTTTTTGAATTCTTTTTATATTCAATTCTTAAACCATGTAAGCTAACACTATAAAATTGTAAAAAAAATGTAAAACAAAATATTTTTAATCAACTCACTTTTAAAATCCGAACATTTGTTTTTTTGTAGCCTTAACTCTTTTAATATGTAATGATAATTAATAAACATTTTTATTAAAGATTTAAAAAAAAAATTGCTATAAAACTATTTTGATTTTCATCAAGCGATTTGAAAAACAATTTGGTGAGTTTCACATGTTCAAATTGCCATAAAATTCCATAAAGAATTTCTGTTTGTGTCGAACTGTATGACTAACAATTTGAAGAAAAATTTGACGAAAAAATTTGTTAATATGAACTCTTCTTAATGCACACAAATAAAATTTAACATAGAAAGACATAAATTTTTCATTTAAATTAATAGGATAAATTGGGAAAACTCCATCTATGCAGTCCAACTCATTTCTAGCCCATGTATTGTATGGAAACACTTTCGAGTTAGCGATGTCATTTTCTCAACTAAATGAAAACAACAGTTGACAAGATTTGAGTTCGCTGAATGCGCTCTTATGTCTCAAATGTGATTCTCTACACACAATGGTACTGTTCACACTCATCGTATTAATCAACAAACAAATAATCAAACAATTTTATGAAAATTTATCGATGTGAATACTATTCAAAGCGTTTGTCAAATCATTTGATGAGAACAGAACTTTTATGATTTTTCTGTTGTTAGACCAATGATTTAATTAAAAGTTTGGCAATGCGAACTCTCCTCAAATATTCTAGCACGATTTCTGCCAATTCAAGAAAAATTTCAACTTGAACACATCGTGTCAAAGCGAAAATAGTAGAAGAGTGTTTTTTGAAGTAAATTTGTGAAAATTCATAGGATATATCCAAATTATGTATTCTTAGTAAATTTCGTTGTATATTTGATCAGCTGATCGCAAAAATCATTTCTTCTTAGCATGGAGTTACTGGTTGTAAGATTATTTAATAAAAGTTTATGTAATTTAGTGTTTCATTTGATTTTTTTTATTTTTTCCTACAGTTTAATGATGAGCTGCAGAATAAAAGTGGAAAAAAAAAGAAAAAGTGAGAAGAAGAACCGAAAACTTTCTTAATTGATACAAATACAAATTAAGTATTTAAACAAACCTATCCCTAGTATTACACGGTAGATAAGTTCCTAAAAAATCCGTGTAAAGCGAAAATTAAATTTGAAAATGAAAATGAAAACAAACTTCAAAAACTTCAAACGCTACTATCTCCGTAAATAGAGGTCGTAGAGGGGTCAAAGTTGCAGCATTGTAAAGGTGTTTTTTCAACCTTTAATCTGATACCTCAAATATTTCTTCTTTTTCGGAATGGTAAAAAGTTACTTTCATCATAAACTAAAAACCGTGTAAGATCGAAAAAGTGCTTAACGAGAACAGTGCAAAAAGGGGGATAAGTGTATTCCATCAATTAAATTAACGTTTGGCACTTAAAACTTCAATTTTATTTTCAGCCTCCTTCACAATAAAATTAATAATTTTTGTCTATTTACTGTGCATAGGCATTTCAATTTATATCTCCAAACAAAAGTAAATACACAAATCAGTTTAATTTTTAATACCAGACTTTATTGCAGGTTCGTTCACAATAAGTTGTAAATATTGTAAATTTTGTAAAAATTTATCACAAATACACCACATCGTGAGTACCCCTAATGTCTAAATGTTTAATAACTTGTTGGATAAAAAATTTGACGTTGTCTCAATATACCTTCTCTTAACCCGATGTCTGTTCTTTAAATTATTCTTTTTCTCTATTCTATTCTTTCTAACTATTCTATCTATACTATCTAAACAATCTATACTATCTATTCTATCTTTTCTATCTGTTCTATCTATTCTATCTATTCTATCTATTCTATCTATTTTATCTATTCTGTCTATTCTATCTATTCTATCTATTCTATCTATTCTATCTTTTCTATCTATTCTATCTATTCTATCTATTCTATCTATTCTATCTATTCTATCTATTCTATCTATTCTATCTATTCTATCTATTCTATCTATTCTATCTATTCTATCTATTCTATCTATTCTATCTATTCTAGATATTCTTTCTAATAATAATAAACTAGCCATTTCAGCCCTTGAAAGGACTTTGATCGAACTTCTAATGATCAAATTGTGTTGTGCGTGTTATTATATTTGAACACAATTGATCCAGAACTGGATCTACTAGTTTTATGCCGACTCCGAACGGGTAATGTGCATGTTCTCAATAAGCTTTACATGGCAATATTTTACTCTCTGAGGCTTGCCATTGTCTGCAGAGAGGTGACGGCCGAACAGAAAAATTAATTCCATTGAAATAACTTGCTGTGTCGGATGGAATTGAACCAGGCAAGGTTGAATAAATAAGGTTGCCGCATGGGTGAGATCGAGTACCCATAAATGTCAAATCGAAGTTGACAGCTCATACAAAATCTGAAAGCTAAAATTGATAACATGTAAAGTCGATGAAGTTGTTGTTGTTGTTGCTTTGCATTGATTTTGACAATTATGAGTACTGCGAAGAGAGTACGATCAGCCTCGAGACAACCTTATTTATTCAACCATGGAATCAAGGTCCTCTGGCGTATGGGTCACACTCTACCCACTGCTCCATGGCTGCCACTATTCTTTCCATTCTTTTTATTTTATCTATTCTTTCTATTAATCTATTCTTTCTATTTCATCTATTCTATATATAGGGAAGTGTCAGTCATAATAAGTGTGTGCATAATAATAAAAAAATTCGAAGATTCTCAAAAGTTTTACAATAAAAGTATTAATGTAATATTTAAATTTATTTTTCTTTTTTAATATTTTGTAATGTTATTGTGACTGTCTCATAGTGGGCAAAATATTTTATCTTAATTTTTAGAATAGGATGTAACTATTTATTAAATTAATGACCTGCAAGTTATCTGCCATGTTTTCAAATGCATCCTGTATTCTGCGTTCACATTTCAAAACAACTTACTGCCTGCACTTAAGAGATCTTATGATATACATACAAATTGTTCCTTAAAGAAACTTTAAATACACACATGAAAGCATTAGAACTATAGAATAAAACTGAAATAGAACAAACTGTACAATTGCACTTTGTATGAGGATTTTTCGAAGATAATATTATGTACTATAGGGAAAATATCTCAAGCTTTTTATCTTGAACCATGTATTTCAGGTGTTACACCTATTCAGCCAAGTCTGCCTTGTTTCGAAAATGCTTGATAGATTAGTTGAAGAGGAGTGACAATGAAGTGAAATATGTGTGGGTTGTTTTAAGCGCGGTGAAAAGCCATGTGAATTTGAATCTGAGAGAAGTTTTATGCCTTAACCTCAGTGAACTCTTATTAGAGTTATAGGGCAATACCATCCACAAACTTCTCTATCGCTATATATAACTTTTTTAAATCGTAAATGTTGATGAATTTTCAAAATCAGTTCATTGGAAAGAGGAAATGAGGAAATGATGAAATACAAAAAGGTTAATTCGTAGGAACACGGTCTAGCTGGGATTCGAACACAGGAAATCTTAGATGATAATTAATCGACTTTCGAGGTCGCCAAGGGGTTTATCACACGTGCTTTAAATATATTTGTAATGTTTTTAATTACATTTGAATTAACACCAAGCTGGCAGCTCTAGTCTATCAAAATCGTTGCATATACTTAAGTTTTGCCTCATGAATATTTAAATTTGCAGCTACTTTGTAATAAAATGTGAGCACAGACTGAGGGATGCAGTGAATGAAATTTTTACAAGAAAAAAAAACAAAAAAAAAAATCTTGTCAGGTAGAAGAAAATTTATGCGTTAAATTTATTTAAGATGAATTTTCTCAAATTTCTTTTTTTTCCAAAAATCCTTAAAATCTTTTTCATTATTTAAGTTTTTTATTCTCAATATTGTGAAAAACTGACAGAATTTTAAAACATTGAAAAAGTTCTGAGAATTTAATTGTATTTAAATTCGGTGCCGATGGAATAATTTTTTAAATTTGTCAGTGTCTTCTCACGTGATTTCAGTTTTCTTGAATTGCCAAAGAATTGGCGGTCTTGAAATGAGAAGGAAGTGTCACAGATTGATTTATATGCGAATCGTTATCTAATTTTTGACATTGAACACCATGGGTGGTATTTTTCTTTTTAAATAATGATAAATTGCTGTAACGAAGATGAAATCGTGTTTAAATTGCTTAAAATTAGCAGAATGAAAACGTGATATCATGATTTTGCTTGTGTAAGGGCAAAATTGACAAGCCTTGACTGTGACTGTATGTGTGTGTATGTGTTTGTGTGTGTTAGTGTGTGGGCGTTGTACCGCCCCAGTATTTAAATGCTATACAAGTTATCCAACCCCAAGCTGCTTTAAGCATGTGTAAGTGTTGATTCCTCATTACCTTACCTTGGAGTGGTGTGTTCACACGTTATTGCATGAACACCCAGCTTATTTTCATCAAATCGTCATCATTAATTTTCTTTTGCTATATTTTTTTGATATATATGCATGTTTTTTTACTTTAGCCTTTATGCCTGCTAAAACCTTGTTCTAAATGCTTGTTTTTTATTTTTTATTGTTTCTCTTCACTTGAGCTTGACCTGGATTAGTTGGCATTATTTTTGCTTGGAGCTTTTATCTTTACCTGTTGATATTTTTATTTGATTAATTTTATGCTCTAGAGCTCTTACCTACATGCCTACATGTTTAGCTGCTGCTGGCTTTGTTCTCACCTCTCTACCCAAGGTATTTGCAAAATATTTGAGTTCAAGGGGTTTGATGTGCATATTTGTTCTACTCTTGTTGTGATTTTGGCATGTCAGGCTATGTTGTGCTATGTTGGATACGTCTTAACGTATGTAACTTAATTTGCAGGAAATATTTATTAGTTGTACGTGGGTTGCTATTTATATTTCTGTCCTTGGCGACATTAAGTGGCAACACTTATCATCTGTGGTTTCCATTGGAAACTAAATATTGTTGAACATACCTTTCTTTAGAACATTTTGCCATCTGAGCGCGATTTGTGTTGTTTAAAATAATTTGAAAAATTTATCTCGGGATAAAAATAAAGTGCAAATTTTTGCAATTTATTGCAACATCAATATCAGAGCCTGAACAGAATCAAAAATCGTTGTGGCCTCCGATCTTTGTTGTTGGAAAATACATGCAAAATGTAGAAAAAAACGCAGCTCTTTTTCCGCAACGATAAATCGCACAATTAGAATCTATTCTATTTCTTCTCTTGCGACCGACGATTCTTTCTCTGAGTGTCATTAGTGTTGCCATATTTTTGCTAGAAATGGGATATGTTCAAAGACATTTCCTTAGTTTTTATTATGTCTTGACGTTTCTTGTTTGTGTGTGTTGTATTCACACAATTGAAGAGACCAATACATTGAAATGAAATAGAAAAAATAAATAAAAAAATACTAAATAAAAGCAACTTTGAATCGTCAGTCGCAATCGCATCATTCTGGACACATTCTCTGCGATATACGACCAGAGAGGATCGGCGGTCGCAACGATATTTGATTCTGTTCGGGCTCTCACTCAGAGAAAAAATCGTCGGTCGCAAGAGAAAAAATATAATATATTCGAAGAGTCCGAACAGAATCAAAGTGATTGGCTTTCAGCGATCCTCTCTTCTCGCCAATCGCTCAGAACACGTCCAGAATGAAAGCGATTAGCGATTGGCGAACAATTCAGACTGAATTGTCAGAATGATTTGTTTTGTGTATGCATAATTGACATGAAGAAAACAGAAACACAGAAAACAAATGTCAGAAGATAATTAAACTTAAGAAAATAGCACTGAACGTACTCCTCACGTATCATGTTTGACACCACTCAAAGAGAGGACGCCAGTTCGCCAGAGAAAAACTAGAATAGATTCTAAGAGCCCGAACATAACCAAAGCGGCTATCGGTTGGCAGTCCTCTCTCAGAGAAATCCGCTGAGAACACGTCCAGAATAGGAGCAGATGTCGGTTGTCGGATCAGCGTTGATTTTCGGTGTGCAAATGGTACAAATGCAACACACACACACAAAAAAACGTCAGCTCATGGAATACAACACACAGACACAAAACAAAACGTCAGCTCATGATGAAAACTAAGAAAATAGCACTAAACACAGCCAATTCTTAGCTTAAATAAGGCAACACTTACGCCACTCAAAAAAGAGAGATCCGCCAGCCGTCGGAGAAAAATAGAATTGATTATAGTCTGGCGTTTTTCCGTCGCGGATTTCTACGGCCATTTAAGAGCCCGAACAGAACCAAAGCGGCTATCGGTTGGCGGTCCTCTCAGAGAAATCTGCTGAGAACACGTCCAGAATAGGAGTGGATGTCGGTTGTCGGATCAGCGTTTATTTTCGGTGTGCAAATGGTACAAATGCAACACACACACACAAAAAAACGTCAGCTCATGGAATACAACACACAGACACAAAACAAAACGTCAGCTCATGATGAAAACTAAGAAAATATCACTGAACACAGCCAGTTCTTCGCTAAAATATGGCAACACCTACGCCACTCAAAGAGATATCCGCCAGCCGTCGGAGAAAAAATAGAATTGATTCTATTCTGGCGTTTTTCCGTAGCGGATTTCTACGGCCATTTAATTTTTGGGAGCTGCATACATTTTCATGTATTTGGTTGCACTGCGCACACGACAACCGGCAGTCGCTTTGGTTCCGTTCGGGCTCTAATCTGGCGAATGCTCGTCGCAAATGACGACCAGCGATTTGATTTCGGACGTGTTCATAAGTTTTCATGCATTCTATTGCTTGAAAATGTCGCCAATCGCTAATCGCTTTGATTCTGTTCAGGCTCTAATTGTGCGATATATCGTTGCGGCTGCCGACCTGAGATTTTATACTGGACGTGTTCATATATTTTCTTTTATTGCTTTGCGATGTCGTCAATCGCAACGATTTTTGATTCTGTTCGAGCTCTAAAGCTGGAAGTTCATTAACTGCATTTCAATATGCGTCCGTCTACTCGCTGGAGTAATTTACGCAAGAAAATTATGGCAGAGTTCAATGATTGCGTTTTACGTTCAGAGTAAGCAGGGCTACAAACTTGTAAAATATTTGGTATGTTCTTAATGGGGAATTTTTTATCGTAGTTACACAAAAATACTTAAAATAATTTCATTTATAATTAAAAAATCTTAAGTCCTCCGTCTAAAAAAGTTCTTTCAAGATATTAACAATAAAAAAATTATAGAAATTTTTAATTTTTAAGATGCATGTACAAGAGCCATCCCTTAAAGTAATGAGCTTCTGACTCGTTTCTTTTATTTCTTCTCGATGTTTGTTATAAGTAACGAGCTGTCAAAAAACGCAAATTACGCAAGAAAAGTTGAAATATTTTTCACTTTCCTTGCGTAAATTGGATTTTTCCAACGTTACGCACGTAGACATACGTTGGCATTAAACTCTCTGTCATAAGCTTTCACACATTTCTATTGCATTGCGTTCAGCGAGTAGACTGCATATGCGTCCGTCTACTCGCTGGCACAATTTACGCAAGTAAATTATGGCAGAGTTCAATGATTGCGTTTTACGTTCAGACTAAGCATGGCTACAAACTCGTAAAATGTTTGGTATGTTCTTAATGGGGAGTTTTTTATCGTATTTACACAAAAATACTTAAAATGTCTTTATTTATTATTAAAAAAATATTAAATCCTGAGTATAAAAAAGTTCTTTTGAGAAATTAACAATGTAAAAATTATAGACATCTTTAATTTTTAAGATTTATTAAGAAGAGCCATTCCTAAAAGTAATGAGTTTCTGACTCGTTTCTTTTATTTCTTCTCTCTGTTCGTTATAAGTAACGAGTTGTCAAAAAAATTACGAAAATTACGCAAGAAAAGTTGAAATATTTCCGACTTTGCTTGAGTAGCGAGTAAACGGACGCATATGCAAATGCAGTAAATGAACTTTCATCTGTAAGCTTTCACATATTTCTATTGCATTGCGTTCAGCGATTAGGCGGACGCATATGCAAATGCACTGAATGAACTTCCCGCTTAACTCGTGAACATTTTCGTGCGATTATTTTTTAGAACTTTCAAGGTGGATTATCAACACAAAAATGCATTGAAGAACTCAATTCACTCGGCTTTGTTAATAGCATCCAATAGAACGCCTTCGAGAGTAAATCGAGCCGGCAAAAAAATGTAGTGTCCCTGATATATTAAATGAAATTAATTTTTTCATCCCTTTAATAACATGATTCTTATAATAAATTTATATCAATTTATATCAATTCACCAATATTGAATTCCATTTAAGAGGCATCTCATTAGTTCATTATTAAGCTGCAAACGTAAGTCGAAAAATACATAAATTATAGGTACTTCAAGATTCGAATTCCAAAGTAATTTTGCTGTGCTAGCTGAATATCTTGGGTGCGTGTGAAGAAGTAATATACGAGTAGTAGTAAATATATACATACATACATATATTGAACATAAATTAGAAGCAACAAAATGGCTAGAAGGATTAAGTTATATTCAGCGGTGCGCAGAACATAGCTGATGAAGCTCATAAATTATTCATAAAAGAACAAAATGGTTGGTGGTTTTAGTTGGTGTGAGTAGTGGTCAATGTGGCACGTGTGTTGGAAGTGCTTGAGCGTGAGTGTGGTGAATGTTATGAATTACGAACACTTAATGAATAACTAACAGAACGCAGAGCTAAAAGAAACTGCTTGATTTAAGTGCGAGTGCACGCGTGTGCGTGTGTGTGTGCAAGAAGTTTATAAAAAAACAACTTGTTGTCCAGTCAGCATTCAACTGGCAAATAGAACAGGATACTCAATAACAGCATAATCATTATCACTGGCATCAATGTCAGCAACAGCTTGCAGGAAGTACAGAAAAATACAGCATATCTTTAGGCATGCGTCAGTGACCACATGTTGGTTAAGTTTTTTGGGTTTTTTTTTTTTTTTTAAATATAATAAAAACAAGTCGCTGGCTTCAAAGCGGCATTGCAAGCTTGTTTAAATGGAGATAAAAAAAAAATATATATATAAAATAAAGATTCTCAAATAACAATAAAAATATATTAAAACCTTTTCTATACAAAAAAAAAAATCGAGAAAAAAACAACAACACCAAACGCATTGGCAGTCCTTTTATAAAGAGCAACAAGAAAAATTTTGATCAAAGGATTAAATGGACTCGAAATCGTGAGTGAGTAGGTATGCGTATGTATTTGTGTGTGTGTGTGTGTGTGTGCGTTTTTGTGTCTGTGGGTGAGCTTATACCGCTCAATGACGCGTGTGAACTGTGTCCTGGTTGGAGGCATCTGTGCAAGGAAAAAGTTCAAATCTTTTCTTTAACTTTAAAAGAATGTGTGTGCGTGCCTGTGTTTGTGTTTGAGTTTGCGTTTGTGTTTGTATGTATGTCTGAGTATGTGAGCATATCCTGATAGCTTTCAATTGTTTTTATTTGTTTGAATGTTATTTTTTTCTCTCCCTGTGAACAAGCAAGTTTAAGCAAAAGCGTGGTTTTTGTCTGTGTGGGCTTATATGTTTGTATTTTAGAAGGGAAGTTCTTACTTGGCTAAAGTGTAGGTTGCGAAAAATAAGTATATTTATGCTGCAAAATCATTCTTTTCCGCGTCTTTTCATCTCTAGCTTGTTTGTAAATAATTTAAGAAGTGAAACATTTCATGTAATCGAAATGCGACACCAAGAGTCACTCAAATTAAAGAGTAATGAACTGTCAAACGCTACTGAAGCGCCCTCTGTGGGCGGAATTTCTGTGTTTATTGAAACTTTGAGCATCATACTTTTACTATTCAGTTAAGACACGCCACACATTAATGCTAAAAGGCATGATAGACGGAAAAAATTTTTAAATCAAATTAGGAAATAGGAAATATCCAGCAATAATGCTGGATAATGCTGGAAAATAATAAAACTCCTCCGCTTTCTCCAAAAAATAAAAATATTCTTGAATATTTTTCCAAAAAGTGAATTTTTAACATTCTTTTCATGATTTTTCTAATTATACTTAATAACATTTTTCAAATATTTCCCAATATCCGAAAAAGTTGAAAATCGATAGGCTTCATGACTAAGGTATGATCTTTTGAAATAAAATAAATTGAATAACGTATCTTTTAAAATGTTGGCGCTACAAAACGGTATTTAAGGATATAAATGCGTTTAAACGGAAAATTAGGTAAAATAGTTTTCGAAAAAGTTCACTTTTCAGAAGTTCAAAAGAAACACTGTTTTCTTATATTTGAAACGAAATTTATTAAACCAAATATTTACCGTTCGAATCGATAACCTTTTGCTATTTTAAAGCCATTATTCAGTCTGTGTAGAAATTCTGAGGTTTCAGAGCGAAAAACTGATCCAAGTGTGTTTTGCAGGCCTGCACAGAATTTAAATTTACACCATTAAGAGAGTTAAGCAGAGATCGAAACAAATAATAAGCTGAAGGTGCATGGTCCGGGCTATATGGTGGATGCATCAAAACTTCCGAGCCAAGTTCTCTCAGTTTCTTCCGGGTCATCAAAGATGTGTGTGGTCTGGCGTTGTTATGATGGAGAATGATTCGTCTTTGGCAGTTGGTTTTGCGAATTTCTCCGGAGACTTCGAAAACGAAAACTTTTAAATAATTTCCTTACACCCATCGACGCGAGACTTTTTTTGAGCGATTGATAAATTATGGGGTATCCAACAAGAGCAAATGTTTTTTTTACAAATAAGTATTCATGCAAAATCAATTGTCAATTGTGGCGTCCATGGCGTAGTTGGTTAAAGTGCGTGGCCGCTATGTCAACGAACCTGGAGACCCGGGTTCGAACCCTAGAAGCGACAGAAAATTATTTGAATTTAAATAATTTTTCTGTACGGCCGCCACCTCTCTGCAGACAATGGCAAACCTCAGAGAGTAATCAAAATGCTATGAAAAGCTTCTTGAGAACGAGAACACTCCGTTCATCGTCGTTCGGAGTCGGCGTTAAACATGTATGTCCGGTTCTCGGTCAATTGTGTACAAACTTAATAGCACGCACAACACAATTGATCATAAGAAGCTAGGTCAAAGTCCTTTCAAGGGCTGAAATGGCCAGTTATTTATTTATTTTTTAACAAAATAAAGCTTAAAATGTCACCTTTCAAACAAGCGACAGCATTGCCAGATGAAATAAATATTACCAAAGATATTATATTTTAGAGTCATTTCTTACATTTTGAAAGAAATAAAAAATTATTTTTTAAAAATATAAACAAAATAAAAATAGTAAAAAAATTTGTCAAATAATTTATTTGTTTACATTAAAAACTTCAAATTTAAAAGTTCTTTTCAGATTCGGTTGCGTTCCAAAGGCAAAAAAAGCTTTTTTGACGTTAGCAAGAACACACACTAGGGATTTAACGAGTCTCGAAACGTGATATATCATTTAACACGTTAAATTTCCAACAACAATATATGAACATATAGCTTGTTCAAACCGACTTGGCACGATCGTTCACAATGCCTTAACTAGTTTCAAAATGTCAGTTTTATTTGTTTACATTTTGGTTTTAAATAAATACATAAATTGGTTTTTAAAAAATATTTAGAATAAAAAAAAACTTCAAGAATTTGTCAAAGAATTTATTTGTTTATAGCATGTTCAAACCGAGCATTTAATTATGTTAAATTAATTTAATGAGGTTAAATCGAAAAACGAGTTCTTAAATGAAGTTCTAATGAAGTTACTTATATGCATACAATTGTTGTTAGAAATTTAATACGTTTCGAAATTCGTTAAATCAATGGTTTGTGGTCTTGCTAACGTCAGAAAAGCTTTTTTGCTTTTTAAACGCAGCCAAATCTGAAAAGAGCTTTTTAATTTCAAGTTTTTAATGAAAACAAATAAATTCTTTGACAAGTTTTTCTTAATTCTTTGAAAAATTTTTGAATTTATTTGATTTTTTTTATATTTTTTTATTTTTTCCATAAAGTAATTTTTTATTTCTTTCAAAATATAAACAACCAAACTGACATTTTGAAACTAGTTAAAGCAGTATGAACGATGATGTTAAAAAAAGCTTTTTTCGAATAACACGTTAAATGAAGTCGGTTTGAACATGCTATTACATTAAAACAGTGGTGCTCAACGCACGGTTCAAACAACAACAAAGAGAGCTTTCCGAGTGCACAGCTTTACACTGAAACAAGAAGTTGTAAAAAGCTCTAGCAACATTTGGTGCAAGGAACTCTTGTCGAGTGTTGGAATTTTAATACAATAAAATTTTTTTTATTTTTGCGTTCGTTTTTCGCTATTTTAATATGGAAAACATCAAGCAAAAATGTATTAATGCCTCTCCTGAGACATTGCAGTATATTTATGTATATTCATAAATAAAACAGCGAGCGACCCCTATACCACATGAACGCTCAAAGCATACTGACTTGAAATTTAAAGCACAGCAGAAAAAACAAACTTTTACCCAGTGTACAAACACAGTGAGACGATTGATACTTCGTGAGCAAAAGCTCAACAACTCACGATGCCCGCGGGCTATGGAAAACCATGTAGTGAGCACCACTGCATTAAAACGTCAAATTAAAAAGCTCTTTTTAGATTCGGCTGAGTTCCAAAGGCAAAAACGCTTTTTCATTAGCAAGTCATTAGCAAGAACACACACCAGAGATTTAACGAGTCTCGAAACGTGTTAAATCATTTAACGCGGTAAATTTTCAACAACAAATGTACGCATTTCACTTCATTGGAACTTCGTTTGAGAACTCGTCTTTCGATTTAACTTCATTAAATTCATTTATGAATTGCTATAAAATTAGAAATTTTAAACTTTTACTTAAGTTATTACAGCTTTTATTATTTCTTAGGTATAGGCCAAAATATATTTCACATATATGGGAGGTGCTACGGCTACTTGTCCAAGCTCACCGAAAGTTTGCAAGAATATTAAAGATCACATATTTTTTATCCACCGATATTAAATAATTTTTCTGTACGGCCGCCACCTCTCTGCAGACAATGGCAAACCTCAGAGAGTAATCAAAATGCTATGAAAAGCTTCTTGAGAACGAGAACACTCCGTTCATCGTCGTTCGGAGTCGGCGTTAAACATGTATGTCCGGTTCTCGGTCAATTGTGTACAAACTTAATAGCACGCACAACACAATTGATCATAAGAAGCTAGGTCAAAGTCCTTTCAAGGGCTGAAATGGCCAGTTATTTATTTATTTTTTAACAAAATAAAGCTTAAAATGTCACCTTTCAAACAAGCGACAGCATTGCCAGATGAAATAAATATTACCAAAGATATTATATTTTAGAGTCATTTCTTACATTTTGAAAGAAATAAAAAATTATTTTTTAAAAATATAAACAAAATAAAAATAGTAAAAAAATTTGTCAAATAATTTATTTGTTTACATTAAAAACTTCAAATTTAAAAGTTCTTTTCAGATTCGGTTGCGTTCCAAAGGCAAAAAAAGCTTTTTTGACGTTAGCAAGAACACACACTAGGGATTTAACGAGTCTCGAAACGTGATATATCATTTAACACGTTAAATTTCCAACAACAATATATGAACATATAGCTTGTTCAAACCGACTTGGCACGATCGTTCACAATGCCTTAACTAGTTTCAAAATGTCAGTTTTATTTGTTTACATTTTGGTTTTAAATAAATACATAAATTGGTTTTTAAAAAATATTTAGAATAAAAAAAAACTTCAAGAATTTGTCAAAGAATTTATTTGTTTATAGCATGTTCAAACCGAGCATTTAATTATGTTAAATTAATTTAATGAGGTTAAATCGAAAAACGAGTTCTTAAATGAAGTTCTAATGAAGTTACTTATATGCATACAATTGTTGTTAGAAATTTAATACGTTTCGAAATTCGTTAAATCAATGGTTTGTGGTCTTGCTAACGTCAGAAAAGCTTTTTTGCTTTTTAAACGCAGCCAAATCTGAAAAGAGCTTTTTAATTTCAAGTTTTTAATGAAAACAAATAAATTCTTTGACAAGTTTTTCTTAATTCTTTGAAAAATTTTTGAATTTATTTGATTTTTTTTATATTTTTTTATTTTTTCCATAAAGTAATTTTTTATTTCTTTCAAAATATAAACAACCAAACTGACATTTTGAAACTAGTTAAAGCAGTATGAACGATGATGTTAAAAAAAGCTTTTTTCGAATAACACGTTAAATGAAGTCGGTTTGAACATGCTATTACATTAAAACAGTGGTGCTCAACGCACGGTTCAAACAACAACAAAGAGAGCTTTCCGAGTGCACAGCTTTACACTGAAACAAGAAGTTGTAAAAAGCTCTAGCAACATTTGGTGCAAGGAACTCTTGTCGAGTGTTGGAATTTTAATACAATAAAATTTTTTTTATTTTTGCGTTCGTTTTTCGCTATTTTAATATGGAAAACATCAAGCAAAAATGTATTAATGCCTCTCCTGAGACATTGCAGTATATTTATGTATATTCATAAATAAAACAGCGAGCGACCCCTATACCACATGAACGCTCAAAGCATACTGACTTGAAATTTAAAGCACAGCAGAAAAAACAAACTTTTACCCAGTGTACAAACACAGTGAGACGATTGATACTTCGTGAGCAAAAGCTCAACAACTCACGATGCCCGTGGGCTATGGAAAACCATGTAGTGAGCACCACTGCATTAAAACGTCAAATTAAAAAGCTCTTTTTAGATTCGGCTGAGTTCCAAAGGCAAAAACGCTTTTTCATTAGCAAGTCATTAGCAAGAACACACACCAGAGATTTAACGAGTCTCGAAACGTGTTAAATCATTTAACGCGGTAAATTTTCAACAACAAATGTACGCATTTCACTTCATTGGAACTTCGTTTGAGAACTCGTCTTTCGATTTAACTTCATTAAATTCATTTATGAATTGCTATAAAATTAGAAATTTTAAACTTTTACTTAAGTTATTACAGCTTTTATTATTTCTTAGGTATAGGCCAAAATATATTTCACATATATGGGAGGTGCTACGGCTACTTGTCCAAGCTCACCGAAAGTTTGCAAGAATATTAAAGATCACATATTTTTTATCCACCGATAGTTCTATTAGCGTTGCTGTTAACATACTTTAAAGATACAGCGCAAAGTGTGTCTAAGTTTTATGGCAGCTGCCATGCCCACTTGTCCAATGGTGCCGAAATTTTTTACACTTTTTTGAAATCACATTTTAGACTTCCATGTTGGATGTTGATATCTTAGTTTATCTCATTTCTTAGATATAGCCCAAAATGTGTTTAAGTTGCATAGTAGCTCCCACGCCCACTTGTCCAATCACGTCAACATTGCTTACAATTTTTGGAAATCACATATTAGACGTTTACATTTGATTTTGTTATCGTAGCTTATCACATTTTTTAGATATAGCGCAAAATGTAATTAAGTCGTTTGGCAGCTGCCACGCCCACTTATCCAATCGAGTCGAAATTTTGTACTCTTTTTTGAAATCACATACTAGACGTCCACGTTTGAATTTGTTAACGTAGTTTAGTGAAAAATGTGTTTAAGTTATAGGGCAGCTGCCACGCCTACTTGTCCAAAATTTCTAAAATACTTCCTTTTTGTACTTTTCTATACCTTTAACATCGAAAACTACCAAAAATAAGAAATCCACAAAATACTATTTTCCGTCTAACTTGTACCAATCGCATCACTGTGCGTCGTGGCCGATATTAAGAGCCCATAAAAATTACGAGCTTTGCAGTTCGAGTCCCACCTGAAATAGAAAATCTTTTCAATTTATTAAATTTATTATTGATACTAATTTTAACAATTATGTCATTGCTTTTACTGATGTACATGATACATGTGCTATTATTTCTTTTTATATTTTTTGGAACTTATTGACCTCTGGTAGTGAATTCTAGAGCATTATCCTTTTAAATTTAGCTATTTCCATTTTATGTGGCGTCCGTGGCGTAGTTGGTTAAAGTGCGTGGGCTCTATGTCAACGAACCTGGAGACCCGGGTTCAAATCCCAGCAGCGACAGAAAATTATTTGAATTAAAATGATTTTTCTGTACGGCCGCCATCTCTCTGCAGACAATGGCAAACCTCAGAGAGTAATAAAAATGCCATTGTAAAGCTTCTTGAGAACAAGAACATTCCGTTCATCGCCGTTCGGAGTCGGCGTTAAACCTGTAGGTCCGGTTCTCGGTCAATTTTGTACAAACTTCATAGCACGCACAACACAATTGATCATAAGAAGCTAGGTCAAATTCCTTTCAAGAGCTGAAATGACCAGTTATTTATTTTTTTTTTCTCCATTTTAAAGAAAATCTTCTTAATGTTTTTATAAGCTTCTGACGCCATTATCTGTGACTAGCTGTTGCTGTTGTTGTTGTTTTTGTTGTTATTTAATGAGCATTACTAAGTTCTGAGGAAAGTCCGTTTAAAATTCCAAATAAATAGCTGGCGGGTAAATGGGAATAATTAAGAAGAAAAGCTTACGTTATGCTTACTCTTAAGCTAATTAGTTTCATTCCCTCTAAGTAATAACACCCAGCCTGTGGTTATTTGAATAATAAAATGTTACATAAATATGTGAGCTACTTATTTACAGCTACTTAAATATTCACGTATTAAGTGTAAACTTGGAAGAGTTACTTCTTTAAAAACTAAAAGGAAAAAAATCTACTTTTAATCCAGAGTTTTAAAAATCAGTGAATGAAAACCTATCAGTACAGAAAAAACCTAAATATTGAACTCTTTTAGATATATATCGCCAAAAATGGTTTGCCCTTGAAATGGTGTGGATTGTGTAAGTAGAAAACTGTAGGTGGAAGCAGTTAAAAAAGAACTCAAGAATGATATGAAATAACAGTATGTAGAAAAAACATTTCGACTGAGCAGAACTAACAGTTTGATAATGCATTGAGCTATGATTGGTCCTTTTGGTGAGATAGATAGATAGCTAGCGAGAGAAAGATTGCAATACAAACGATAGTAAGGACTACTGCTTTAAAACGACGCCATTAAGCGGCAGTCAGGCATATCCGTAAAAACCATAAAATTGCTTTAAACTGACGCAGCTAAGTGCCACAAAGTGTGGCAGAAGAGCTGTTCCAGGCATTGTTTTTATAACCTTGAAGTTCGTTGAATTAATTGAATTTTTCATCTAAATCCATTTACAAATGAAACAAGTCCCGTTTTAATGAATATTTGAAAATAAAGTCGAATATTTTGATAAACAATAAGAAGTTGTTTTTTTTTTCTTATTTGATACGTATTTAAATGCCACTCGAAAGCATTGCTGCGACAAGGTTAAGTTTGGTAGTGTTGAAAAGCGTTAAAACTAATTTATTTCGGAATTAAATTCGTAATTATTTCTTTCTCAGAAGTTTCATGAGTTTCTTGAATGCTAAGAAATAACTTGTGAACAGATTTCGCGACTTCCAGCTCTCCACATCTCAGTTAGTTTTACCGAAGTTCTGGAAGAATTCGTTCATAATATCTCTGCATAAAAAAAAACCTATTTGATGTGGTTTTTTTTTCTAGATATGAACCAAGGATTTCCGGTGAAATATCTATTCAGTCATGTCAGACTTAGTTCGAAATGAGGTGCTAGACTACTGGGAAGGATGTGTAGTATGTTCTAAGGGTGGTGAAAAGCCGTAGCAACATGTGAATTTGAATCTGAATCAAGTCCCTAGCAACAGTGTTATGCCTTGTAGTTAATGCAATTTACTCATCCACCATCCATCCACCATAAAAATATGTTTAATTTTATGTAAAAATTATATTTTATAGTTTTTCACCGTGTGGTATCTCTCGAAGCAGTCTCCAATTTGAAGCATACGACTGGAATGGTAAAAAAAAGCTTTGGTGGCTGAGAGCAGACATACGTCAAAAACATATAAATAATTTGTGTTATTATAAAACCAACTTAACAGTATTCTTTTCTCGCCAAAAAATTCTGCCCTTTAAGAGTGCAGAATATTTTACATTCTGACCTGAACTCCAAAAATGTTGACCTGTTCCTAGTTCGGGAAAAGATCAGAAAAAATGCAACATCTTGCAATGATGTTGTATTGGCTGTACTTTTGAGAACAATTTTTAAAATATTTATTTTATCATCCGTGGAAAATCTCAAATTTTAATGAAATGTCAATGATAACGTTTAATATTTTTCTAATATGTCACTTTTTTTGTTCATTCAGTTGGTGGCATTTGAGGGCAGAATTTAAAACCGTCGATCTTGAGAGTGCAAAAATTCTGAATTTTTTATACTTTCAAGGTCAACATTTTCGAGAAAAGAACACGATTTAATTTACAGGTCAGGATTTTTTTCGAGAAAAGAACACATAAAGGGCAGAATTCTCAAAGAGAGCAGAAAAAATGCAGAAGAAAAGAAAACACTGTTAGTTTCAACGCGTACGTGCACTTATTTATGGTAAGAACTTTCCAAAGTGCGCTTGTCTTGCTGTGCTTTCTTTATTACTTATAGAAAAATGAGTAGAAAATCTGCTGAAACTAATATTTAAAAAAAAATTTTTTGTTTTTAGAATGAGTGAAGAGTGGAAGGCGATTTACAAGAGATTTACAGTTATACAAAAAGAAGTATTTCTACTATTCGCAGCATTTTAGAAACTAACATGTTAGGTGTTGGAGAATGATCAGGCCGGTCAAAAAACTTAGTACTCGAGATGAGTCCATTATAATACCGAAAATCAAGAAACAGTCTCGAACTTCTGCCGTACAGGTTGAGAGGAACGAACCATTCGGAATATTTTGGCATACATGTAAGTGAAGAAACTGTTCAGAGAATGCACAGAGTTGCTGGTTACAATGGAAGAACTCCTCGAATTAAACTACTAATAAGTGAAGAAAAACCTTTCTTAAAAACGCTTAGAATTTGCAAAAAAAAAAAATATAAAAATCACGACAATGACTTTTAGTCTCGAGTAATATTCAGCGATGAAAAAAAAAAATTAAATTTTTGGACCGAATTATGGGAATAAAGTATGGAAAAAGAAGATTACTAAATTGGACCCAAAAAATAAGGTAACTTCATGTTATGGGGGTGTATGAGTGAAAATCGAGTTGGCAACATCCAATTCATTACTGACAGAATTTACGATCAGCAGTACATACAGACTATGAAGAAGAATTTAGTAGTAAGTGCCGAAAACCTTGGTGAGCTTTCTGGTCATTAAATATTTCAACAAAGTAACGACGCGAAGCATTCAGCTCAGAATACTCGACTTTGGATCCTGTGGAATACGCTTATTGTATTGAATATTATTGCAATATTTCCGGAGAACCTCCTTAGTCGCTGGATGACAAGCCGATTGAATATTTATGGACAGATTTCGAAGCGATATATTCGAAAGCATCCTATAACATCAAAGGAACAATTAAAACAAGAAAGAACGCAGAAACCAACTAGCTTTGTCGATGCCAAAATCGCATAAAAGTGGTTATTAGATTGAAAGGATGGAACGACTTAGAAAGTAAAATATTCATTTTCATTATTTTACTATTAGTTGAATTTCGAATACTTTTATGGCCTGATCTTTTAGTAATTTTGTTTTTTTATGAGAATATTTTAAAAATGTATTTACTCAGACATTTTTATTTTGTGATAAATAAAAGTTAATACATAACATAAGCAATTTGATAGATTTTTATTGAAAAGTATTTATAAGTGTTGAGATATATGTATATGGACATCGATTAAAAAAAATAATAATTCCGAATACTTTTGTGAGGCACTGTATTTGTGCTCAAAAAATTTGTGGCCCCACCCATTTTAACTCTGACATAAGAGGTTAAGAACTTAGTACATATTGGGTAAGACAGTTCCCTTGTGAGACTTGGATGTTATTTGCGATAAGCAACTTAATCTCTTGTTCTCTAACGATAATTTCATATATAGAGCCAACTCGGCAGTTGGTTTTGTGAAACATTGGTCCAGAGAATTCTGCGACGCAAATATTTGAAAGACCGATCCTTGAATATGCAAGTCAAGTCTGGTCCTCCTTGTATCACTTTCAGGACTTCAGCCCAAAGTTATTCAGCCGAATTTCTTGCGTGGCCTGCCCGATTCTGAAAGTCCCAATCCACCTCTGGTTCGTTATCGGTTGATGTTGATGTTGATTCAAATGCAAACTCTTAAGAAACACAGACAAGCCGCCGATACAATTGTTATTTGTCAAATTCTAGACGAAATCAGTAACTGTTCAGTTCTGCTCCATTTGATATCCCTTAATACCAACCCACGCAAACTAAGGTCTGTAACTCTCTTTTTTTAACTTAATTACCATTACACTGACATATATGTGGTGAGTCTATATCTGGAATACTTCGTGTGACCAATAACTTGATCACCGAATTCGATTTTCATCTAAGCAACTCCAATCTTTGAAATATTCTTCTTCGTTTCAACACCACTTTCTAGCCACCATAATCTTTCGTTACTATTAACCTACAGTATTTGTACTCAATCAACTTTTTATTTTACTTAATAAGTTATATTAACTTGTTGATATTAAGAAGAATAAGTTTGCTCGGAGTAGTAATTATATAAGCTTGAGAAATGTCAAAACATGGAAGTGTAAAAAAAAAAAAATAAGCAAAACTTTGCGTATCCATATAATCCTTAAACAGTTAGAAAATTTAGTGACTAACGATATAACTGGTAATGAAGAAGAAAATTAAACGTTCGTCAACACTTAATAAGCAAAGAGAGAGAAAAAATAAAAAAACAAAAATAACTGTTAATAAAATACTGGACCGGAACTAAAAGTTCACGTACATACATATTTTCATGTAATTTTAAGCAAAACTTTGTACAAAATTGTTTGTCCAAAATAGCAAAAGCTCAAAGTGCCGCTGCTATGTGTGAATTGAATTTAAATAATAAACCCACATCAGAAAACACACCAAGTTAATTTAAATTAAAATAGAAGAAATAGAACACCTACATATTTCCAAGGACTCATAAACACATACCACATACACACTAGAAATGAACATAGAAATGAACTTAAAAAAATACGAAAGTATGCAGCAGTTTTAATGGTATCTTTAATTTTATGCTTTATTTTTTCAATATATTAGGGCTGTTTCACAAGTGTGCGTCAATGTGTGGTGAGAGAGAAATTTTATTCACTTGTATAAATTGGCCAAAAATTTTTGATTGCTAAAGAAAAAGGAAACTATGGCATAACCAAGGGAACGTTACACCAAACAATAAAAAAAAAAAGAAAAACTATCGCATCATCTATGAATGTTTATAATAATGAGAGCTCTTATTACCATAACCTACATACTCTCATAACTCGTCTTGTAAAGCAATAATGCCCAATTAGTTGCTCAATTGATTCAATTGGCTCGATTCGCTTAAAGGGCTCAATTGACTAAACTGGTAAATACAAATCAAAACTTACTGAAAAAGGTTCTTACAACAACAGGTGTCATTTTAAATTTCTCACCATTTTTTCAAGTGACAACATATAATTGTTACTCGATGGCGTTTAACAAAGAAAAACTAGGAAATTTTTAGATATGGATCTATACATAACAACGCACAATGCATTGAATAAGTGAAAATTCACTGCAAAATTGGTGAAAATATCGCGAACACGATTCTTAAGGCCTGATCAAAATAGACGAAAGGAGACGATTGCAACTTGGCGCACGTTTGCAATTGTTACGTCTGTTTTGACATTTAAACCAAAATGAAACGAGTTCCTCCAACCGTCTGAAAAAAGAAGAAAGGCCTAACCAAAATAGACGATTTGCTTCGTAACGAGTGAAGACGAAAATGTTCGCTTAAATGCATTTCAATGTTGTAACCCAAAATGAACAAACGTAAACTTATCGAAACTAAACGAAACGGTTTGACGAGACGTTCTGTTCCGTAACAACCGAACTTTTAGCGTCTCAACTCGTCAACAACAGCTGTGCAGGTAGTTAATAAGATTATAATTTCTCAAAAAATATTTTTCTAAGTGAATGAGGCTCATTTGCATCTGTCTGAGTACGTGAATAAGCAAAAATGTTCAGACGTGACATCCAAAAACCCAAGAAAAATAGTCGAACAATCTCTCCATCCACCACGAGTAACAGTTTGGTGCGGTTTTTAGGGTGGTGGTGTCATTGGGCCATACAGTTGCTGAAACAAGGGCTCAATTGCGTGAAGAATTTCATGGACGTGTGATTTCTCGAAATGGAGACTTTGATTGACCGTCGAGATCGGGCGACTTAACACCATTAGACTTTTCTTCTTTGGGGCTACGTTTAAGATAAATTTTACGCCAATGTTCCAGCAAATATTCAAGCACTTAAAGACAATATTAGAGATTAAAAGAATGGCCATTTGCAAGAACAGCCGCGGCTGACATTTGGCAGTTATTGTATTTCAGTATTTACCTCAGAGTTTGTACTTTGGATTAAAATAAAAGTATTAGCTCTTTTCAAAAAAGTTGTATTTTTTATTAAATTTAAAACAGCACCTCTTGTTAAAAGAAAAATTGAATTTTTCAGATTCGCAACTTCACATTTGTAACGACAATATAGTATTATATAAGGGATATTCACACCAAACTCGTTAGTTTGTTATTTGGTTAGTTGTTACTTCGTTAACTTTGTGAAGTCTGAACACAGCTTTTCGTTTAATCTCGTTAGCCTGGTAGTTGTTGTGGAATAACAGCTGATTTTGATTTTCATGAATTACAATTGCTGAAAATTTATAAATAAAAAGTGGAAAATGCCACAAACAGGGGCAAAATCTGAAATAATTCAGCATTTGATTACAAACGGAAAAACATCAATTTAATTTGTGTTCAGATTATTCTTTTTAAGGCGCTAAAATTCTATGGAGTTAAAAATTGGGAAGCTGCTCGTATTTTGCCAAATAACGAAAAAACTATCAGGGTTACTAAGTTGTTACTTTGTTACTCGGTAGTTCGATAGTTCGATACTTTTACAAAAACAAAATGCATGTAAAAAAGTAACAAGTAACAACTAACAAACTAACGAGCTCGGTGTGAATACCCCTATAGTTTCTTTAAGCATGGTAGCATAACTATTTTTATGCAAATAATGGATAATTTTTTAATTTTTATAAATTTAAGATTCGGCGGCCGTAGCTCAGTGCGTAGAGTGAGTGGCCAATACGCCAGAGAACCCTGGTTCAATTTCCACCTGACAGAAAGTTTTTTCAATTGAATTAATTTTTCTTTTCAGCCGTCACCTCTCGCCAGACAATGGCAAAAGCTACTAAAAAACGCGCTTAAACGCTACATTATGATGCGCTACATTCAAACATAGCCAGAAGCTTTAAACTGTCTCTCTTAAAACTTTTGAAATGCTAATGCAATTTTTATCTCAAAAAGCTTGAAGCAGCTCATTAGTGGGTATAAGAATTCCTCACATACAACGCTTTATTAGAATAATATAATTTAAAAATAAATATAAAAAATAAAAAAGGTATCGCTAGTATTTCACTATCTTGCCTAGAATAATTTTCATTATGAGATTTCATTATTTAAAAAAATAAATTCAAGAAAATTACTTAAATTTAGCTATTGGCATCTATAAACTAAAAAAACCCATTTTCTATTTGTTTGTTTGACAGCTATAGAAATTGAGACCGGTCAACAGATTTCGTTCAGAACTCCACAATGGTTGCGATTGGTATCAAAATTGGTACAGTTATTTTCGCTTGGTACATAGGTACATTATTTGGTGCATTTTGTAAAAGTTTAGAAATTTCACAAAAATCGAAATTTGGTAGCACTGTTGCTGTAGTGTTCAGTGTTCAAAGTTATGTTCAGTGGAAACTTGTATTCCATAAACTTCTACCTTTATTCTGAGGGAAAGAAAGAGACAAAAGTACAAGATCATAATTAAAAGGAAGATGAACAATCTGGATTTTTTCGTATTAATTACAATATGTAATTTACAACTGTTCAAGTGTGCGCTTCAACTGTGTGAAAGTGGAAGAAAAAACGCTACTAATGGAAAGTATTCAAAATCATATTAAATTTAATAATATTTTGCTTGCAGATTTGCAGATAAGAAAAAACCAAAATCTGATGCCAATTATTACGTAGATTTAAGCGAAGCGAAATAGAAGCTGAATGCAGCAGTTAGTTGTTTCGTTTTTATTAAAAAATTTATAAAAAATTGTAAATTTTTATTTTATAGTATTGATGTTCCTTCCCAATCAAAGACTGACTTCAGAAGGAAGTTTCGTCGAGAATTGCTGCACAAATTTTCTTGGCTGAAAAACCAAAATGAAAATTAATTTTGTATGGTCTGCGAGAAATTGTTTGTGAACCACTTGCCACACTTGCACACATGGTGTAATTAACAAGGTGAACGTGACGTTTACTAATTTCCCTACGGATGTCAAAAAATGTTGAGAAAATAAGAAAAAAAGAGACAAGCTGCGGAAAAGTGTCAAATTGCTTGCACTCAATAAAAAATTGCAATAGATTGTTTTGCAACTTTTGCTTAGAATTTACCAACAGCTGTTTTTGACAAGGGTGGGTAAAAAATTTTTGAGAGAAGTTAAAACTTCATGCTCACCTACTTAATTACACCATGACTTTCACAGACATGCAAAGAATACTTTGCATTGCCAAAACAATGAAAAGAAAAAAAAAACAGATGAATTATGCCACTTCGTATTGTTGAAAATACATCTTCTGCAATGCAAGAGATACATTTTCGAACGCGATCAATTAAAAATCTCTTGTGCTTGTAAATCTCGATATAAACAAAGCCTCTGACCCTTTTGACCGGGTATGGGCACCACTACATTTGAATGCTTCTGTGTTGTTTCTGTGTTTGTCTTTTGTCTTTGCTTTGTTGTTACATTTTGTGTCGCTACATATCCCTTTGCTCTCAATTCATGCTCTCAACGCTCCCAGAGCGCTCTCTGCCCATAGCTGCTTATGACACATCACCAATTCTACTTAAAGCGTGTGTTTCTACTCTGGCACAGTCTTTGCGCAATCTTTTCAACACGTCCTATAGGACAGGAGTATGTTCATCTTGTTGGAAGATCGTAAATATTCAGCCGGTACCTAAATCCATGCTTGGATGATCTTATCCATTATTAGGTTGAAAAGTCACACGATAAGGAATCACCTTGCCTGAAACCTCATTTGGAATCGAATGGAGGAGTGAGATCCTTCCCGATTTTAATTCTGTTGCTGGTGTTGCTCAGTGTCATTCTGCAAGAGATGAATGAGGTTTTCAGGAATAAAAAATTCAGACATGATGGAAAATAGATGATTCCTTATTGGACTGTTGAAGGCGACTTTGTAATCGACAAAAAATTTGTGTGTTTTGCCAATATTTGTCTTA
Source organism: Pherbina coryleti (assembly GCA_943735915.1). Taxonomy (NCBI): domain Eukaryota; kingdom Metazoa; phylum Arthropoda; class Insecta; order Diptera; family Sciomyzidae; genus Pherbina; species Pherbina coryleti. The sequence goes on along the minus strand of OX030949.1, from coordinate 167,721,651 downwards.
GCGTAAATATCTGGCCAATGTGGATTTGCCAGTTCTAAAGCCAATCAGCTGGTTTAAGATGGGCTTGAGTCTTTCACAAAATACGTTTCACCAGACCTTATATGCGATAGTAAGGGGGGTTATATACCCAGAACTTTTTCTTTTAAGAAATGTTTGCATTTTCTTAAGGCTTCGCATCTCAAGAATATGTGGTTAAAATTTCAAGTCGGTGTCTCATATATAGTCCCCCTTAAGAAGGCTTATCCCACAGTAGTTGTGCAAGGTTCCAATCATTTGGAATGCATTCTTTCGACCATATTCTGCTCTGAACTTCATGAAAGCATTTTAATAGAGCTTCGCTTCTATTTTTCAAGAGTTCAGCAGGTAGGAAGTGGGCTTCTGTGGCTTTGTTGTTTTTAAGCCGAGCTAAAGCTTTTAAGACTTTAACGGATGTCCCCGTGATCATTTCTATTGGTAGGATTGTTGTCAGCTTCGCACAGAGGTATTTTTGCGGCAATAAATAATTTTTCGAAATGATTTTTTCAAAAATTCAAGGAAATATTTTGATAGTTTCATATCCAGATGAGAAAATCCGAGCAATTTTTTTTTTTTTTTAATGAAATGGTGGTAATATTTTACCGATAGCAACTTAATAAAAATGCATATAATTTGATGATTAAATACATTTCCCCCATAAGTGAAATAAAATTTCTTAAATATAAAGGGTTGCTCATAAATAACGTTATGATTGAAATAATAAATAAATTTTTTCTTTCCAATTTTAATTAACGTTGGCATTTAATAAAATTAAGATTAGAACATGGAAATATTTTTACATTATGTTTTAAAGATAATATCTTTTAAATGCTTCCCATTGTTTGCTTCGACCTGGCATGTTCTTTCTAGAGCATTATCCATAACTCTTTTAAGAATTTCAGGTCGCAGCGCCCTGACTTCTTCTTGAAAAATGGCCTTAAGCTGTTCTTGGCTTATTGGCATACACCTTACTCTAAAGGTAACCCCATAGAAAAAAATCGGCAGCCGTTAAATCGGGCGAACGTGGTGGCCACTTGAAATCAGAAACACGTGAAACTATGCGATCGCCAAAAATTTCGCGCAGGTGAGCCATAGTTGGGCGAGCTGTGTGAGCTGTGGCTCCATCTTGTTGGAACCACAACTATGGGTTGTTCTAAACCTCTGGCCTAACAAAATTATCAATCATTGCCCGGTATTGAATGCCGTTCACACTAAACGCAACTTGTTCACCGTTTTCGAAAAAAATATGGTCCAATTATCCTTTCTGAAATTATTCCACACCAAACTTTGCATCTAAGTGGGTGCATTTGACCTTCAAGAATTATTCTTGGATTTTGGGTGCCCCATATTTTGCAATTTTGTTTATTCACGTAACCATTGAGGTGAAAATAGGCCTTATCGCTCATTATGAGTTAGTGAATAAACTCGCTGTTTTGAAGGCACAATTCTTTCAACCGGCGACTGTATTGGATGCGTTCTTGTGGATTATTTGATTTTAACTCATGAGCTAATTGCATCTTATATGGAAAAAGGTGTATCATATGTAAAATTCTTTGCAAAGACCACCTAGACATCACCAACTGCTGACAATGTCGCCTGGTGGAAGTTTCAGGGTCTTCCTCAATACTTGCATTCTCAAAAAACTTCTTTAGCAAAAAATTTATCCAATGATGAAATCATAACGTTACTTATGCGCCACCCTACATAAAATTGAAAATTTATATCCTAAACTTTGATTCATTTTCAAAAAGTTGGGAAAATACAAGCTGTTGTGATTTTACTAACAACAAAAAATGGCGAAAAACTTTAAAAAAATTTAAATCATTTATGAGATTTATCTTTGTGTTCGCATGTATGCACCAAATGTTAATTGCTATTAGCATGAAGGTAAGACTATCTAGTTTTGATTTTTACAAAGTTTAGCTGCGGTCGTCTGCGTCCCCGGTAATGAGAAGCATTTTTCTAAAATTTCATGCAATGTCTTCTAGGAATGCGCATTTAAACAAACAAGCCTAAAAGTATGCAATGTTATTTTTTATATTGAAATTACATTAAATTGCTGCTATGAAAATCAGTAAATAATCAAAAAAACAGTGAAAATGTTTATTTCAGAAACACGCCTATTTTTATTTAAGCTCGTTTTATTGTTCTTTCCAAAAAATTGCATTTTTGGCGTGAGTGCGAAAAAACTATTCAACTCTAGTATGTATGTTAATTGTAGTGAAAATGTATTTGAAGCATAAATTTATTGTGTGTATGAGAAGAAAATCAAAAAGAAAATGAAAAATGACCAAAGGTTTTTTGTGACTCACAAAAATATGTAGTATTTAACCTTTGCGATGCGTTGCGGTTTAACAGTCTGCAGTAAAAACCACATTCAAATGAAACTGAAAAGCAGCAAAAAGTCACACACAAACACATTGAAAAAATGCACACCAGAATCCTCACAATTGCACACGGAGACACATTGCACATGGAAGCACACAGTTATACTTCAGCACACACACACAATTGCACAGATATAAGGAGGATATGCATGCATGTGCGTTCAACCGCAAAACGTACAACTTGGCCAACAAGCTGGCTTAAAACAAGTACTGCTCGTTAGTGCTGCACTACAAGCATATGGCTGGCTCGCCTTTTACCCAACACTCCTGCTTAATTTTAAGCTGTATGGCTCACAAAGCTAGCTATTGTTTATTTTTGTTTATTCTCCTTTATTTTGTTTACTTTATTTTTTTGTTTTTTTTTTTTTACAGTTTTATGGCTAAAACAATTTCTGCTCTTAACATGGCAGAGCATATGGCAGATGGGCATGCAGGTACACACTTGAAATACTTAGCCACCAGGAACTCTGTATGAACTAAGTTCAATTTTCTCAAAGCAATTTTAAGCGCAAGTTTTTAAAGCTGTTGTGTAAAAATGGTTTATTTTTTATTTTTTTAAAACAATTTTAAATGTTTCTGTGGTAAACAGAAGCGATTTTCAACAAGTTGTTTGGTAGTTATCGGCATTTATGTTGCTTAGACCTTTTTAATATTTCTCAACCAGGTCTTTTTTCCTCCGCAGCTTCTTCAAATTAGTTTATGCAGGTTACTTTAAAATGTTGCATACTTTTGGGCCCACAAAACTTTCAAGTCTTAACCTATATATTTTAGTGTCCACAAAAATTCCCTTCTTAGTCTAAAACTCACTTCATCTTTGGTACTTCAAAATCAGATTTATTTTAGAGCTCACAGAGATTCTCTCCTTGATCTCTACTTCACTAAATTTTTCTCCTTCATTCTGTATCATGAAAATGCACACTAACGATAAGCAAGACACGAGAAGCAATTGGTTTTTGTATGAAAGAAAGTAGAGCTGATCGTTTCTTTTCTGTCATTCATGCCTTGTTTCATGATACAGCTTGATGAAGTTAGTAATTTCTCCCTAAAGTATTTGAAATCCTCTCCATCTTGATGTCATGACTTTCAAGTTCTTGTTCATGACTTCAACAAAAAGTTCTTCATTTATCCCAGCTTAATGTGCAACTCCCTGGCGTAATGTTATTTGGATCTACAAGAGATGCGTATTGAACAAAATTTTTCAACGGGACTTTAACTTCTTGAAGGCAATTTGTCAATTACATTGTAACATTTTCTATCTTCACTGCATTTATTTATTCATTCTATCTTAATTTTCTATCCAGTGTCTGCGGACTGGAAACAGCAGAACTCGGTATTGCCAAGCTGCATACACAGGAGTAATGAGACAATTGTAAAGTCAGCACAAATCCACAAGTAACATTTGTCATCCTCGTATCTGACCACAAGCATTTTGATCCTTCATGTCCATGTGACAACATGTCCAATGAAAATGGAAGAAAAATAGTTTAAACATTTTGTAGAAAGACTGCTAAACAACCTTCACTCCATTGGATGTTGAGTTGCAAGCAACCAAAGGTTTTTGCCCTCACAAAGAAATTAGGATTTTTTTTGTTTTTGCGTAACGAGCCCTGTGCTCTGCGTTATTGATTCCGGGTTAAAGTAGATGCTTCAGTATTGATTCCAGAAGTACTGGCCTCTCTTTTGTTAAGTCAAGATCTTTTACAGTCATCCTGATGACTTAAACCCAGGCAAATAGAACATAGCTAAATCAACCTAGAAAGTGATACTGTTTACAAATATATAAACTTTTCTATACCTGACATGCCTCCTTATGGAATTAAAAATAGTCATCAAAATCCATTTGTTAGTAAGCTCCATGGTAGGCACATCTTATGATGAGGAACACATACGGATGACGGTTTGCTTTGTTGCTGGGATGTGTTTGAGGAATATTAATGATAATTTGTACTCAATGACAAACTGACTCCAATACTTCACAGAAGGTTTAGAACAGTGGTATTCACACGCATACTACCCACAATTTCTAACTTTTGTACTTGTGTTAGTAGCTCTCTAGCTCTCTGCACTGACAAAAATTGTTGGGCAGGACTTAAGCAAGAATTGTGTTATAGTTATCATCATCATTATCATTATCATTATCATTATCATTCTCATTATCATTATCAATATCATTCTCATTATCATTATCATTATCATTATCATTATCATTATCATTATCATTATCATTATCATTATCATTATCACTATCATTATCATTATCATTATCATTATCATTATCATTATCATTATCAATATCATTCTCATTATCATTATCATTATCATTATCATTATCATTATCATTATCATTATCATTATCATTATCATTATCATTATCATTATCATTATCATTATCATTATCATTATCATTATCATTATCATTATCATTATCATTATCATTATCATTATCATTATCATTATCATTATCATTATCATTATCATTATCATTATCATTATCATTATCATTATCATTATCATTATCATTATCATTATCATTATCATTATCATTATCATTATCATTATCATTATCATTATCATTATCATTATCATTATCATTATCATTATCATTATCATTATCATTATCATTATCATTATCATTATCATTATCATTATCATTATCATTATCATTATCATTATCACTATCATTATCATTATCATTATCATTATCATTATCATTATCATTATCATTTTCATAATCATTATCATTATCATTATCATTATCATTATCATTATCATTATCATTATCATTATCATTATCATTATCATTATCATTATCACTATCACTATCACTATCATTATCATTATCACTATCATTATCATTATCATTATCATTATCATTATCATTATCATTATCATTATCATTATCATTATCATTATCATTATCACTATCACTATCATTATCATTATCATTATCACTATCATTATCATTATCATTATCATTTTCATAATCATTATCATTATCATTATCATTATCATTATCATTATCATTATCATTATCATTATCATTATCACCATCACTATCATTATCATTATCATTATCACTATCATTATCATTATCATTATCATTATCATTATCATTATCATTATCATTATCATTATCATTATCATTATCATTATCATAATCATTATCATTATCATTATCATTATCATTATCATTATCATTATCATTATCATTATCATTATCATTATCATTATCATTCTCATTATCATTATCAATATCATTCTCATTATCATTATCATTATCATTATCATTATCATTATCATTATCATTATCATTATCATTATCATTATCATTATCATTATCATTATCATTATCATTATCATTATCATTATCATTATCATTATCATTATCATTATCATTATCATTATCATTATCATTATCATTATCATTATCATTATCATTATCATTATCATTATCATTATCATTATCATTATCATAATCATTATCATTATCATTATCATTATCATTATCATTATCATTATCATTATCATTATCATTATCATTATTATTATCATTATCATTATCATTATCAATATCATTATCACTATCATTATCAATATCATTATTATTATTATTATTTCTATTCTGCGCTCATAGCTGCACAAGAACTTATTTTCATATGCCTGAAACTTTTTGTGCAGTGCAAAACACACAACCAAGCGGCATAAACCTTTTAGCTTGAAGTTTCAGCGCCAACTGATTGAGAGAACTGCGATCCTTTGATCGTGTGCATATTTCGATTCTCGAATGAATCCTTCTAGCCTCACCACGCGTGGCACTACGTGAACATCACTGGCTTAGAACAGTAGTGTTCACACACATACTACGACAATTTTTTACTTTTGTGCTTGTGTTAGTAGCTTTCTCGCTCTCTGCACTGACAAAAATTGTTGTGCAGATATTAAGCAAGAATTATGTTATAATTATCATTGTCTTTATCATTATCTTTATCAGTATCATTATCATTATCGCTATCATTATCATTGTCATTATCATTACCATTATAATTATCATTATTATTATTATTATTCTGCAAATAACGAATTTTCATTGCCTCAAACATTTCGTGCAGTGTAAAACACTCGACCAAGAGGCGCGAACCTCCCAACTCGAAGTTTCAGCGCCAACTGATTGAGAGAACTTCGTGCATTCGATCGGGTACGTGTTTCGATTCTCGAATAAAGCTTTCGAGTCTCAGCACGCGTGGTACTACGTGAACATCACTGGTTTACAACGATGTTTATTTAAGAGAGTTTACTCTTTCATCAACTGCAGCTGTTTTTGATATATTTAGTTCTGTATGTCAGAACGCAGCTTGTACTCAACGACAAACTCACTTCTATAGTTCACAGACGGTTTTGAATAGTATTTATTTAAGAGAATTGACTCTATCACTGAGAGTAGCTCTTTTTGATCTCATTCTGTAAGTCAGAAAACTGCATTCCTGCAAGATTACGCATTCCGCAAATGAGAGAGAGAGAGAGAGAGAGAGAGAGAGAGAGAGAGAGAGAGAGGGAGAGAGAGCATGACGTCACCCAACGCTTTTGTTTGCATTAACTGCGTGTATTTTTTTAGGGCCGAAGCCTAAATATTTGTTTTTCGTATTTTTATAATATTTATATGAGTCTCTTAAACTTATCGCTGCAATAAAATTCTGTTGATCTCGGGTTTAGGAGATAAAAATCGGATACGAAAATATCAATTTTTTTTATACAGAAGAGTAGTTCTTTCAACTTTACTTTTCCGGAAGAATTTATTTTCAATTTCATCAATTTGCCTCAGTGGTCGCACAGTTGCATTCGTTTTTTTATGCATTAGCGCTGGGTGACGTCATGTAGTCAATTGAGAAAGAGAGCATTAGATAACAAGACTGCGGAACGCGTAATCTTGTTTCTATCATTCTTGTTGCATCCCTAGGCTTGTTTAAAGTTAGTGACAGTGTCCAGCTCTTAGAATTGTTCAAATTCTCTGTCTTATTAAGAGACATAAGATATGTTCATAGAAAAAAAAAAAATATTAAGGAGTATTAAGAGAAGAAACCTAAAAATTTACATTAATATAAAAGAGTGGTGCTCAACGCACGGTTCAAACAACAACAAAGAGAGCTTTCCGAGTGCACAGCTTTACACTGAAACAAGAAGTTGTAAAAAGCTCTAGCAACATTTAGTGCAAGGAACTCTTGTCGAGTGTTGGAATTTTAATATAATAAAATTTTTTTTATTTTTGCGTTCGTTTTTCGTTATTTTAATATAGACAACATCAAGCAAAAATGTATTAATGCTTTTCCTGAAACATTGCAGTATATTTATGTATATTCATAAATAAAACAGCGAGCGACCCCTATACCACATGAACGCTCAAAGCATACTGACTTGAAATTTAAAGCAAAGCAGAAAAAACAAACTTTTACCCAGTGTGCAAACACAGCGAGACGATTGATACTTCGTGAGCAAAAGCTCAACAGCTCACGATGCCCGCGGGCTATGGAAAACCATGTAGTGAGCACCACTGATTTAAAAACAAGTTAAAAAAAATTCAACTTAGGAACACAATGTCAAGCCAAAGCCAATCTAAGCAACCCACAATAAATAACTGAAAGTGTAATTTTTCGGCCCAGAATTCTAGCATAAAATGAAAAAAATAAAAATATAATAAATGCTGATATTATGCGATGCAGAGAATTTTTTTGTCCTGCGTTCAAAGAATGCTATTAATCAGTAAAAGATTTGTTTTCTTCTTCTTTTTATTTTATCTATACCATGTTGACGAAATATTTTAATAAGACAAAAATTTAAATGCAAGAATTTGTGGCCAGGCAAATTGTATCAATTTCTACAACAACAAATATATGCAAAAGTTTTTTGCTGACAATATGTCTGCTGTCATCATTATTTCACAGTCATGGCCACAAAAAAGTCAACTTCCGGCCAAGCACTCGTAAGCATAAAAAAAACTTCTTTATGGCAGATTTTTATTGCTTTCTAAAAAATTGATTTTGATTAAAAAGGTACGAAAAAAATTTGCTACGGCTTGTCCATTTGCACCTGAAGAAGCAACAGTAACAAAAAAGAAAATAAAAAAAACAAAAAAAAAAAAATGAAAATGAAAAAGCTAGCTTAACAACGTGCTGCGTTATTTTTTTTTTCTTTGTGTTTTGCTTCATTGCTTCCTTCTTTTTGCGTCATAAAATTTTAGTTTCTTCTAATCTCTGCTAAGCTTAAAATAAAATAAAAAAAAAAATACGAAAACAAACAAACAAAAAAATATATAAGAAACAAATAGATGAATAAAAAATTTAATTGATTTTGATTTGCATGCTATTTGTTGTAAATTTTATTTTATTGTGTCTGACTTTCCACAATTTGGCCCCCTGTGAGTAACACATTTCCGGCTCTTGTTGATGTTCAGCATTTTCTGGCTGAAAAGCAACTAAAATTCAAATTTTGATTCTTTTCTCTGATCAAATCTAATTATTTTTTCTTTTTTTGTTGTTTTTGTTTATTTTTTTTTCGCCTGCTTCTAGCGACGTCTTTTATAATTGAATATTTAAATGATTTTCCGTTTTATTTTTCTTGATTTTTTTTACAGATTTCTTTCGCATTTAAATTCCTTGAGTTCATTGAATTTGATGCTCACTTGTTTTTTTGTGTTTTTTATTTTTTTTTTTTTATTTATTTTTATATTTTTTAATGCCTCAATCACACTGCCCACCAAAACAAAATCGTTCGTCCGTTAAATACGGCTGCTGCTGCGTATCGTAAATTCGAACCCAACGATTGCCACTGATATCAAAGAAATCTGCAAGAAACGACATTTGTATTCATAGCAGCAAAATAAAATTGAAAACGTTTAGCCATAATGTTCATAAATTTTGTTGAATTAACAATATTAAATTGAAATATTTAATATTCGTATTCAAATAATATGTTGAAAAGGAAGTTTTTAAAAGGAAATTCAGTCAATACTCAAAATACAGTGAAGTTCTTCTAATTAATTGTATGTTACTCATACGCCATGGTGCGCCAAGATTCTGTTCATGCCAATTTAAAGCCCTGAATGTTACAATTTCTGCTTTAATAACATTTGTTTGTTTAAAAAACAAAATATCTGGAATGCTTTGCTGGCTGTCTGTTGTTGGCATCTTGCATTCCACGAAGCAACATGCATTTTAATGGCATGAAATGCTTCGCCCTGACAATTGTTGTCATCATTCTTGCCTTGCCATGTTCTTGGAATGACAAACAACATCGGGTTGACACTTAATCATAAATCATGTGCATGTAATGTCATTACGTAGCAATGATAATAGAACAACAAAACAACAAGAACAAAAACAATAGCAATACGACGTGTGAAAATTGCATTTACAAGGTTTACGTCAACAAAATGTATGCGGCAACAAATAAATTCAAATGAGTATCAGAATGTAAGAGAAATTAGTACTAATTGATTGAATTCGCATCGGTTACATTTATATTTAGGGAGCTAAACTAAGAGAAATTGAGTTTGGCTGTGATTGCTTTCCTTTCAAAGATTATTATGTGAAAGGTCATGGAACATGCAATGAATATTTTATCGTATTATTTGCAAAAAATTTAGTTATACACCTTGTATTTTTATAAGTAAAATACATGCAACATAATAATAAGAGTCAGCGAGAAATGAGAAGCAACACTTTGCGAGAGATAACTTAAATACACACACGCATACGCAACATGCTCCAGGCATACCAAGTTACATAAAGAAGTCGGCGAATAAAACCGGTTTGAAAATCAGAGCGCCGCGGGCAGTTACAAGCAAAGACCTACAAGACTAGTCAAAGCATCGAAGCGATCTCTAGTGTATCGTACAGTCAAAGTGATCGGACGTTTGGAAGCGCCAAAGTGGTGAGTGTTACCTTGTGGAGTCAGAGTTCTTTTTGATTCACGTAGACATATTTCCGGTGGTTAAGTTTCCTTCCCCGGTTATATTTAGTTTCCACTCACAGAGTGTCGCGATTTTTGGTATTCGTGGCTAAGTTTTCTTTCCCAATATCGCCAATCAAACTTCTTTGTCAGGCTTTGGAATAGTCCTCTCGAGTTATGTAGACATATTTCCGGTGGTTAACTTTCCTTCCCCGGTTATATATAGTTTCCACTCACAGGATGCCGTGATTACGTATTGGTGATTAAGTTTCCTTCCCCAATATCGTAATCAAACTTCTTCTGCTGCAGCGATAGTTAACATAATAGTTTCAAAACAAGGTCACACAAAACTCAGAGAGCGCTCTAGACAAGCGTAAGCACCGCTCGAGTCAATCAAAGCAACCCCGCAAGCATGCCTCAGCCTCAGCAAGCACACTGACGTTGCCGTATATTCATTGTTGCTTATGCGCGGTGGGGTCGAGATAAAGTCCAAATAAATGACGAAAATTGAATTATGACTCAAATGCGCAGACTACTTGCTATCAAAAAATCAAAGTTAAAAGTTTAAAAGTTACAGCCAGATAGAGATGTGACAATATAACATATCAAGAAAAATAGAGATGTGAGCGAATACATCGAGTAGCATACTTAAAATAGGTTGCTGAGTATAACAAAGTGAATGGTGTGTGCTCAGTGCGTGAAAGTAGTCTCTAATCCTGAACACTCTTTAACCTCAAAAGCGGCCGTAACCTACGCCTTAATTCGCCATAGAGTCTCCAAGACATCAATCACCTACTACCGCCAGTCAAGGTTATCGTGTGTATTGTCATTAACCTCAAAAGAAGCTGTAACCTACGCTTTAACTTCGCCACAGAGCCTCCAAGACATCATCTACTACCGCCAGTCAAGGTCATCGTGTGTATACTCTTTAACATCAAAAGCAGCCGTAACCTACGCTTCAACACTTTTGCAGTGAAAAATTGATTTTTCAGTAAGATAACTCTGCAATACACAACACAGGTGGGCCGAAGATGTTTTTTGATGAGAGAAATAAAGCCGTAATGGCCTGGGCGGACATCAGCCTAGATTTAAATCCCATTGAAAACCTTTGGGGGATACTTTCACAGCAGATTTATTCTGGTGGTAGACAGGTGGCTCTCAAATTGAATTGAGAAGGTGTTTTGAATCCGAATCGAAGAAAATTCCGATTTCCACCCCTTCGTTGCCTAATCGAATCAATGCCAAGACGTATAAATGCCATTATTTTGACTGAGGGAGATCACATAAATTATTAATTCGGTGTTTACATGCATTTATTTTTAAATAATATTTAAATTATATATAAAAAATATTTTTTTACAGGTTACGAATCGTGAATCTATGCTTATGAGCAGCAATTTGCTGTCAAAATGACCAAAAAGTTGCACATTCAAGCAAATGGTTGCAAGCGAAAATTTGTTCAAATAAAGACAAATTGATCAGCTTGGAGAATACTTTATTAGGCGTTTTTCATTATAAAAGACAACCAAGATTTTTGTATAATAAAAAAAAAATGAAATTGAAATGTCCTTATTAAGTTGTCCCATCAAAATTAACTTATAATAGTTGTAGGGGAGGATGCCCACTAGACCGTACCTCAGAAAAAAAGTTCGCCGTATACCAGTATGACGTATTTTTGCAAGATAATTACGAAAAAAATATTTTTTTTTTTTGACTGAACGTAGGGGTCGCGCATTGACATATAACTTCATATCTCTGATATTTACATTTGGGTTTTAAAGTTTGGTATATCAATGTTTTTGTATCAGCACTGGTGTAGGTATCCAGAGGAACATCGTGGAACATTTGAATAAAGAAAATTATAGCATGGATCATTTAATTGCAATTAGTTGCGACGGAACACCTTCCAACACCGGCTACAAAGGAGGAGTTATTGCAAGAATGTGAAAAAAATAAAATAATAATACATTGTATATTTAATGAATCACAACAAAAATAGTGTAGTGATTTTTTATTCTTTTACGAGCTTTAAAATTCATCAAAATCAATTTAAGGCCTTCCAAGGACTTGTAGGAATATTGTTTTTTTTTTATTTTGGAGAAAAAATAATTGGTCTTTTTCAGACAAAAATTCCAAATGTCATTTAATATGATCAGACTTTTACTACCGAAGATATGATGAAAATGATAAAAGGGAGCCCTACGTTCAGCATAAAATTTTCAAAAATTTTTTAAAAATACTTCTGCTGGAAATATCGATGTACTTCCTAAACAAAAGATTAACGATATTTTAAGGGCTTTATTTTTTTTAATGTTAGGGTGGTACATTAGGATGATAGAAACTGAGATCTGGAGGGTAAGTACTAGAACGGTACACCTGAGGTCAATGACTTCTATAGAGGTCATATTGGTCTCCTTGAGACAAAAACACCAGATATATGAAACCAGAGATATGAAGTTATAAGTCAATGCGCGACCCCTACGTTCGGTCAAAACAAAAAAAATATTTTTTTCGTAATTGTCTTGCAAAAATACGTCATATTCGCTGGTATACAGCGGACTTTTTTTTTTTTTGCATAGGAGGTGGTACGGTCTAATGCCCGCCTACTGAACACGTTTTATTTGGAGGCCATTCGCTAAGTTTTGGAAACAATGTTTTCGGAAAATTTAATGCCGATCCATTTCTGTCCAAAGATTTAATAAAGTTTTTTATCACACCAAGTTGTATATGTAGTGGTGGCAAAAGAATTTGCCTTTTTACCAGATTTACGTTTGAACAAGTAAAATGATGATTCCATAAATAAGGTTGATTTTCAATAGTTTTAAAAGATGTGATTCTTTTTAAAAACACCAAAAATTGTAAACACAATAACAAGTATATGGCGTATATGGTAACAAGTTTTGTACAAGTACAATAAAATAATGGTAACCGGAGGAGGGGATTAAAATTAACTCTTGTTTTAATTTTGCTTTTCATAGTTTTTTGTTTGAACCTAATGGATCTTATCAGCCAAAGTGCATCTGATAAGGTTCGTTGCTATTGCTAAGTATGATGTACCAAATGAGTAAAACACTTTTTCCATAGAAAGTATCCCCTAAAACCTAGTTTTGTGCGACATTTTATCATCAATTCTGAATAAGTACGAAATTAACCCTTTAACGCATTATAAGTTTTGACTTATTTCTGGCATTATAGTTGAATTTCCAGCTTAAGTGTATTCAAAGGCTTATAGTAGAATTTTATGATAATTTTTTTGTCGAACATTTTAGCTCATTATATCCTTGTTTTATGGGTCTTTTTTGCCTTTTATCACAAAAAGGTCAAAAAACACCCATAAATTGAGAAGTTCGGGGGTTAAAATGTTGCACAAAAATATTTCTCGTAGCATTTTACATAAATTCTCAGAACATATCCTATATCCAAAATGTAGGGCTAACATGATTTCCTATGCCGATTCACTATAAGAATGTTCAAAAAAGGGGAAAATTAAATCCCCTCTGAAATAAGACTCATACGTAAACTCTCAAAACGCCTATATAGGAGAATTGTTTTTTTTTTTTACCCCTCTATTAGAATCCGTTGTCAGAACCTTGTTATTTTTTTTCGTGTTGAACAGTGTTATTAAAAGTTTATTCTTTCAATGGTTCCCAGTGACTCACTAAACTTTAAACAATAGAGTGATTTAGAGTCGATTTTAACTTCTTTGATCGCTGCAGCTATTGTATCAGGAGCTATACTCGTTCTGCTTTTCACTTTTTTTCGGCGAAGGAATTCTGAAATTTTATCTGAACGTGGACGAAAATCACGAAAAGATCAAATAAATGTAAAACAAAAAACTTTAAAATGATTCCAAACACCATTTGCAATCATGTATGACAATTTTATCACGTATGCACGACGTCTGAAAATCTGTTCAGTAGGTGGGCCGACGTTTTGTTCAGTGAGTGGGCAGTGACGCTATCATGACAGGATGTAAAATATTTTTATACCATTTCACAATATTGTTCGAGTGCTCGTCGAATTGTAAAAAATAAATATTCAGGGGGCATATATGTTACAAATTTAAAAAAATTATTTTTTAAAAAAATTAAAAAAGGAATTTTTTTTATAGAAGGAAAAAATATCGTTTTCAAATTTTGCACATATATGTGGCTATCGCCTGAACTAGGATATTTTTTTCGCACCGAAAAAAAAACAAAATGGCAACCGATTTTGTAAAACCGAAAATCGACTTTTTTTCAAATGCCCGCCATTTTGTTTTTTTTCGGTGGAAAAAATTATCCTAGTTCAGACGGTAGCCACTTATACAAGGATTAATTTGGATTTTTTTATTTTTTCCTCAGATGTTCCAGACTGGTCATATCCTGCACACCGTCAATTTTTTGGCATTTAAAAAAAAAAATCAAATAACGTCAAAAACCGCTTCAAAAATTCTGAAAAATTTTTTTGTTTTTTTTTTAATGTTAATAAATATATGTGTAATATTTATATCTTTTTTTTCAATGAAAGAAAAATTCCCAAAAAAATTTATTTTTAAAAATTTGTAACCTGTATGCCCCTTAAACTATGAATTCCACTCATAATCACATTTTTTTATCGATAAAAACACTTGAAAATTCACTAAATAGAGATGAACTATTTTTGTTCAGCTTCATTTTTTTCAAATATCTTATTTCTTAACGGCCGTGGGGCTAAAGCAGCACGCGAGTTATGTAAAATAAAACATACAATTCATGACTTTCATGTCTGTTTTATAATACATGAACCTTAAGACTAAATTAATAATAAAATTTATAACTGAAGAGAGCTAAATAACTAAATAAAAGCTTATTAACTAAATGAGAGCTTAATAACTAAATGAGAGCTTATAAACTAGATGAGAAATAACATTGTTTTAACATAATGTAACTCGCGTGTGCAATTCAATGATATATCATAAGTGAATATTCAATGAGATGGTTCTGCGACACTATACATATTGGCTTTGTCGCCTCACAGGCGACCCACAGTAGGTGGGCCTGTACAGCAAATGGGCATCCTCCCCCACTCTTTTAAAATGCAAAGAATGCACAATTTTTCGTTTTGTTTTGCTCCTTAAAATTGTGCTACTTAGAACTGTTCTTGAATCGAATGACAAATATCCTGAATTTTGTTTTGATTCTATGAAGGTTCAGATCAATTCTTATTAAATTTAATGGATTTATATAAATATCTTGAAATCATGTAATTTAAAATCAAAAGTGCATGTGAGATTCTTCCATGTGATTGATGTATTTGTCAGATTATCAGAATTGTTGTTGATAGTCGGCAGCATAATCAATTCAAATAAAAACGTTTGATCTGAGTATAAGCTGGAAACCATCACCTACCCATGGACTGTAATTGATGTCAGAATAACACCTTTTATTTGTATAGGACTTTTCCATAGCATGAATATCTCATTTTAACAGTGTAGATAATAGGAATTTTGCCTGGCGTCATTGTTGCCAAACTTAAAATTCCACTTCCACTTATGCACTTCACAAATAAATTCACAGTATTAATTCGAATATTCAACATCACATATTTTTAAATATTTTAATATTTATCAATAATATTTGCACTCAATATTCAATTCATGATTAAATTGGATAAAAACGGTTAAAAAATAAATTTCGCCTAAACTGTAAAAATAAATATTGAATTAGTTAACAGTTGAAACAAAACCATTTAAAGAGAAAAAAGATTCATGTGTTATATTTTTGTAGCTGTTTCTGAGGAATTTGATATTTCAAGCTGCTATTATAGCTGCTATTAAGTTGATATGGAAGTGGCAGTTAATTTATTTTATGTTAAGGCATATCCTACTTGACGCGCTCGGTATTCGATGAAAATTTAAAATTTTTTTACAGGAAACGGTTAGAGATAATGAAAAATTTTTTTGAAGTGAATAAATACATTAAAAATTTTTTTGCAAAAACTGTTTTTATTAATTTATAACATTTTTTATGTATGAAACTTTAATAACTCTCGAAACTAAATTTTTAAAACTGGTTACTATCGTTCTTCAAAACTACCGTGTCCGATTATTTCCAAATTTAAAACGCATACTTTCCAAATGTTAAGTTTCCGTGTGAACTAAAATATTGCAATATTGTTTATTTTTTTCTATATATTTTTGCATAAAATCCAGAAAAACTTTCGTTCTTCAAAAACAAAAATTTTTTGTCTTTTTGCCATGCTAAAAAATTTTTAGTTCAAACGATAACCATACTCCTATTATTAAAGAATTTTCTTTTTTTTTAGGACTCTTTTAAGACTCACATAAGTGAGTTTTTATCGTCATATTGCGCTCACAA
Organism: Pherbina coryleti; assembly: GCA_943735915.1. Classification (NCBI taxonomy): domain Eukaryota; kingdom Metazoa; phylum Arthropoda; class Insecta; order Diptera; family Sciomyzidae; genus Pherbina; species Pherbina coryleti. Next base: position 167,704,970 of record OX030949.1, on the reverse strand, counting down.
AAACTCTTTTATGACCACATTTTCGTTGGTTATGAGCTTCAAACTATGATTCATAAAAATGAGGCATAAAGCCCTCATTTTGGACTCAAAATTAAGAATCTTTTAAGGCTCATATTTGACATTATTTTCAGACTCATAATAAAGACTCTTTAAAGACTCATAATAAATACTTTTATAGAACTCATATACATTTTTTACTTTTTACTTTTTACTTTTTACTTTCTACTTTTTACTTTTTACTTTTTACTTTTTACTTTTTACTTTTTACTTTTTACTTTTTACTTTTTACTTTTTACTTTTTACTTTTTACTTTTTACTTTTTACTTTTTACTTTTTACTTTTTACTTTTTACTTTTTAATTTTTACTTTTTACTTTTTACTTTTTACTTTTTAATTTTTACTTTTTACTTTTTACTTTTTACTTTTTACTTTTTACTTTTTACTTTTTACTTTTTACTTTTTACTTTTTACTTTTTACTTTTTACTTTTTACTTTTTACTTTTTACTTTTTACTTTTTACTTTTTATTTTTACTTTTTACTTTTTACTATTTACTTTTTTACTTTTTACTTTTTACCTTTTATTTTTTACTTTTTACTTTTTACTTTTTACTTTTTACTTTTTACTTTTTACTTTTTACTTTTTAATTTTTTTTTTACTTTTTACTTTTTAATTTGTACTTTTTACTTTACTTTTACTTTTTACTATTTACTTTTTACTTTTTACTTTTTACTTTTTACTTTTTACTTTTTACTTTTTACTTTTTACTTTTTACTTTTTTACTTCTTACTTTTTACTTTTTACCTTTTTCTTTATACTTTTTACTTTTTACTTTTTACTTTTTACTTTTTACTTTTTACTTTTTACTTTTTATTTTTTACTTTTTACTTTTTACTTTTTACTTTTTACTTTTTACTTTTTACTTTTTACTTTTTACTTTTAACTTTTTACTTTTTACTTTTTACTTTTTACTTTTTACTTTTTACTTTTTACTTTTTACTTTTTACTTTTTACTTTTTACTTTTTACTTTTTACTTTTTACTTTTTACTTTTTACTTTTTACTTTTTACTTTTTACTTTTTACTTTTTACTTTTTACTTTTTACTTTTTACTTTTTACTTTTTACTTTTTACTTTTTACTTTTTACTTTTTACTTTTTACTTTTTACTTTTTCCTGACTTATAATAAAACTCATTCTTAAAGACTTTTAGAACTCATATAAATTTGTCTTTTGAACTTAAAATTAAGACTCTATTAATATCCACATTTAATACTCTTTTAAGAATCATGTAATGGTATCTTTAAAGACTCATAATAAAAACTCTTTCAGAACTCATAGAAGTAATAATGATCCGTTTAGGTTGAAATATATTTTTAGATTAAAATTTGTTTAAAATATTTTATGATTGAAAAATAAAACAAAAATGACAAACAATTTTTTTTTCAACATTTTAAATAAAAAGTAACTGTAGAAAATTATAAATTTCACTTTGCCATATTCGATTTGACTTTATTCGATTCTGCAAGCACCTCAACTACAGGCTGAACGATTGAAAGATAAATTATAACGTATTGGAGCATTCACTTCGAAAAAAATATTCACATTCTCACAAATTACCGTCACATTACAAATAACAGAGCATCAGCCGTAATGGTCAGATATACATATGCACCAACGTTTTTATGTATTAAGTATTTTATGTTATATTAACTTAAAAATATAACTTTAAAGTTTATAAAATTCTCTCAGAACCTAATTGTCGAGTTCTCATAAAAGACTCGTATATAAGACTCTTTTATGAGGTCTTTTTATAACTATGCATATATTATGCTATACAAATATAATACTCTTGTGAGTCTTTATTATGAACAATTATAATACCGTCTTATTTAGGACTTTTCAATGAGTTCTTTTTATGAGAACTCATAAAGCAAGCATTTTTGAGCAGTCATTTTATAATCATATCAAAGACTCCTTTATTTTTTAAGGTTTTTATTCAAACCAAAAAGAATTTTTCTATTATCTCTTACCGTTTTCCTGTAAAAACATTTTAAATTTTCACTCGAATATCGAGCATGCCAAGTAGGAACCTGCCTTAACATGACATTTCGTAAAAAAAAAAATGACGGATTATAATATGCTAACTATTTATGTTTAATAATAAAAGAACATTTAATTGTTTTTATATTTAATTTTATTTGAAAGGGTTTACATTTAAAAGGCCTCTTAAGTAGAATCTATCATAAGCCACCCCATATCAAGCACATTAATTATAATTATGAACAGCATTATTTTTTGCCATTGAAATCTCATATAAATATTTGTCCAGTGGATGAATTATGCTATGCAAGATATTAGAAAATGTCCTTATTAGCAAATATTTGTCTTAAAATGAAGATTATGAACCATAAAGCGGAGTGAGTAACAAGTCTGTGAGTAACAAGGGTAAAAACCATATCCTTTTTAGTTTTTTTAATGTTTTTTTTATTAAGACATTAAAATGGAATTAAACGCTATAGCTTGCAGAATATTAACAACCATTACAACAAAAAACAGCAAAGAAAACTACAACAACAATTTTGAGCTAAGCCCACACGGTTGAGGCTTATTAAAAATTCCGAATGGCAAAGAATAAACGCCTTAAGCGTCTTTATATATGGAGTAGCCGCAAATTATATAAACACGTGGAATGTAGCATACTTCTAGGCAGACACTCAACAGGAGATTGCATAAAAACTTTTTAACAAAAAAAAAAACCGACTTCAAAATCACTACAAAGTAAAAAATAATTTTAAATAATTTTTCCTATTCATTTCTTGGTCATATTTTAAAAGCTATTTATAAGTATTATAGTATTGGAAATCTTATCATTTTAATTTTTTCTATTTTGTTTTATTATCATCAATATTTTAATTGCTTTATGTACATAAAAGCTTTGAAGTCGGCGCTTATCTTACTATGTCGAAATCTTTTTATTTTAATTTTTTCTAATTTGTTTTATCATAAAAATATTATTAACTTTATGAATATAAAAGCTTCTTAGCGATTTTTTTCTTTCAGTTGGCAATTTTTGAGTACGCTGAATGTAGCCAATGTGTTCCATGCATTATTTGTGCAGCTGTTACACACTATGTCATATTCAATATGAGCTTTACAAGCTCACCCAAACCAGTTGAGTGAGAATTTTAATGTGTACAAAGCTTTTAAAATTACTACAGTGTCACCAAGGCACCAAACTGTGCACGGATGGTAAAAGATCATGATTGTGTGTCAAAGATGAGCGCCGACTTCAAAGCTTTTATATTCATAAAGCAATTAAAATATTGATGATAATAAAACAAAATAGAAAAAATTAAAATGATAAGATTTCCAATACTATAATACTTATAAATAGCTTTTAAAATATGACCAAGAAATGAATAGGAAAAATTATTTAAAATTATTTTTTACTTTGTAGTGATTTTGAAGTCGGTTTTTTTTTTTGTTAAAAAGTTTTTATTTCTTCCTTTTTAGAGAATATGAAATATTTTATGTAAAAGTATTTTTGAGGAATATTTCAAACATGAAAGTTTGTTCTTATAAAATTTATTTTATTAATTCCTGAAAGTTTGTTGGGAATTTTCCATTTCTGTTTCTTTACAATTTTTAGTGCCACGTCCTTTCTATAATCCTGCCCACTTTATTTACCGTACGTTATAATGATTCTAGCTAGCCCTGAGCCAAATTTCAGTTTCCAAGTATCAATATTAACCGTAATATAGTACTTTCCTGCCTATCTACCTGCATACCAAATATTAATACGCTAGTGTCAATTTTAACTAAGATATAGTATTTTTATAATATTGACACTCCCCTTTGTTGAATAACGCCCACTTTTTTGGCCGTAATTTGCAGTAACTGTACCTACTCATGTACTAAATTTCAGCACCCTAGTGTCAATATTATTCGATATATAGTGTGTTTCTAATATTGCCACACCCATTTGTTGAATAACGCCCACTTCATTTACAGTGATTTTTAAAAATTGTGTCTACCTCTGTACTAAATTTCAGTACCCTTGTGCCAATACTATTCGAGATACAGTGTTTTTCCAATATTGCCACACCCCTTTGTCAAATGACGCCCACTTTATTAACTGTAATTTGAAATAGCTATGCCTACCCATGTGCTAAATTTCAGCACCCTAGTGTCCGTATTATTCGATATATAGTGGGTTTCTAATATTGCCACACCCCTTTGTCAAATAACGCCCACTTTATTTACAGTAATTTTAAAAAATTGTGTCTACCCCTGTACTAAATTTCAGTACCCTAGTGTCAATACTATTCGAGATACAGTGTTTTTCCAATATTGCCACACCCCTTTGTCAAACAACGCCCACTTTATTGACTGTAATTTGTAATAGCTATGCCTACCCACGCACTGAATTTCAGCACCCTAGTGTCAATATTATTCGATATATAGTGTGTTTCTAATATTGCCACACCCCTTTGTCGAATAACGCCCACTTTCTTTGCAGTAATTTTTTAAAATTGTGTCTACCCCTGTACTAAATTTCAGTACCCTAGTTTCAATACTATTTGAGATACAGTGTTTTTTTAATATGACCACACCCCTTTGTCATATAACGCCCACTTTATTTATCGTAATTTTTAATAATTGTGTCTACCTCAGTGTTTTTACTGTAAATTTCAGTACCCTAGTGTCAATATTCACTGAAATACAGTGTGTTTCTTATATTGACACGCCCCTTTGTCGAATATCGCCCACTTTTTTAAAAAAGGACCTCCGCGTTCATGGTATCTATCTGTGGACAAAAAATTACGGAAATCGGGCAAGTGCTTTAGGAGTTATCGATGTACATACATTTAAAAAAAAAAAAAAAAAAAAAAAAAAAGCGGACAAACCAACCAAATTGAGAACCTCCTCCTTTTTGAAGTCGGTTAAAAACACACAAACACACTATCACATAGCTGAACGCTGTGTTACGTTAATAAGAGGTAAGAAAAAGTAACAGCGAAAAAATAGAAAAAAAAGAATAGAAGCTTTGCATGCTGATGAAGTACTGAAGAAAAAAGCTGCTTTTAAGTATCGTCTAAGCAAATATTATATCAGCGCTTATTGACTTAATTTGGTGTAGAAGCAACAGCGCAGCATGATAATGAAGACGGCTTTTTTGCGATGGGTCGAAAGAGAAAGAAAATTAGAAAAAAAAAAAAAATACTAAAAAACTATAGAGCATTACTTATACAACACTTTACTGCTTAGTGCAAATAAATTTATAAAAACTAGCATAAGCACGATGATGTACGTGCAGTAAGCGGCATTGAAGCTTTTATGGAGTGCTTTTATTTTTACGCTGCTTTTGTAGCATGTGTTGCCTCTGTTGCATTTGTTCCGAGCATATTATGCTCGATGTTAATTGCTGGTTGTGGTCTTACGATGTCAGTGTGTCACTGTGACACAATGTGGCCAGCAACAGTTCGCTTATCAGTTACCAGCATTCCAGTTGTGATGGTAAGTTTTGTGAGAACCAAAAAACTGGAAAATAAAGAGCGGTACATGCGCAGCAGAGATTTTGAGGAAATACTAATGTTTTTAGTATTAAAAATAAAAATAGTAGCAGAAACGTTGAGATTAAAAAAATGTTTTTTTTAAGATTTGAACCAATGATTTAAGGTGTTAGACCTATTCAGTGGAGTCTGTTTTGGTTCGAAGAAAAGGAAATAGATTTGTGGAAATCATACAGGAAACTACTCCTTAATGTAGTTCGATCCATCGTGATGTATGGGTCAACTGTATGGGCCTCAGCAATGTAGACGAATTCTTACCGGCGAGGTATTGAATCTGTTTACAGACTCGGCGCATTCAGAGTATGTTGTGCCTTTAGAACAGTTTCCGAAGATGCAGCATTAGTTCTAGCAAGCTCGATACCCATCAACCTTCTTGTAGATGAGACGCTTCTGACGGCCAATAACAATGTGTCCATTTGCAAGAAAGTTGCTAGAGAAAGATGCATGATAAAGTGGCAAGACCGCTGGAATAGATCTCTGAAGGGTTGCTGGACATACCAGCTCATCCCGAATATAGCCAATTGGTGCGAAAGATGTCACGGCTCAGTGAACTTCTATCTGACACAGATTTTGAGCGGCCATGGGTACTTTAGAGCATACTTGCTCTTCAAATACAATTGAATATGCAAACCATGCTTATTTGAGTGCCCCAAGTTCGGTAATGCCCGCCTTGGGGCTTCGAACAGTCTCGGGTAAACTGTGACACAACAAAACTTGGTGTCCCTAATGCTGAAAGACGAAGTGAACTGGTCAGTGGTCGCTTAGAGCATAACAGAAGAACTGCGAAGAGTTGAGCGTTCACAAAACGCAGTAGCCTGAGTAGAGTACGTCTATTACCCTTCCAACAACGGTTATTAGCCATCCAGTTTTCAGCTTAGTGCTGTTCCCATGCTCCGTGAAGTCATGCTTAGCGGCGGTACCGCGGGGTTTACAAGGGACGAAGTTTCAATGCGGAGGTTCAGGTTTAGTGCGTAAGAATCGCGCACTCCCACCTGCACGGTGGCGTTTTTGAAGGTTCCCACTTCGCGAATAAAATAAAAAAAAAGATTTGTGGAAAAGAAGGAGCATTCATGTTAAATATTTGTAAGATGTTCTAAGCGTGGAGACAAGCCGTAGAAATATGTGAATTCGAATCCGAGTCAAGCGTGTGCCTTCACCTCAGTCAATTCAAGCTATAATGCAATCTCACCCAAGCACTTCTCTACCACGAACTACAACTTTTTAAAGTCGGAAATATTGATGTAAGAAATGAAGAAAGGCTAAAGCATAGGAAACATCTAACCTTTAGGGTAGTAGTCAAGCACGTTACCACTCTACTACCGAGGCCAACCAAATTTAATTTGCTCTTTTACTTTTTACTTTTTACATTTTACTTTTTACTTTTTACTTTTTACTTTTTACTTTTTACTTTTTACTTTTTACTTTTTACTTTTTACTTTTTACTTTTTACTTTTTACTTTTTACTTTTTACTTTTTACTTTTTACTTTTTACTTTTTACTTTTTACTTTTTACTTTTTACTTTTTACTTTTTACTTTTTACTTTTTACTTTTTACTTTTTACTTTTTACTTTTTACTTTTTACTTTTTACTTTTTACTTTTTACTTTTTACTTTTTACTGTTTACTTTTTACTTTTTACTTTTTACTTTTTACTTTTTACTTTTTACTTTTTACTTTTTACTTTTTACTTTTTACTTTTTACTTTTTACTTTTTACTTTTTACTTTTTACTTTTTACTTTTTACTTTTTACTTTTTACTTTTTACTTTTTGCTTTTTACTTTTTACTTTTTACTTTTTACTTTTTACTTTTTACTTTTTACTTTTTACTTTTTACTTTTTACTTTTTACTTTTTACTTTTTACTTTTTACTTTTTACTTTTTACTTTTTACTTTTTACTTTTTACTTTTTACTTTTTACTTTTTACTTTTTACTTTTTACTTTTTACTTTTTACTTTTTACTTTTTACTTTTTACTTTTTACTTATTACTTTTTACTTTTTACATGAAAAATTGATATCAGAATAAAAAAAAAAATGTGGCAATCTTTTTACACCTATCACTGGCACCCTAGCCACCCACTGCGACGCAATCAATCAGCTGTTTGGCATAATAGCCAGTTCTTGCTTGCATGTCAAGTTTTCCGGTATTTCCTGTGAGTTTTTGCTGCTGTTATTGTTGTTGTTTAACTTTTCTTATGTTTGCACTCTATTCTCCAAGATTTTAACAACGGCTGGAAGTTAACTGCATTTCAGCGTAGCACTTCCAGGCAGCTGTTTGTGGCTGGTACAATGAGCGATGCAAACGACAACGTTCGCGTCGACGTCAACATCGATGACGACGACAAAGAAGACGACTTAGCTGTACGAAGTTTTGGTCTTTCATGAAACAGTTACTCGACGGTGGCGCACGTTAACGGTTGAGCAGAGCGTAGCGCTTAAAAAACTGTTATAGATAAAGTGTAAATAGCAGTTATGTGTAACATTCAAATTTATTGAGATAAATAAAAAAATTTAAGGAAAATATTAAAAATTTCCTAGATTAAAAATGTTTAATTTTTGTTTCTAAATAAAAATTTCGTTGAGTAATTTTAACTCAACGATATAAAGTATTTTATTGTTTCTCACATAAATGAAAAGAAAATAAAAACAAAAACAAATAAAAAATGTTTTTTCAAAACTTTTCCCAGTGTGCGTCATGCGACAAAAACACATTTGCTTTTGTTGTAACTTTGCTGTTAGTTTTATTTAAACTATTTTTTTTTGTTCAATGCTATTAATTGAATTTTGCACAGCTGTTTAAATTAAATAATCTACATTATAAAAAAAATGCAAACGTGCGCAACTCAACTAAATAAAAAAAAAATAATTAAATATAAAGCATTTGAAGGGCTTAAATGTATGAGTGTTTTAATTGGCTACGCAATAGTGATGGTGAAATGTGTCTAAATAATTGAAACATAAGTTCTCTTTACCCCTAAAACACATGTCAATAAAAAAGAACTGAAAAAATAAATAATTATTTTTTTTTTTAAACCAAATGAAAAAGTGAATAAGCATCGGTCAAGAAATATAAATACGTTAGCGGAAAATTTAACGAAAAACAAGTGAAAAAGCTATAAAAAATATTCTTTATAAACTTAAGTAAAGGATATTCTCTATTGAAGTCTAACTGTGAAACCGGAAGTGATTAATTAAGTATAGTTGTTTCTACGGTTTTGTGCTGATTAAAGGTTCTCAAGGCGAATACAATGGTAACAACAAACAAATGATGTGAAGTAAGCGTTCATTCAATAATTAAAAAAATATAAGAATTTGAATTTAAAATTTATACATAATGTTATATTTTACATAAACGAGTCATATAAGAATATTTAATATTTTATCATATACAAAGTTTTATGTCCTTTTGCAATGAAAAAAATATTTTCAAATTGGCAACAATTTGTAGCTTGCAACAAATTTCGTCAAAGTAAGAGGAAATGTGTTTAAAACTTTTGAAAAACATAGAAAAAAAAGCAATTCACGAACACATTTTTTGAACACATCCCTGCAAACATTTTCTGAGCCCCTCAAAAAAAAAAAAAAAACAAAATTAATCTAAAAAGAGTATTTCTTATGCGTGTTTTATGAGTATGCAATTAAAAGGCTCATTAAGGAGTCTTTGATATGATTGTAAATGATTGCTCAGAAAAAATACTCCAAAAAGAGTATTTTTATGCATGTCTTATAAGTACGCAATAAAAAGACTTCTAAAGGAGTCTTTGATATGATTGTAAAATGATTGCTCAGAAAAAAGACTCTAAAAATAGTATTTTTTATTCGTGTTTTATGAGTACGCAATAAAAAGACTCCTAAAGTTGTCTTTGATATGATTGTAAAATGATTGCTCAAAAATATGACTCTAAAAAGAGTGTTTTTTGTGCGTATTTTATTAGTACGCAATAAAAAGACTTCTAAAGGAGTCTTTGATATAATTGTTAGCTGATTGCTCAAAAATAAGACTCCAAAAAGAGAATTTTTTATGCATGTCTCATGAGTACGCAATTAAAAAACTCCCAAAGGCGTCTTTGATGTGATTGTAAAATGATTGCTCAGAAGTAAGACTATAAAAAGAGTATTTTTTATACATGCCTTATGAGAATGCAACTAAAAGACTCCTAAAGGAGTCTTTGATATGATTGTAAAATGACTGCTCTAAAATAAGACTCATGAAAAAGTCCTAAATAAGACGGTATTATGATTGTTAATAATAAAGACTCACAAAAGGATTCTACTTGTATTGCATGATAAATGCGTAATTGTAAAAATATCTCAGAAAATAGTCTTATATACGAGTGTTTTATGAGAACTTCACAATTAGGTTCTTAGAGGATTTTATAAACTTTAAACTTATATTTTTATCTTCTTAATACATAAAAACGTTGGTGCATATGTATGTCTGACCATCACGGCTGATCCTCTGCAATTTGTAATGTGATGGTAATTTGTGAGAATGTGAATATTTTTTTCGAAGTGAATGCTCCAACAGGTCATAATTTATCTTTCATTCGTTCAGCGTGCAGTTGAGGAGTTTGCAGAATCGCATAAAGTCGAATCGAATATGAAAAAGTCCACAATTACTTTTAATTTGAAATGTTAAAAAAAAAAATATTTTTGTAATTTTTTTTTATTTTTAAATTATAAAATATTTTAAATATATTTTAATCTAAAAATATATTTCAACCTAAACGGATCATTGTTACTTCTATGAGTTCTGAAAGAGTCTTCACTATGAGTCCTTGAAGATTCCATTACATGATTCTTAAAAGAGTATTATATATGGCTATTAAAAGAGTCTTAATTTTGAGTCCAAAAGACTAATTTATATGAGTTCTAAAATTGTCTTTATTATGAGTCTTTAAAGAGTCTTTATTGTGAGTCTTAAGATAGTATTAAACGTGAGTTTTAAAAGAGTCTTAATTTTAAGTCCAAAAAAAACCAATTAATATGAGTTCTAAAAGAGTTTTTATTATGAGTCTTAAAAGAGTATTAAATATGAGTCTTAAAAGAGTCTAATTTAATATTATGAGTATTTGAAGCGTATTTACTACGAGTCTTAAAAGAGTATTAAATATGAGTATTAAAAGAGTCTTAGTTTTGAGTCCAAAAAACAAATTATGAGTATATGAATTATGAATATATGAGTACTAAGAAAGTATTTATTATGAGTTTTTAAAGAGTCTTTATTATGAGTTTTAAAAGAGTATTAAACATGAGTTTTAAAAGAGTCTTGATTCAGAGTCCAAATAAACTAATTTATATGAGTTCTAAAAGAGTTTTTATTATGAGTTATTATGAGTCTTTATAAAAGAGTCTTAATTTTGAGTCCAAAATGAGACATAAATCAGAAACTATTATGAATCATATTTTGAAGTCCACAGCCTACGAAAATGTACTCATAAAAAAGTCTGTTTTGAGCGCATTTAACGGTAAAAACTCATTTATATGAGTCTTAAAAGAGTCTTTTAACCCTCTAATGCATGATTTTTGAGTGTAAAATGTTCTTACAATTAGAACTGAAAATAATTATAAAATGCGCAAAGCTAGCAAAAAATTTCAGTTACAAAACACGTTACCCGAAGTGCATAGAACCGATATATAATCCGTGATTTGACTTCTGAATTTGGAAAAAAGGTTTTCAGCTCTAGATTGTAATACAAATGTAAGTGTGCCTAAAGGCATTGTTATGCATTAGAGGGTTAAGAGTCATAATGTTTGCTGGGATTGTGCTCAATTTTAAGCTAATGTTTTTTTTCAGTGTATAAATAAAAAAGGCATTTAAGAAGTGGGACAGGGAACTGGGTTATTTTATACATGAGGGCTGGAGTTCAAAATTCAATTCGAAATACTGTTTTCTTTAGCTTTGCACCAAGAATTTCAGGTGTTATACCTATTCAGTCAAGCCTGTCTTGGTTCAATAAAAGATAGATTAGTGAAAATTAAAGTGCAATCAAGTGGAAAATCTTTGTGATATTCAAGCATGGCAGGAAGCTGTAGAAACATATGAATTAGAGTCTGAGTTAAGTGTTATGCTTTTATCTCAGTCAATTCCTGATATAAGACAATCCCACTCACAAATGATAATAAGCTTACCACAGCTTTAGTTAGAAAAATGATGCAAACTCTGGATTTGATTTTCGTGTAAAGCTTCGATAAATAAAATACTGGAGGTTTCATAAAACTACACAAATTGAATGCAGTTGTCTGTGTCATGAACAACATACTCGAAGGTTTTGACATGGCTACATATCTTTATCCTCACTGTTATCCGTTTCCTTTCTTTTATCTTTAAACTTGTCCTCATCGCTTTCTTTATTCGTATGTTTGGCCTTATACTTCTCTAACTCCTTGTACTAATCTTTTTCCAAATTCTTATTTTAATCCATGTCCAAATTCTTCCACATACTTGTCCGAATTCATTTCATAATCTTTGTCCTGCTTTTTGTCACAATTCTTATCGTAATCCTTGTGCCAATCTTTTTCCTAATTCTTGACCATAGAGCGGCCTCGCACATCGAGTGGTAGCATGCTTGACTCTAACTTTAGGTATCCCAGGTTGAAATATCATCCCGGCTATACAGTGGGCCTACGCTTTAATCTTGCTCCATTTTTTTTCCTCATTTTTTTTACTCAACTGAAATTAAAAACTCTGCTTGCGATTAAAACTCATACTTACGACTTTAAAGTTGTAATGGTTGTTTTATTTAGGGGTATACAATTTCTTAAAGGAATAGCTGTCAAACCAGTTGTCAAAGTGAACACATGTATTTGACATTTATGTTCAATACACTTTAGCAAATTACTATGCAAAGACTTACACCGGACCAACATTTACAAATCGTCGAAACAGCAAACTTACAGAGCACTTCGCACACATTACATAAATAATCGTCCATCTGTGCAGGTTATACGCAATACGATGAATCGATTTATGCCTACGTTTATTCTTATGGAGAATATTCATCCAATTTGATCTCATACTGTGCCTACCGAAGAAGCCATCGCCGCTGAAGTCGTGAATGTGACCGGGACCAAAAATTTCTCGATTCGACGTCGTTCTCAACAAGTCGGCTTTGACTAAGTGGAAGATTTTGAGCAAAGAGTTTAGCTTACACCCGTATAAAATTCAACTGGTGCAGAAATTGAAGCCATCAGACCATCGTTTGCGTCGCACATTGGTTCCAAATCGAAAAAATACTGCCAAAACCTAATTTCTAAAGATGTTTCAAAAAAATTTTTTATTTCAGATATCTAGTCAAGATAGACAAAGAAAAAAGCTGCATTGTCATTTTTTTTTTGATTTTTTTAAGGATTTTTGACGCCTTCAAAATCTGACAAAATTTAACAAAAAAATTTAGTAATATTTTAAGCCAACGAACACTTGTTGTATTATTTGCATAAGTTATTTATGTTTTATATTTTCATGTATTGGATTGAAACTTAAGTAATCAGAAAAAAAACTTTAAAAAATATTCATACCCTTATTTTTTAAAAAATACAAAAAAATTACGATTTTTTAAATATTTAACTCAGTTAAAATGGAAAAAACGAAAGTGATTTCCCTTTTTTCCCCTCTTTTACTGGTTCCTTTGTGATATATCTTATTATACTAATAAAAAAATTTTTTTACCAGTGTAGGAAAATTTTAAGAAAAACTAGAATAGTGTCGGAAACTAAAAAAAAAAAAATGTAGAAATAATAATGACAGAGGATGTCACGGCTGGCTACAAATGAGGATGATTTTAATAGGTGCCTCTTATATTCAGACCCGAAAATCTCTTTTCCGAGAGACATAAAAAAACAAAAAATAATTATCTCCAGATATTTTACTTCTATTACCAAAATAGTTTTTTTAACATAAATATATAAAATAAACAAAAAAAAAAAAATATATTTATAATGTTTCCATAAATTTGTTATTGTGTGGACCTCATATTCATTATAAAGAACATTTAAAAATTATAACATCTAAGATTTTAGCAAATTTAGCTCAAAAATAAGTTCATGGCCGCCAATTTGAATTTCGAAGTTATTATAAAAGTTAGCATATTTTTAAGCCACCATTTTGAATTTCCAATTTTGACTTCAAATTCGTTGATAGCGACCCCAAAAACCTCCTAATTAGTTTTCTGCGTTTTCATACAGATTAGACAACGCCTTGAGGATTTGGACGTCCCTTTTCGATTTAGAACCATTCTGCGTCGTACGTTCGGTAAATGGGCTGAAAATCAATTGGAAGTTGAACCGTATTTTTTCCGTCTAATCATCTTTAGCGATGAGGCACCTTCTGGCTTTACGAGTATATAAATAAGCAAAATTGCCGTATTTGGAGTGAAAACAATCCTGAAAAGACTTTCCAGACTCTACATTCAGAAAAAGTTACTGTCTGATGTGGCTTGCATGTCAAAGGCATTAAAAACTGAAGATGGAGCCAACGTTTTCGTCAATTTTGAGCGCTACAGGCAAATGATTCGCGATTGTTTGGTTCCCTGCAAAGAGCCCTACAGCACTTGAAACTATCTCTTTATTGGAACGAACTTTTGGTGACGGAATCATATCAAGTAATGGCACCATCAATTAGCCACCTAGGTCATGTGATTTGACTCCGTTGGATTACTTTATATCGATATAATATTTCGATAGTTCCAACCTTCAAACAATGCGTGTAAAAATTTCATGACAATCTAACGTTTAGTTCAGAAGTTACAGTGATTTAAGTGACGCTACTGTCGATATTTTCAAAATAATGGATTCAAAGCAATTCCGTGTGTTGATTTATCACTGTTTTTTTATGGGAAAAAATACCGTCCAAGCTGAGCAATGGCTTCGAAAGTGTTATTCGGACTCTGCTCCGTCAATAGCAACCATTTGCCGATGGTATGCTAAGTTTAAACTTGGTCGTACGGACACATATGATGCTGAACGTTCAGGACGCCCAAATGAGGCAGTTGTTCCACAAAACATAAAAAAGTACACAAAATGGTATTGGCCGACCGTATAGTGAAGGTGAAGGAGCTAGCCGAGGCTCTGTATATATCGAAAGGCAGTGTGGGAACAATATTACAGGAACATTTGTCGATGAGAAAGCTGCTTTCCAAATGGGTGCCGCGTTTTCTCACACCGGACCAAAAACAACAACGTGTCGATGATTCGAAGAGTTGTTTGGCACTGTTTACATAAAATAAACATGGATTTTTGCTTCGGTATGTGACAATGGATGAAATATGGATCCACCATTACACACCGGAACCAAATGGTCGTCAGCTGAGTAGAGAGCAACCGATGAAAGCAGGCCAAAGCGACCAAAAACACAACAGTCGCACAGTGGGGTATTTTATGCCAAAAGTGACGATTAATTGACAGTGGGCCACTTATCGAGACAAAGATTGTACTTTGGAGGTTTTTGGGGTCGCCGATCACGAATCTGAAGTCAAAAATCTGAAATTCAAAATGGCGGCTTCGAAATGGCGGCCATGAACAAGCTAACTTCTACAAAAAACGTTTAAAGGAGGTAAAATGTTGTATACAGGGTTTTGTGGGGTCGCTGATTAAGAATATGAAGTCAAAAACTTGAAATTCAAAATGGCGGCTTCAAAATGGCGGCCATGAACAAGCTATGTTCTGCAAAAAACGTTTAATGGAGGTAAAAAATTGTATACTGGGGTTTGTGGGGTCGCTGATCATGACTCCGAAGTCAAAAATCCCTTTTACCAAATTATATAGTATATAGAACAGAATTTTCGTTATTACTACAAATTTCACAAAACAAGCTTTGAACGACATTTTATACAAAAACAAAGGATTGCAATAACAATAGTTAATAAACATAAACAATGATGTTGATTTCACGTGTACCCTGCAAACTGCAGGGCAAACAATTTATGTCTTACTAATATCAAAATCAGAAAATAAGCGTTGAAATCGAACTTATATAATTAAATTTAATAGTTTAACACATTCATCTGCTTCTTTTAATATATAAAAAGCCGGTGTTTGAAAGAAACATCAACTATCTACCTTAATTGTGGAAAGGTGCACTGCATATGCCGCTTTCCATAATGTAGGGTAAAAAATAGCGGATAACAAAAAACAAAGTGAAGAAGACTACTGGTAAACAACAAAAAAAAACAACAAAAAACAGCAAAATTTGTTTAGTGTTTACATTTATTTTGTACTTTATTTCGTTTGTTTTAATTCGAAATAAAATCGTAGATTCGTGACATGTAAATTAAAGTATTATTATTATTATTATTAATATATTAACAGTAAATTGAAATTTAAAGTTAATTATAAGCTATGGCTACTTAGGCCTTAAGCTAAACTTAAAACTAGGGTCAATAATGATATGAAAATTGATTTTACATGTTTTTTTTTTTTTTCTAGTTAGAGTAATTTTTTAAAGTGGTTATTTTTATATAAATATATATGTAAATAAAAGATTGTCTTTTATAAGAGATGATATATGTTGGAGAGCTTTAAAAACTGTATTAACTTCTTTACATTGTCGGTAGTGGGATTTGAGAGGAGATGTGTGAGGTTATTGTTAAGTTGAAGTCGTTGTTTTTGATATTGGAAATATGTGCAGTCGGTTAGTAAATGTTGAATGTTGATCGTAGATATGGAGTGGCAAAAATGACAATGAGGAGGATTTTCATTAGTCATTAGGTGGCCGTGAGTTAATTTAGTGTGACCTAGTCGTAGACGTTCAATTCTTGTTAGGTCCATTCTACTTATGTTAGGGTCGTTAATGGCTATTAGTTTTTTTGTCACCGTATAATTATAATTGAGTTGTTTGTACCAGTCAGATGTTAGTCGAATTAAATTTTTGTGTCGAATATAGTAGTGTTTTTTTAAGTAGTGGTTTATGTCGCGGTAGTTGAAGTTATGTGTAGTTATGACGGGGGCTTTATTTGCGTATTTCGCTGCTTGGTCTGCAAATTCATTGCCTTCTATTTGAATGTGGCTTGGGATCCATATTAAGATTATTCTCGGATAGCAAGTGGAAAGAATGTTTCTTATGCGTGTGGGATAGAAATCGTTGTTGTCTATATTGGCTATGGCTTCTAGGGATGATAGTGAGTCGGAGCATATAGCGTAATTCCCGTTTGTATTAGAGACATGTTCAATTGCATCATTTATAGCGATAATTTCAGCTGAGAAAACGGAACTATAATGTGGAAGGTTAGAGATTTGAATTATTTGGCTGGAAAAAGTGATAGAGTAGCTTGTGTTGTTCTCAGATTTCGAACCGTCCGTGTAAATAAAAATGTAATTATGATATTCGGCTTTTAGTGCCAGAAATTGTGTGTGGAATATTTCAGGAGGTGTGTTGGACTTTGAGAAGTTGTGAAGTGTCGTGTTTATTGTTGTGGTATTTAAGGTCCATGGAGGGACTTGGGTTATGGAGTGAGTGGGAAGATATGGGATTCCATGATCGATACATGTGACGATTACTCTAGTAGTTGCGGGTATAACTTTTGAAGATGTCGTTTTCATTGTGGCTTAGTAAATTTTGCTCCAATGGGGTATCACTGCTTCTTAGAAATGATTTAAAAAGTTTAGAAGTTATGAAGTCTCTTTGATTTTCAAGTGTAAAAAGGTTAGATTCCAAAAGCATGTTATTGATTGGTGTTGAGCGAAAAGCTCCAAGAGCAGTTCTGATTGCTGCATTGTAAATGGTTTTTGTTTTGTTTAGAATTGATTTGGGGGCATATCCATACAGAAAAATTCCGTAGCTTATTTTTGAGACGATAAGGGCTTTGATTACATGAATAAGAGATGATGTGTTGCAATTTAGGTTGAGACTTGATAGACATTTAATGATATTCAAGTGGGTAGCTAATGATGTATTTAAGTGTTCAATATGTAAATTCCAACGGTATTTTTTGCTAAAAATAATACCTAAGATTTTGAGTTTGTCAACTTCTTCTAGTTGAATACTATTTGATTGAATGATGCAATGGCAGTTGTGCTTACGGCAGAAATGGATGTGCTTACATTTTGTACTAGAGAGAACTGCTCCGGAGTACTTGCACCATGTTGTGATATCTTGGAAAAGTATATTGAGGTTGATGTTGGGATTTTTTATTTTATTATGTCTTATCATCAGGTGGAAGTCATCGGCATATGCATTAAAATCGACTTCTCTATGTATTGAAATGATATTACAGAGTTTGTTGTAGGCTATTAAAAAAAGAATTACCGATAAGGGTGAACCCTGGGGGATTCCGTTATGCAGGGGATATATGTGAGATAAGTATTTACCGACTCGTACGATTATTTTTCTGTAAGTCATAAAGTTAATAATATAATTTGAAATTTTGGGTCCTACATTCCAACCTTTGAGTTGATCTATGATTGTATGTATCCCCATCTTATCAAAAGCTTTTTCAAAGTCAAGTGATATAAGGGATGGATGTTTTTGCATTGCTAGGCAATTAGTAATCTGATAATCTATGTTTAATAGAGTGTCAGTTACAGATTTTCCCTTTTTAAAGCCCATTTGCCTATTATCAAGTAATTTGTCTGCTGTAACAAACCACTTTAATCTGTTGGCGATAATTTTATCTAATAATTTGGACAGGCATGGATTAAGAGATATTGGTCTGTATGATTTAATCAGTGTTTTATCGGACTTTGGTTTTAAAATTGGTATCACCAGGCTAGTTTTAAAAGATTGGGGAATGTTATTGTTTAGTATACTATTATAGAGAGATAATAATCTGTTTTTTGCAGTGGGATGAAGGTTTCTTATCATGGGGTAAGAAATTCTATCTAAGCCAGGTGTATGGCCTTTTAGTTTAGATAGTGCCATGGATAGTTCAATATTGTTTATTTCTTTTTCTATTATTGATGCATTTTGTGAAATGTTAAGGGGAGGTGAAGGGTTAAGTGCAGCGGTTTTACTGGCTTGGAATTATGTTGGAAAGTTACTGTCTGATGAATTATTAGACCAGTATTTGCTGAATTCGTTAGCTATTTCGGAATAATTTGTGAGTAGTGTATGAGATGGATTATCTGGTTTTAAGCAGTGGATATTGTGTGAAGCTTTGTAGCCACAGAAGCGTCTGATGTTGTTCCAGATTTTACCTGAAGGAGTCGATGGATTGATTTCTGACGTGAAATCATTGACTGATTTTTTTTTCGATAGTTTAATGGCTCGTTTTAACTTCGCATTTGCTTTTCGGAATTGTATCATGTTATCTTGTGATATGTTTCTTTTAAATGTATTCCAGTGTGAGTTTTTTAAACGTTTTAGGTTTTCTAATTCGTTGTTCCACCATGGTACTTCTGAGTATCGAGATTTTTGTTTTGTTTGAGGAATGGTTTTATGTGCAGACCGAAGGGTAATTCGCGTTAAATTAGCCGATTCTTTGTTAATGTTTGGGCTTGT
The DNA here is from genome assembly GCA_943735915.1 of Pherbina coryleti. Taxonomy (NCBI): domain Eukaryota; kingdom Metazoa; phylum Arthropoda; class Insecta; order Diptera; family Sciomyzidae; genus Pherbina; species Pherbina coryleti. The sequence goes on along the minus strand of OX030949.1, from coordinate 167,685,965 downwards.
TGTAAGCAAGTCACTGTATATCTTAGAGTGTTTCTGAAGTTGGTCCAATTGGCGAGATTTATTTTAAATTTGGGTATAAATGCTTGCTTGTTACTTGGTTGTTTGGGGAAAATGTAAATTAAAATGGGATGGTGGTCGCTTCCGCAAAGATCATTATCGGTGACCCATTCAGCGTGCGTAGCTATACTTGGAGAACAGAAAGAGAGGTCAATATGTGAAAATGTGTTATGCGTACTGAAGTGAGTTGCAGATCCGTCGTTTAAAAGGATATAGTTTGACTGTGTGATAAATTAGTTTAATATTGTCCCCTTGCGATTGTTATTAGGAGATCCCCAAGAGGTATGCCAGCTATTGAAGTCGCCCATGATTAAGGTTGAATTAGAGGAAATGTTAAGTACATTGTTTAGGTTAGTTAAATTGAAGTTGAAGTTTGGAGATGTGTATGCAGAAATAATAGTAAATTTTTGTTTCGATTGTATTTCGAGGGCTATTGCGTCAAAATCATTATTGAGTGAAATTTCTTTATGTTGAATTGAGTTGTGTATTAATAGAGCAACTCCACCATATGATGTTGTAGAAGTGTTTTTAGAATGCAAGGAAAAGTTTATCGGAATCGGAAGGTTTGTGGTAGAGTGTATATGTGATTCTTGTATTGCTATTATTTTTGGATTATGGCGTTTTAGTAAGATTAGGAGTTGATTGTAATTGTTGGAGTAACCTTTAATATTCCACTGTAGTACTTTCAATGACATTTAGAGATATTATGCTAGAAGAGATGCTAGGATTGTATTTATATTAGTTATGGTTGAGATAGTTATAAGTATCAAAAATAAGGAAGATGGGCTGTTAATTTATTAAATATCGTCTTGGGACATAGTTTCTGAAGAATAGTCAAGTGTATGTTCGTCTAACGTGTTTGTATGTTTTGATTTTAGTGAATACGAGTTGCTGCTTTTGCTTTGTGTGTTGGAAGTTTTGTTTTTTAGCTTAGATTTGAGTCTATTAGAAATATTTTTAGGTAATATTTTAATTTTTGTTACATTGTTACTTTGTGAGACTGCATTTTGAAGAGGAGCTTGAGACAACAGTTCGTTAAGAGAGGCCAAGTCCTTATAATTTATTATTTCCCGTGGGGTTGTTGTTGCTGTTGCTGCTGCTGCTGCTGTTGAACTTGTAGTAGATGAAGTATTTGACTGTGATGGTGATAGAGGCGTCAGATGGGTGATGTGGTTGGTGCTGCTGAGTCGTGTGACAGCTGAGTATGATCCGCCTACGTGTTGGTGCCGCTCTTTGTATGTGTGGATTGCTCTTCTTCTGTCCACTTTTTCCAGAGTAATGATGGCTTGAATCTCCTTTTCTTTGATGAATATTGGACATTTTTTATCGTAAGCATTGTGGTCATTTGAATTGTTTCCGTTCTCTTTGCAGTTGATACAATTTTTTGAGAGATTGCATTCTTCGTTAAGGTCAATGTTTATGTGGAAGTTGTTGGAGCAGTTTGAGCAAGTTTTGTTTTGTGAGCATATTTTTACAGTGTGTCCGTAGCGAAGGCAATTATTGCATCTCATCGGCATTGGAATGTATGGACGAATTTTAGTTTTTTCGTAACCTATTGAGATCTATTGTGGCAGATCAGAAGACGCAAATGTGATTATTATTAATCCAGTTTCTCTTAGTTCGTTGTTGATATTTTTGAAAATTTTTTTGACTTCACTGACGTTTTGTTGTTTTAATTCACTTAGAATTTCTTCCTCGGGTAATCCTCGTAAGTCATTTGAATAGATGACACCTTTTGAGAAGTTGAGCGTGGAATGTACCGTAATATCGATTTGTATTGACGGAATAAGTGCAGTGAGCTTTATAAGCTTGTGTGCTTGCATATTGGTTTTTGTTTTTATTAGAACTGTTCCGTTTCTAAGTTTTTTACATATTCTAACCTCGCCGCCACACGTGTAGTCGATAACTTTTTTGAGTAAAAATGGAGAAACGTTGGCAAGAGTTTCGGAGCTATTTTTTCTTGTCATCACTAAATAGTTTGGACCGGCTGAAAGCATTGTTTGACACTTTGAACTATCTGTTTGTGGTTGAATAATTAGTTTTGAACTAGGTGGTAAGTCCGGAGGGTCTTTCATTGTTTTTTTGAATTGAGGGTTTAACCCCTTTTAATGTAATAGGTGAAATTAGTTAGCACTTAATTTAAAAGAAAGTTTTTAACAATGGATAGGAAATTTGATTATGTTATAGTAGACTCGACTTAGTTTTTAGTTATTGAATTGAACAATTGCGTTTTTAATTTTTTCCAGAAATAAACGAAAATTTGTATTTTTATTTTTTTTTTTTTTTTTTTTTTTGACAACTTTTCAAATGAAACACAACCGCTTGGAATGAAATCAAAATTCAAACTGTAAATTAAAGTAAAAAAATCGAAATACCGCGAAAGTGCGCAGCATTGACGCAACTTTATAGAATATAGCTTGAATGTTCATAGCTTACGAATCAAAACAGTTGTCCTTGATTCCACTCAACACACAACTATATCTCTATTAACATATTGAAAAATCCAACTTTTTAAGGTTAAATTAAAATAAATAAATTAATATATATATATACACTATTTCATAAAACAAATTTAATTTTGTATTGCTTAAATATCTGAAAAAGAAGGCTCCATCGTAATTTGTTTTAATTTTTACAAAATAATACACAAAAAAAAACTTTAAAAATTTCGAATAAACACGTCTGTCAGTGTGCACACTTAAAGAGAAAAAAAATGATGACTTTCAAACTGCATTGCGGGTAAACGGTAGAATATTTTTCAACTATTCTTTCACCTAGTGATGCAGAACTTTATCTTCTTTCATTGGGTACCAAACATCACTATGTACCTTCAACGTTTTTTTTTTTCAATTAATCGTCACTTTTGGCATAAAATACCCCATTGTGAGTCGGCTGGAAAGGTTATGGCATCTGTATTTTGGGATGCGCATGGAATTTTGTTCAACGACTATCTCGCCCAATTAAAAAAATCAGCCCCATTTGAAGAAGAAAAAAATTATTTTTCACCAAGACAATGCACCGTGTCACAAATCGATGAAAACGATGGCGAAAATCCACGAATTGGGGTTCGAATTGCTTCCTCATCCACCGTATTTGCCAGATTTGGCCCCCAGCAACTACTGGCTCTTTACTGACGTCAAAAAAATGCTTGCAAGAGCGGCAAGAGATTTGGCATCAATTAAGAGGTGATGGCTGAAACTGAAGCGTATTTTGAGGCGATGCCAAAATCGTTCTACAAAACCGGTATTGAAAAGTTAAAAAAGCGGTGGAATGAATGTATTGATCTTGAAGGAACCTATCATGATGAGTAAAGAAGAATATTTGCAAAAAAAAATTTTTTATTGGTTAGTCTCAGGACTTATTGGACCATGTGTTGAGCTTTTATCCAAAGAATAAAGATCATGTTTGGAAATGAGCCAAATCGAATAAAAATTGTGACAATTTTGCCAAGTGACTATTTTATATACAGTCAAAGACTAAAGTTTTAATACAGTCTTCAGATTTGCAGTTTAAAGAAAAGTAGACATTTCAGCGAAATCGTGAGTATGCAGTTTTATTTCAATTCATGAATGATCAAAAACAAAAACAAAAAATATTTACTCAATCGCAAACTTAACAGCAAATCTTACAAAAAAAAAAAAAATTGACTTGACAAAAGTTTAAATACATATGCAAAAGTGATCAGTAATTCATACAAATTTATTTAATTAAATACAAACTATAACAGCTCAATATTTTGTTGGACCGCCCTGGCTGTCTATGACTGCTTGCAGACGACGGGGCATGGATAGTTCTCTGTTTCAGACGGCCTAATTTCTGACCAAGCTTTAGTGATAGCTTCTTTTAGCGAATCCTTGCTAGTTGATGCAGCATTTCTTAATTATCTTTTCACTAACTCCCAAAGGTGCTCAATGGGGTTGAGATCTGGTGATTGGGGAGGGCTGTGAAGCTGCCGTGGAGCATAATAAAGCAACCATTCTTTGACCAAAAGCGCGGTATGCTTGGGATCGTTGTCTTGTTGGAAGATCCAACGCGGTCCAAGACTCAAGCTGTCCACTGAAGGCTGTAAATTTTGTTCCAATATGCTCTTGTATTGATGTCGATCCATTATACCATCTATAAAGGCCAACTTTCCAACGCCAGATGCTCCCATTCCTCCCCATACCATTACCGAACCGCCACCGTGCTTAATAGTTGGAACCAAATTTCTTGTTTGTAGGGCGGTATTAGGCTTGCGCCAGACTTTTGCACGACCATCACTTCCAAACAAATTGAATTTGCATTCATCAGTGAAAAGAACAGTTTTCCAAAAGTCCATGTCTTTGTTTTTATATTTATCCGCAAACTTCATTCTTAGCAACCTATTTTTTTCACTAATTAGAGGCTTCTTTCGTGGAACTCTGCTTCTATACCCGTTTTCCCTCAACGCTCTTTGTACGGTTATCGGATGAACATGCTTTTTCAAAGTATTGGCGATATCATCCACAAGTTTTGGGGCGCTTACTTTTGGGTTTTTGTGCACTTCCTTCAGGATATGTCTTACATCTCGACGAGAAAGTTTTTTTGGTCGTCCGCTTCTAGGCATATTTTCCACTGAGCCATTTTTATTATATTTTTTAATAATATTTTGCACACTGGAAAATGGCACATTCAAACATTTTCCTATTTCTCGATAAGATTTTCCTTCATTAAAATGTTTTATAATTAAAATTTTAACACTTGACTCGATTTCTTTTCCTTTGCCCATAATGACATCCAAAACAAAATTAAACACTAATTTCGATTACTAGACAACAAATCTGAGCAGAACAGCAAATCTAAAGGTACTTAATTTATGAAGAAAAAGCAATAGAAAGAGCGTAAGTCATTACTTTTGCATATGTATTTAAACTTGTGTCAAATCAATTTTTTTGTTTTTGTACGATTTGCTGTTAAGTTTGCGATTGAGTAAATATTTTTTGTTTTTGTTTTTGTTTTTGATCATTCATGAATTGAAATAAAACTGCATACTCACGATTTCGCTGAAATGTCTACTTTTCTTTAAACTGCAAATCTGAAGACTGTATTTAAACTTTAGTCTTTAACTGTACATAATAGTCAAATCTTCTAGTCTTCAACAAAAGTTAGTCGAATAAATGAAGTCTTGAATATAAGAAATTTTGAAAAATTAGATGAAAACCAGGCCTATCCCCCATACAAATAGACGTCATCGATATAATAAAAACTTCATAACTTCGAATGTATTTAAATATAAACAGGGCAGTGGGGGTATTTTAACTTCGACCAAGTCGAATATATTTCCTTCATTTTTCATAACTATTTAACCTAATTTGTTTTGTCTTTTATTTATTACTTTTGTATCTTTTATATCTTCTCGTGAGCACTTTCAATTTCAATCTACAAGATATTCTGTGCAAAATTTGATTTTCATTTGTGTCTCCTCTGTCCTGCACTTAATATCATTACTTGTCCTTTTCTGCATTTCTGCTACAATCTCAGTTTTCTATTATTTTTTTTATTATATCGCACAAAGTTGAAATGTTTCAGCTTTGACAATATCTTAAATTTTGTGTAATAATAGTTTTTCGTCTGTTGGAAAATTAAAATTACTTTTGAAAGTTTTCTCATTTCAATCGGCAATCTGTGAAATAAAACGGCCTTGGTACAATCACATTTGGCAAAAATAAGACAAAAAAAAAAAAAAAACAGCTGAACAAAAGAATGTGATAAAAAGTTGAAATGTCAAATTTAAATGGTTTTTCTTGTAAAATTCTATTAAAGATTTTTGGGTTTCAGTTTTTTTTTTTTTTTTTGGGAGTGTGATTCGCAGTTGTCTGGCTATAATACACTTACAACTTATGAAAAATGTTTACAATTTTTTATATTGACACAAATCGGCTTAACTTAATTGTAATCCAAAGAGAAAAACTTTTGTTCTCAGACAGCCGATAAAGTCAAAGTTTATTAAATAACAAAAGGTTTCACAAAGTCCCATGTTGTACTGACCTAACCTTACATGCTGTTTGGTGACCTTTACTAGAGACCTTTTCTGCTTTTAGTTGGAAGTTAATTACGAGAGCTGTTTTTCGCCTCGGCAACATCAAGCATTGCCAGATGATGAATTTTGACAGTTCCATTCGAAAATTTGACATTTTCTAGCATAAACGTACTCACAATGTTATGCTGTTTGTGCGCTTATTGTGTTGTTTTCAATGGCTTAAAAATTGCATTTCAGCACAAGAATGGAATTAACACGTGAACGGTTTTTACGATTTTCATCTTGGATTGACAAGAAAAGAATGCATCGTTCCACTAAGTTCAGCCTTTAGTAATGAAACACCACACCTAGATACTGTAAAAGGTTGGCTCAATGTGTTCCAGCAAGGTCGTCATTCTCTTCAAGATGAATTTCGTGCAAACCGTCCAAGAATGGCTGTTGTGACAGAAAACAAGAAAACATCGATGCTGTGTGTGAACGCTTGGAAGAAGTCCAGAATGTTACCTACCGTGAAATTTCGACATCCTTGGACATTAGCGGAACTAGCATACATTGGATTTTACATGAGCATTTAGGCATCGGTTGTTTAATAAAATTTTACGGTTGTTCAAAAAAAGGCTCGTGTCGTTTGTTTTCTACAAGGAATTGCTGAAAAAATACAGCGGGGTGGTTCAAAACACATCTACGATACTACCACAGGTGACGTAGGTCATGAATCTACGGTTATGAGCCCGAAACAAAGCAGCAATACACTGTTTGGGTCCTTCAAAGTGAGCAAAATCCGACGTAAGTTATCCGCGGATGGAGTAAATACAAGCAAATGGTTGTCAGTTTTTTCAGAAAAACCAGTCATGACGCAAATATACCTGTTGAGCACCGGAGAACTGTTAGAGAGAATTGATATACAACCATTTATTTGTTGGAATTATTCGGAGAATTGAGGAAAACCAACCACCAAAGGAAGGTCATTCGCGATCACGTCAATGCGAGTACCCAAACATCAGCTCAAATAAAAGAATTTTTTTTTTTTAAAACGTGCAATTTATGTGTCATACGCCTTTCACTCCTGACTTGGTACTCAATGACTTTTTGTTGTCCTTCACATCTATATATAAAAAGCCGTAGGCAAAACAGTAAAGATCATTTTCTCCCGTGTTTCTTAATCGATTTTGATAATTTTATTTAAATCAATAAGAGTAGGGAGAAGAAGTGCACCGAATAAATATGGTGGACGTGGTACATCCCATACAACCCAAATTTGCAATATCGAATAGCTTTAGGGTTATAGGTCACACATTCTCGGAAATTGGTATTCGACCTCAAATCGCACGTACCATTCCACTGGGTATATTTTATGAGCGTTACAAGAGGGGCGTGGCACTTTTAAGCAGCCCAAATTTTCGTTATACTTTCAAACTATAAGTCACAAATCAATGAAACTCGGTAGGAACTTCCTATTTAGTCGAGTTCTTCGACTGGAAAAATTGAACGAGCATTAGACAAGGGGGAGTGGCAACACCTATACAATTCAAAGTTTTTATATCGAATAGCTTTGCAAGTAAATAACATATAACAATGAAACTCAACATGGAGTTGCCACTTGGTGATATCCATCTACTAGAAAACCGTGAAGGGCATTGGAGAAAGGGGTGTGGCTCTTCCCATATAAACCAAATCAAATTTTTGATATCAAATAGCTTTGGAAATAAAAGTTACAGAACTCAGAATAGAGTTATCGCTTGATGATGGCCTTCAACTCGAAAACTAGGACAGAAATTTGGCATTTGGGGGTTTGGCTCCGCCCATACAGGCACAGTTTTTAATATCGAACAGCTTTGGAAGTAAAAGTCACAGAACATGGAAACTCAGAATGGAGTTACTATTTTGTGATTTCCTGCCGGTGGTTCGTATGGTGCGGTATGAGTTCGGTTACATTTCCACATGCGTGAAGAGAGTGATAAAAATATAAAAAAAAAAAAAAAATCAATTGTTAAATGGTCGAATGCGTGGTGAACGCTATTTTACGCCGAAACAGGTCATTGAGGCCTTTAAAAAGCAATTTTCTGAGATACTAACTTCAGAGTGGCTAAATTGTTTCGAATATTGGAGAATACTTTGAAAAACAATAAAATCATTTTCACTGATTAACCACTTCTTTTTTTTCATTGTTAAGCGCAGGGATACAGGGATGTTTTTCTGAATGTTATGATGAGCATCATTTTAATTTTTTATGATATACTAGCAGGCCACATTGGTCCCCAGTAAAAATACCCCTATATCCTTTTGCAGCACAAATGTGATATTTTTAAACTTATTTCATAAATATCGGCCCAGTACTTTTGGAATTTAGCGGGAACAAAAAATTTTCACTAACTTTTACATAATAGTATAGATTGTATATAAGCAACTCTACAGTAATTGTGTTAAATTTAAAGAATAATTAAAAGAAAAAAATAAAAACAACTTGGAAATGGATATATTATCGCTCAAAAATGAATATTATTTTCTGTTCACTTTAAAATTTTTGCCGGAAATATTGCAAAATTTATGATTCAAATGTTTTTTATGTTTTTTTTTTATTTTTTTTTTAGCACAACTATAAAAAAAAGCTTTACTAATAAGAAGCTTTGATTTTAATCTCTACTCTTGTGGCTACTGCCAGAAAAAGTGTTTGTGAGTCAAAAGAATTATGTCAAATGCCATTTGACATTAGAGTGAATACATTATCTTGTCAGAATTAAGCACTTTGGACAATTTTAATGTCCTAATAATTTATATATAGCAGTTCTATCATGATACCGGAACAAAGCAAACTTTTTTTATTCAAAAAAAAAAAAAAAAAAAAAAAAATAAAGCAATAATAGCGCGCACGGTTGTTCATGTTCCTTTTTTGTTAATATTTTATGATGGCCATAAATATTAAAATAAAAGCAGTAAGAAACATATAACTAATAAAAACGAAAGAAAGAAGAGCAGTAAAAAGTTCTATTTATATTTATTCCATGTCCTGACAAAGGAAAAAAAAAATCTCACATGACATATAGTCTAATTAGCAAAACTATTCATAAAATTTAATTAACCTTGAAAAAATTGTTGTGTCTGGAGGTTTAATGTGCCCACAAAATAGCCACAAAAATTGTTTAAGAATAAAAACATGACATATTTTCAGGCAATATTTTTAATTCAATGTTTATCAAATGAGTTTTAAGCGATAATGAAAAAGCTACTCACAGAAGCTTACTGCCTTGAAAGTTATTCTCTATTAGCTTGAATAAAAACAGCGCTTGAACAAGAACTGTTGTTGTTATTTATTTGTATTGTTCAAATAATACCAGTTGTTTTTAGTCAATGGTGTTGCTTTTGTTGTTCTACAACGAGTTCTATTGCTGTTTTTATTGAGATGCTGCATTGACAGCCATACTTCCTGCCTACTTGCGCAAAGTTGGACATCATATCCGGCATGTACACAAGTCTAACAAGCTTTGTACAGATGCTTCTATTCTTTTGCTTTTTCCCATTTAAAACTATCTCTAACAATGACTACGTTCAGCAGCTACAGCTATTGAGCTCTGTTGCTCTGTTGAGGTCAGTTGCTCTGTTGAGTTGAAATGTAATGGCTGCGTTCAGCAGGTCAACTGTTGATCTCAACATGTTGAGTAAGTGTATCAGAAAAATAAAATAATACCAAAGACAGACAATTTTCACAATATGTTAAGCTGATCAGAAACTGATACTTATGCATTCAGCAGGCACACACTCAACAGTTGCACAACAATTGTACCTGCTGAATGCAGCCATTACGTTTCAACTCACCTGCTACTTTGACAATATACTCTCATCAACGTTCAATATAATCACTGGTCACAATGTTTCGCTGATCCTGAATGTAAGCTGAGTAACGCTGAAATGTAAGTAGAATGTGACACTATCTTGTGTTTATAAGGTTTTATTCGAAATGAAAGCAACCGTTTGACTGCATTTTTCTTATGGCTCAAAGTATTTTACAACAAATTATTAAAAAGTGAAGAGAATTTTGAAATTTGTGTTTTTTTTTTTTTTTAATTTTTTGTGTTTTAAGTTTTTGCATGAAAAGAACAAATATCTTACATACAAAAAATTAAAAAACGTTCAGTTTGATATAAGCCAGAACAAAGAAATTGTGCAGCAAATAACAATTTTTCCAAGTTTATATCTGAAAAGGTAAATTTTGGCATCTTAAAGGTTAATTAAGTGTTTCTTGTATAAAAAGTGAAATAACTCTTCTTTCTTTTTTTTTTCTAAAGTTTTATCAATATTTCAATATCCTTTAGTAATATTTTAGTATTAACTGTTTAAGTATTTTTGAATATTTTTTGAAAGCTATAGGGGGCTTGAATCAGAATTCAAAAATGCAACAAAAATACGAAAGCGTTGCATGGAATTATTGCTCGCCGAAGAATGTCACATTTTACGTTTACGTTTTTCTTATAGTTGTTTTTATAAATAGCGGTAGTAAAAAATTAGAATAACGAAATTTTTGTGACATCATCAGGACGGTACTGGGGGTATTTAAAGTAATATAAATGTTTCATTGGTGCATGGCATTATTACATGCTGCTAGAGTAAATGTTGATGTACAAAAGTAAAGGTTGGTCTTTAGATTTATGTTAAAAAGAAATAACAACAAAAACAAAAGAAAAAGAAAAGAAAAGAAAATGAAAAACAAAAAGCAAAGGCAAAGGCAAAGGCAAAGGCAAAGGCAAAGGCAAAGGCAAAGGCAAAGGCAAAGGCAAAGGCAAAGGCAAAGGCAAAGGCAAAGGCAAAGGCAAAGGCAAAGGCAAAGGCAAAGGCAAAGGCAAAGGCAAAGGCAAAGGCAAAGGCAAAGGCAAAGGCAAAGGCAAAGGCAAAGGCAAAGGCAAAGGCAAAGGCAAAGGCAAAGGCAAAGGCAAAGGCAAAGGCAAAGGCAAAGGCAAAGGCAAAGGCAAAGGCAAAGGCAAAGGCAAAGGCAAAGGCAAAGGCAAAGGCAAAGGCAAAGGCAAAGGCAAAGGCAAAGGCAAAGGCAAAGGCAAAGGCAAAGGCAAAGGCAAAGGCAAAGGCAAAGGCAAAGGCAAAGGCAAAGGCAAAGGCAAAGGCAAAGGCAAAGGCAAAGGCAAAGGCAAAGGCAAAGGCAAAGGCAAAGGCAAAGGCAAAGGCAAAGGCAAAGGCAAAGGCAAAGGCAAAGGCAAAGGCAAAGGCAAAGGCAAAGGCAAAGGCAAAGGCAAAGGCAAAGGCAAAGGCAAAGGCAAAGGCAAAGGCAAAGGCAAAGGCAAAGGCAAAGGCAAAGGCAAAGGCAAAGGCAAAGGCAAAGGCAAAGGCAAAGGCAAAGGCAAAAGCAAAAGCAAAAGCTAAAGCAAAAGCAAAAGCAAAAGCAAAAGCAAAAGCAGAAGCAAAAGCAAAAGCAAAAGCAAAAGCAAAAGCAAAATCAAAAGCAAAAGCAAAAGAAAAAGGAAAAGCAAAAGCAAAATCAAAATCAAAAGCAAAAGCAAACGTAAAAGAAAAAGTAAAAGCGAACGCAAAAGCAAAAGCAAAAGCAAAAACAAAAGCAAAAGCAAAACCAAAAGCAAAAGCAAAAGAAAAAGCAAAACTAAAAGCAAAAGCAAAAGCAAAAGCAAAAGAAAAGCAAAAGAAAAAGCAAAAGCAAAAGCAAAAGCAAAAGCAAAAGCAAAAGCAAAAGCAAAAGCAAAAGCAAAAGCAAAAGCAAAAGCAAAAGCAACAGCAAAAGCAAAAGCAACAGCAAAAGCAAAAGCAAAATCAGAATTAAAGGCAGAAGCAAAAGTGTAAGAGAAAGCAATCGTAAGCGTACGCAAAAGTAAAAATAGAAAAATAAAATTAAAATAACAATATAAAAATAAATAAAATATAAATAGAAAAAAAAAATATAATAAATACAAATTTAAGTTAGACCAAAACAGAAATAAAAACACACATGAACAAAATTAAAAAAATTAAAATACATTTTGAATAAAAAATATAAACAGTTAAGAGTTAATGCTATGCCTAAGTACGACACGATCATGGTTAACCTTGACACAGGGTGTATCAAAAGTGGATAAGAACTCAGTTACTAATGTAAAAGCGTTCTCTCTGTCAAATAAAGTTCCGGGTAACTTTCTCGGCGGAATTGGCAGTATAGGACCTAAGTAGCTTGAGTGGATCACAGTGAAAAGTCATGCAAGACTACTGATGAGTTGGTGAAGCATCCAACAAAACCGTCTCTCTATTCTGCTGTATGATTTGCTCTATACAGAGATGTTGTTGTTGGTTGTTGCCGTCATTATCTTCATGTTAACTTGTTGTTAATATATTTGGCCTAAAGTTAAAATTTGGTTCAATACAAAAATAAAAATTAAAATGGAATTAGAATAGGTACATAAAAAATAAAAATACTCACAAGAATAAAATACTTAAAATAGATTTAAAATTTAATAAAAAAAAAAATAGTATCAACGGAAATTAAAATTAAATTGAAAAAGAAAATTAAAGTAAAATAAAAAAAAAATTAAATAAATATATAATAAAAATAAAAATAATTATAATAATTAAATAAGAAATATGAATATAAGTTCAAATTATATAAAAAAATTAAAAATAAAATAAGAAAAAAATAAGAAAATGCATATAAATATAAATTAGAAATAAAAATGACAATTAAGTACAATAACAATAAATATAAGATAAAATATATATCTAAAAAAAAAAATTAAAAATAAAAACAATAAATATAAAAAGTAATCAATTATATACTAAAAAATTAAAAGTTACATACAAATTATATTGAAATTACAAAACAAATGAAAGTGAAAATATATGTGTGTATAAAAATATAAGTTAAGATATTGATAAAATTAGATTATAATAAAAACAAAAAAAAAAAAGATACAGTAGTTTCGACTATGTCGTAACACAAGACGTAGAATTATTCAATTCGCTTTTGATGACATCTTTTTTAAAAATATTTATTCCATACACCTGAGGATATGACCTTTAAGAGAGTGCCGGAGAGGGTTAATATGTGTCACCAACCCCCATTACTTTTGCAAAAGGAACATTTTTGCCTTTGACACCTATTCCCTCCGACCACTCCTTAGGGGCGCTCCCATACAAATTTTATGCTTTTGTCGATAAAACCGGAAACTGTCCTTAAATAGGTAGAAAACTTAAATCACTATCAACCACCCTACTTACCTCCGAGAACGACGTATTCTACGTCAAAAACAATTTGAATAAAACACATATGATGAAAATATGAGTCTTGCAGATCGTCCGCATTGATCACTATACTGTCGAGAAACGATTTTTTTATGAGAGAGCTTTCAATGTTTTATACATGCTGACAGTATAATGACTTGTCTTGTAGGGGGTGTAAGCGTTCGCTCTGAGTATGCGTACTGGGTCTTCGAGACGGCTTCGAAGACTTCGTCTTTAAGGATTCATATTCCAACTGAATTCTGAATGCGTTTTTCTAAAGAATACTACAAAAAATGGTCAGAGATATTGATATTAAGGGGTTTTTTTTTAATTGATTTCAACAATTATATTTCAACGGAGGTAGTGACTTCGCCCTTTTTTTAAAAATGAGCCTGAAAATAAATTTACATATCGTTATGTGTTCAAATTAACACCCATTTTTAAACAATCAACTTTAAAGACGTTTTATTTTTTTACAAACAAAAATTTAAATTTTATATTATTTTTTTTTTTTATAATATATAATATTTTTTTTTCAGTTGAGTACAGATCATGTTATTCCACAAGTAAAATGGTCCTACTCTTCTCGCATCGCTTCATGACAACGTCACGTACACGCAAATGATGTCACAAAAAGAATTTTTCTGTACTTTAATAATTGTTGAAATCAATAAAAAAACTTTATATCAATATCTCTGACCATTTTTTTTTTAGTATTCTTTAAAAAAACACCTTCAGAATCGCTTGTATTACATAAAGGTACATTTAAAATACATATTATTTTTTTCTTAGTTTTATTTTTTAATTTGTTTTTTATTTTTTGTTTTGACGTAGAATACGTCGTTTTCGGAGATAAGTAGGGTGGTTGATAGTGATCAGGTGTCAGTATTTACATTACTTTTTGAGCCTTTGGTGGGCCTAAAGTACTAATCGTACAATGTTGATCTTAGCACTTGTTGGTCTGCTTGATCCTCAATGCGACAAAAATTCATGTTAGAACTGTCTAACTTATATCAATTTTACACAATTACATGAAATATAAAGCCAACATTTGATGTTTTTGTTTGCTTAAACTTGCTACCTATTTATCGACGGCTTCCGGTTTTTTCGACGGCGAAGACAGCGCCATCTAGCGTGAAGACATAAATCTTATAATTAAAAAAAAGCATACTTTTGGGGGCATGTTGTTTTTAACAGACTCGCGTAGCCCAGTAATACTGAGTAATTTTGAGGGGCATGCTTTTTTTACAGAATCTGTTATTGAAATGTCAAACGCAGCCAATTACATATCCGGGCATATTATCGACAGTGAAATTTTGACATATGGGTTGTTGAACTTGATAGCATTGAACAAATTTTGTTTGCTTGTTTAAGTTTTCTACCTTTTTAAGGACAGTTTCCGGTTTTATCGACAAAAGCATAAAATTTGTATGGGAGCGCCCCTAAGGAGTGGTCGGAGGGAATAGGTGCCAAAGGCAAAAATGTGCCTTTTGCAAAAGTAATGGGGGTTGGTGATACATATTAACCCTCTCCGGCACTCTCTTAAAGGTCATATCCTCAGGTGTATGGAATAAATATTTTTAAAAAAGATGTCATCAAAAGCGAATTGAATAATTCTACGTCTTGTTTTACGACATAGTCGAAACTACTGTATCTTTTTTTAATTAGGAATCATCGAGACGACTGTCAAGTAACACTTAGTTGTGGTTTTATTTGTGAATTTGAAAATAGTTTTTATTATTATTAATTTTTTTTTCTTAAATAATTTGGTTTTTAATTATTATGATTAAAAATATATTAAAAAAAATTAAAATAAACTACACCCCCTGTTTATTCTTATGTGACGTGCAACATTTCTTTTACGCTCCCTATGAGTAAAAAATTCGCTAAAAGAAAAAGAAACAAAAACAAACCCATATGGAGAGCGCACTTTTTTGTTTATATGCATCCGCTTTGTAAGACATGGCTTGACGCCGTCATTGAAAACATTTCAACAACATGTCTTGCTAGACCAAATAGAATTTTTCTGAAAATCTTTTTGAAAATTGCCATGGAAATAGATCGATCCGTTTTGCAAGAAACTGAAATGTCTCGAAGAAGTCTTCGAAGACGGATTGATCCATTTCCTGCTGGGAATCGCTTATATAACATAAAGGTACCCTAAATAAAAGTAAAAATTCAAAATAATTCAAAATATATAAGAATCTTTAAAACTTAAATTTAATATTATAAAAGCCAAACATCAATAAAAATTAAAACATTAAAAAATAAAACAAAAAGGATTGTGACAATGAGTAAGAAGAGATTTGGGACATATCGTCGCTCGTATGACTAACTTACTTATTTGAATTTGTCCAACTTCTCGAGCCATAGTCCTACTAAAAACTATTATTTAATTTTATTAAATTTTTAAATTTTCCAACCAACTAGGACTAGCTTCATGCTTAATCTACCTTTTAATATTAAAAACTACATAACTGTCAAAATAACCTGCAAAAAGGTATAGCATTTAATTTAATTTAAATGCGAAATATTTCAAAGCAAATGAAACTGGAGAGCACTAATTAAAATATCCTTCAAAATCAACCGAATGAAATGCTAGAATTTTAATTAAATTTAAACAAAACTGATAGCTGCCACTCGCCGCCACACATACATATGTATTTAAATGGAGGGACACATTCAAAAATAGCCATACAACTGCCAAATAAGCATCATTGCAAAAAGGACATTCAGCCATTGTTTTTGTTGTTGTTGTTGTTGTAGTGTTGTGTGATGTTTGTCTGTCAATGCATGCAAAATTAGTTTGCATTGAATAATTTATTTCGTGTCAGGAATGCCGAAGTTTTGCCTCAGTCGGAATGCAAAAACTAAATGGTGCATATTTTTAGGGGAAACTTTTATTTAATTTATTTATTTAAGAGTAGGAAAAACAAAGTGCATGTTAGAGAAATGCCTGTGTGGGAATATGTGTGTGAGTTGGAAACTTGGCGTGTAGACTAGAACAAATAAAATAATGCTCAGCAAAGAAACCCAGAAATAATAAAAATAAACACAAGTTTTTACAGAGTTTACTCAGTACGAAGAAATAGGATTGCATTGGATTGGATTGTAATTTGTTTTGATTAATTTGCATACTTTGGAATTTTAAGGAATTTTGTCGTGTTTACAAACAAAATACAAAAAAGATTAGAATATTTTCACATATTTTTTTATTCTTTGAAATTCTTTGAGTGTCTTTTGAAACTTTTGAAAAAGCTGTCGTGTTAAATCTTAAATATATAAATTCAAGAAAATTTCTAAAATCCTGTAATTAAATGTTTTTCTGAAATATAAACTGTTTTTTTTTAGTCCTAGTAAAAATAAGTTGAAGTGCTATCTATGCTCAAATAAGCTCTTTTAAGCTCATAAGAAGTGTGTTTTTTAAAACCCGGCCAGTTGAAACTTTTCTCTGTTCGTATCGTTAGCGCTATTTTTATCTTCATACAACAGTTGCAACAACAATATAAATATAAGATAACAACAATGACAACAACAACAAAAACAACATCAACAACAAACAGCAGCACAACGAAGGCAAAACATTAAAAGTTAAAAAGTGGATAAACTTGAACAATAAAAAATAAAAAGTTGAAGTGAGACAAGAACAAATACGGGGAGCACATGTGGCCATAAAAAATACCGCAAGCATGCAACACTGTATGACAACGAGTGCAGGACTATTTTAGCTAGACTTCTAGCTGAACGTCTGGCTAAAAGGGTTGCCAAGAAATATAACGATTGCACGTGTGCACGTGGAACAATGCGCTGCATTATTAATCTATGTCACTTAAACTTTATGTAAGTGTTAGTGTTTGAGCTAGTGTAATTCTGAGTATGTGTGTGTGTGTGTGTTAGTAGAAAAAAGTAAAATTCGTTAAGGCAGTATTAATACAAAGAGCATCATGGTGTTCATCGAAAAAATGATCATCCCCATCATCATTAACTTAATTATCATTTATATCATAACCACCTTCATCATCATCATCATCTTCATCATCATCATCAACATCAACATCAACATCAACATCAACATCAACATCAACATCAACATCAACATCAACATCAACATCAACATCAACATCAACATCAACATCAACATCAACATCAACATCAACATCAACATCAACATCAACATCAACATCAACATCAACATCAACATCAACATCAACATCAACATCAACATCAACATCAACATCAACATCAACATCAACATCAACATCAACATCAACATCAACATCAACATCAACATCAACATCAACATCAACATCAACATCAACATCAACATCAACATCAACATCAACATCAACATCAACATCAACATCAACATCAACATCAACATCAACATCAACATCAACATCAACATCAACATCAACATCAACATCAACATCAACATCAACATCAACATCAACATCAACATCAACATCAACATCAACATCAACATCAACATCAACATCAACATCAACATCAACATCAACATCAACATCAACATCAACATCAACATCAACATCAACATCAACATCAACATCAACATCAACATCAACATCAACATCAACATCAACATCAACATCAACATCAACATCAACATCAACATCAACATCAACATCAACATCAACATCAACATCAACATCAACATCAACATCAACATCAACATCAGCATCAACATCAACATCAACATCAACATCAACATCAACGTCAACATCAACATCAACATCAACATCAACATCAACATCAACATCAACATCAACATCAACGTCAACATCAACGTCAACATCAACATCAACATCAACATCAACATCAACATCAACATCAACATCAACATCAACATCAACATCAACATCAACATCAACATCAACATCAACATCAACATCAACATCAACATCAACATCAACATCAACATCAACATCAACATCAACATCAACATCAACATCAACATCAACATCAACATCAACATCAACATCAACATCAACATCAACATCAACATCAACATCAACATCAACATCAACATCAACATCAACATCAACATCAACATCAACATCAACATCAACATCAACATCAACATCAACATCAACATCAACATCAACATCAACATCAACATCAACATCAACATCAACATCAACATCAACATCAACATCAACATCAACATCAACATCAACATCAACATCCACACCAACATCAACATCAACATCAACATCCACATCAACATCAACATCAACATCAACATCAACATCAGCATCAACATCAACATCAACATCAACATCAACATCAACATCAACATCAATGTCAACATCAACATCAACATCAACATCAACATCAACATCAACATCAACATCAACATCAACATCAACATCAACATCAACATCAACATCAACATCAACATCAACATCAACATCAACATCAACATCAACATCAACATCAACATCAACATCAACATCAACATCAACATCAACATCAACATCAACATCAACATCAACATCAACATCAACATCAACATCAACATCAACATCAACATCAACATCAACATCAACATCAACATCAACATCAACATCAAGATCAACATCAAGATCAACATCAACATCAACATCAACATCAACACCAACATCAACATCAACATCGAGATCAACATCAACATCAACATCAACATCAACATCAACATCAACATCAACATCAACATCAACATCAACATCAACATCAACATCAACATCAACATCAACATCAACATCAACATCAACATCAACATCAACATCAACATCAACATCAACATCAACATCAACATCAACATCAACATCAACATCAACATCAACATCAACATCAACATCAACATCAACATCAACATCAACATCAACATCAAGATCAACATCAACATCAACATCAACATCAACATCAACATCAACATCAACATCAACATCAACATCAACATCAACATCAACATCAACATCAAGATCAACATCAACATCAACATCAATATCAACATCAACATCAACATCAACATCAACATCAACATCAACATCAACATCAACATCATCATCAACATCAACATCAACATCAACATTAACATCAACATCAACATCAACATCAAAATCAACATCAACATCAACATCAACATCAACATCAACATCAACATCAACATCAACATCAACATCAACATCAACATCAACACCAACATCAACATCAACATCGACACCAACATCAACATCAACATCGACATCAACATCAACATCAACATCAACATCAACATCAACATCAACATCAACATCAACATCAACATCAACATCAACATCAACATCAACATCAACATCAACATCAACATCAACATCAACATCAACATCAACATCAACATCAACATCAACATCAACATCAACATCAACATCAACATCAACATCAACATCAACATCAACATCAACATCAACATCAACATCAACATCAACATCAACATCAACATCAACATCAACATCAACATCAACATCAACATCAACATCAACATCAACATCAACATCAACATCAACATCAACATCAACATCAACATCAACATCAACATCAACATCAACATCAACATCAACATCAACATCAACATCAACATCAACATCAACATCAACATCAGCATCAACATCAACATCAACATCAACATCAACATCAACGTCAACATCAACATCAACATCAACATCAACATCAACATCAACATCAACATCAACATCAACATCAACGTCAACATCAACGTCAACATCAACATCAACATCAACATCAACATCAACATCAACATCAACATCAACATCAACATCAACATCAACATCAACATCAACATCAACATCAACATCAACATCAACATCAACATCAACATCAACATCAACATCAACATCAACATCAACATCAACATCAACATCAACATCAACATCAACATCAACATCAACATCAACATCAACATCAACATCAACATCAACATCAACATCAACATCAACATCAACATCAACATCAACACCAACATCAGCATCATCATCATCATCATCATCATCATCATCATCATCATCATCATCATCATCATCATCATCATTATCACTATCACCATCATCATATATACTTCATCATCATCATCATCACCTTTATCTACAACAGCAACATCATCATCACCATCATCATCGTAACCTTCCGTGTTATGGTTGTTATCTCCTTTTTTTTGCATAATCATCAGGAGCTTCATCACTGACTTAAAATTCATTGTCAGCACCAGCATCATTCGCCCTGTTTGTTAAATAAAAAAAAGGAAAAACCTTTATAGAAAATGCTTTGCCTCCTTCTTGCATATTGGCACACTCACTCAACTCACTTACTCACTCACTCACACTCACTTTTGTTCTTATTGTTTTGGTCGTTATTGTAATTTTTTGTTGTCGTCGTCATCGTTATTTTAATACTCTGACAATCTTTACTTCCGGTTGAGCGCCATAAAACTCCAGCGCAACAAAAACAAAAAAAAAACAAAAAAAAAACGTTTAAAGTTATCTTATTTATATTGGTTTTATGCTGCTCCTGCTGCTGTTGCTGCATTTTCCGCCTTTCCGCTGTTTGTCATTTTTTTCAGTGCTCTTCATAATAACGTGCGTGTTTGTTCATATCTATAAATGTGTAAATTCAGGCATGTATGTGAGCGTACAAGCACGTTATAGTGTTTGCTTGCAGCATCCTTTTTATGATATTATTAATTTCCGTTTAACACATTTAGCAAATGTGGTTGCATGTGTTTGTGTGTGTGTCTGTGTCTTTTTAAGAACGTGTTAAATGAGTTCCGCTATCGACAAACATTTCATAAAGCATTAATTTCATGTGTTTGTATTGGTATGCCACTCGTTCTTTTTTTTTTTTAATAGCAATTTTAATTAAATTGTCGCAGTAATTAAATATGAAAATGCTTGTATAGTCTTGCCGCTCCTGCTGAACATGCCCCGAGTGCCTGAAGCTTATTCTTTATTTAACTGAAATATATTCAGCATTATTTTGTATGTTTTACCGCAGTGCTCAATTAAGTAGCATTTCGGGTTAATGAATACTGTTGCAGCATATTTATTCATATGATTTAATGTGTTCGAATGTAATTATAACTTCAATCCGAGTATATCTCAGAATTATTAAAAATTTATGAAAATTTAAATTTATTACATATGTACATAAATTTGTATCATACAACACATTTATGTTTTTAACAACAAGATTGGTTTCCACGAAAAAATAGCATTCAATATTCTTCAGTTCCAACCAATTTTTCGAAATATTTAGAAGGGTATAGAGCGCAGATTAAAACTGCAATTTTCAAATAACTCGCAATGGAGGAACATAGTTTAAGGATGAATAGTCGCATGAAAAAGTCGAGTTTTAACATTTTTTTTATCTTGTAAAAATTTGGAAAAGTACACTTTCTACTGTTTGGGAAGTCAAAAAGGAAAAATTCGACCGAATACTTAACCCTCTAGACGCCGATCTCTTAAAAATTAAAAAAAAAATTACGTTGACAGTTTCTTCTGTGTGAATTATGCCCTAATAAACTCAAAAATCCTAATAAAATTCCTAACTTATCATCCGAAAGCAATATTCTTGTTTAGTTTAGGAGATAAGTAAAAAAAGGTAAAGAGTGCCTCAGGGCACTATTGCGGGTTAGGTTGAGAAAAAAAAATAGTCAGGTAAACGTTTTTACTTAAATTTTAATAAGAAGATAAAAATTATTATTTCACTTTAACCTCCGCTTTACCCGAGTGACCTTTTTGTATATCATTTCTACATATCTCCGCCGGTTTCAATCCAATCTAAATACGCTTTGGAGTGACTGAACAAATTCTTGATTTATTTAGAATAGGATAAAAAAAAATATTTTTTCATTTTTCTTCATGTCTTCTTTTAAATTGTCTTTTTATCTACGTGGTTTACCAATACCTACCTGGGTGACCCCATTAAAATATTTTAGTTTTCTAGTTGCTTTGGTTTGAAAACGGATAGAAAAGGTAAGTTTTAATATGTAAGAATTTATTTTAGTCCATATTTGTATTATTTATGTATATATATATATGGGTCAATTGCAAAAAAAAAAAAACGTACACAAAGAGGTTTTATGTTTTGTTTTTAAAGTTTTTTTAAATTTTTCCGTTAGAGTAGTCAAATTAAGTGAAAATTAATGGAGAACTCGAAGTTGTTTTTAGGCCCTGCAAAAAATCATTTTTTCTATGGTTTTTATACGATTTTTGTATTGAACGTCACACAGTAGATATACGGGAAAAATCACTTAAAATTTAAAAAATGTTGTAAATTAAAGCTTACTGTGATGCTTGTTAAGTTATTTAATCAGTTAAATCAGGTTTTGCAGAAATCAACATTTCAGTTACAGAAATATTAATTTTTTTACCAAAAATACCTACATATTTTACAATTTTAACGGGAAAAAAATTAAAATTTTTTTTGCAAAAAGACATCAACATGGAGGTTATTTTCAAAGTAGTAGACTTGCAGCAATAAATAATAAAAAACTGTTAAATAATAAGCAATTTCAGAAAAAACAACAGTGTGACGTTCAGTACATTTTGTGACGTTCAATACAATTTGTTCCGCTTAAACAAATAATGTAAATAAAATTGGGAGTTTAAAAAAAAAACAGGTTTATTCTTTTATAAAAAAAAAAAACAAACAAAAAGTAAATATAAAGTATATAATTCAGGTATACATAATAATAAATAATAATATAATTGATCCAATTTTTTTTCTTTATTTTTTTACAAAAAAATTAAAAAAGTCAATAGCTAGTTGAATTTGTATTGAAAGACTTCACGTTTTACAATATAACTTCTGAACCCTTTAAAATCACATCTTCATTTTATATCATTGGAAAGGTATAGCCTAACGTAAAAACAAAAAAAAAATGATAATTATAGAAAAGAAAAAAATTATAGCACATGTTGCTGGCATGGTATTGAACTTAAACAAGGTAAGAATGAGTCAGCTTATTGCAATTGTTCACAAATTTTGTACTTTTCCTCAAAATAGATGAAATAACTTTTTCAATGATACTATATGACCGGTAATCGGTCTTAAGTTGATTGAGCTACATTGTCTCTAAATAGACTCTATTTTGGCCGCGAACAATTATTCTAAAAATTTATAACTTCGAATTTGGTTTTCAAATCAATAAACCAATGCAAGAAAAATATTTGAGAAAAATCGGAGATAATCAGTGCAGCTGGTCACTTTAATGTGAAATGGGCGATATCAGTTAGTGAAAACAAAAAGCAAAAATCAGTTCAAAGTCATATATTGGTACCATTGTTTTTGCTTTCGTTTATATTCTTCATTTCGTTCCTTATCTAGCTTTATTTTTTCCCGATATCTTCGTGCTCTTTCAGCAGGCGTTAATTTTGCTATTTTACTTTTAAATATACAAAAACGAAATATAAAATGAATACTCCAGCCGGTGATGTGACATATCTTAAAAGTGACGTTCAATACATTGGCCACTTTTTAGTTTTTCTTCTTAGGATTCTTATTTTGCAAATACACTAAAACAAGGTAATTAATCGAAACCTACGAAGCAATGGTTTTAAACTTGGATTTTTTTGATTTACTATTTTTGCTTTAATAAAACTCCGCGTGACGTTCCATACATTTTTACACGTACTTATCAGGATGAACTGAGAAAACACAAAAAAATTTACTTTAATACTATTTAATCGACTTAATTTTTAGAATTTCGTGAGAACTAATCTCTGCACTTCCTTAATATAACTTACTTGTCATCTATACCACTCCTAAATTAAAACTAACGAAGCGTAAAAAAAGTGACGTTCGATGCAACGCGCGGGGACTAAATATAAATCAAAAGCCAAATTCTCGATGACAATGTTTTGAGAATAACAACAAAATAAAACATAAGAAATAAATGCCATCATTAGAAAACAGTTATTACCTATATGTTATATTTTTGCATTGTTTTCAACTTTTTTTTCACGTTTTTCATCAAAAAGTGTAACTGGGGACACATGTTTTTGAATTAAGCGAGTACGAGAGAGCAATATAATAATTTTAGGATTCTAAAAAATATGTTCTGTCAATAAATATTCTTCGGTGATCACTTTCTCATTTCTTATTTGTTTTTACCTAAAAACAGAGTTAAAAGAGCGGGGACAGAAAAAAAGCGTTTTGTATGCAATCGACTCTTCTGCCTAATCCTTAGATGTTATCTACTTAGTACTCTCATATGTTTTGATTCACTTTTTTTTTGCCCATAAAATGAAAATAACAAAAAAAATTTTTAAAAATGATTTTGATTATTTATTGAGTCATTCAATAGCTACAAATTGTAGAACAACTTATTTAAAATGCCACCATTTGCTTTCCAGCACAAACGACGTCGATCCGGCCAGGCATCGATCGCTACACGCACGATATGCATAGGAAACTTCTCCACTGCTCGGACAAGAGCGCCCGTCAAAACGAAGCTAGTGTAGTACAGTAGTTCACTCACAGTAAGCACGTTCAGTAGTGTACCAAAACATCTGAGAGTGCTAAGTATACTAACGTAACATAACTATGTTACTATGCTACCTATATTTCGGGAATAAATATGAAGACCGCATTTTATTTCAATGAAAAGAGTTTTATGTTTTTCAAAATATTCTTCTTTATGATTAATAACTTTTTGCATGAGTTTAAACCATTTGTCAGAAAATTTTTCCCGTTTCGCTTGAGGTACCCCTAAAATATAGTTTATGAACGCATCAACGGCTTCTTCTGGCGTCGAAAATCGTTGTCCAGGCAGTTCGGCCCTGATGTGCGGGAACAAAATGAAGTCATTGGGTACCAAATCAGGACTGTACGGCATATGACCCATTAATTCGATGTTTTGTGTGGTCAAAAACGCCTATGTTTGAACTGATGTGTGGAAGATCGCATTGTCTTGATGAAGAATAATATTTCAAGTAACACTTCTGGCAAAAAAATGATTGTGTACCGTTCCAAATTAATCTATCTACGTGTCTCAAGTGGAACGGTGACCACATGACTAGTTTTTTTTTTTTTTTTTTTTTTGTAAATATACGACCAATTGTTTCGCAGTGCCTCGTCTCGAACAACTTTTGTTAAATTAGGTTCATCTTGAATACAGTCGTCATCCCATACAGTCGATTGCTGTTAATTAATTAAATAACAATTGAAATGACAGGTCTGTTTGATATATTAGGGAGATACACACTTCATATTTAAAACCACTAAAGTTATAGCGCAGTATAAAAAAAATATTTATATATACTAAAGGATCATTCTGCATTTTGATACAATACTACATATACCACAAGTAAACGATAAAGTGAATTTATTTATTTTGTTTTTTTTTTTATATGTAATATTTTACCGATCGGTTTCCAGCATGTGGGCGTGATGTCGTGAAATGCGATGGAAATGCGTAACAGGAAGTCGGGGAAGCACGCGCCATTTAATTTATCACACAATTAATTGCAGAGCTTCCAACATTGTTCACACAGTGCGTTTTAGGATCGTATACCTGCTACACAAACCACAAACATGTGTTTTAAACACAACCCACATTGATATCTGTTTTAAATCCTAATACGAACGAAGCCACAAACTGAACGAAGCCACAATTTCCCTTCAATTTTATTTAACGACACAAACCTGTGTAGCCTTCACCCAGCGGCTACTAGCTAAGCATCAAAATTTCCTTCGCCAAATGTCAAATTAAAACAAAAATAATCCGCTCAAAGTTTTTTTGAATGATGAATTCAAGCTCGAAATGAACACAAATCGAAATGTTTGGGCAACTAACAGTGGTACTGTTATTGACGCCGTTTTTCAACGATTTTTACATACATTGAAATCACAAGTGTATGTCTCATATTTTAGTTATCATAGGTCTATTATTTCCGCTCTTCCCAAAATTGAATAAAATTTTAAAAATAAAAAATTTTTCAAATAAAATTTTTAATCTTAATATTTGAAGAAAAAAATTCCGGGTAAATTTCTCGGCATATTGGCAGTATAAGTAGAACCTAAGTAGCTTGAGTGGATCACAGTGTAAAGTCATACAAAAGCTACTGATGAGTTGGTGTAGCGGCCAATGAAACAGTCTGTATAGTCAAGCTGTGTGATTTGCTCTATACAGAGCCGTTGTTGTTGTTGTTGGTTGTTGCCTTCTTTGTTCTTCATGTTGTCTTGTTGTCAACATGATTGGCCTAGAGCTCAAAAATTTGTTTTCAATTTAAATAAAATTTAAAATAATTTAAGACTGCATTACTCCTCGTACAATTTTTATTAAAAAGAATTATTCTTCATTTCGAAAAATCATTTTAAATAATACCTGAATTGTTTTTTTCAGGATATAATGTTAAAGTTGTTTCTTTGATTATAAAAAAACATTTTAAAAATTACCTCAATGCGAAGTGTTCATCTACATAGTAATAAAAATCAAATATTTTAAAACTTTTCAGATGATTTTAATCACTATAAATGTTTTTTAACCAGGCTTATTGCCAAGGCAGACAATGGCAAACCTCAGAGAGTAAAAACTGCCATGAAAAGCTTCTTGAGAACATAAGCCGTTCGGAGTTGGCATAAAGTCTGTGGGTCTAGATCTCGATCATTTGTGTTCAAACATTTCGCAAAAAGCACAACACAATTGATCATAAGAAGTTCGGTCAAAGTCCTTTCAATGGCTGAAACGGCCATTTTCTTTCCCTTTTTATTATCAAGGTTAGGTGTCAGATGTTAAAAATCATATGCAACTACTTTAAGGCTCGCTCGTTTTTTTAAACCACATTTTTTGCTGTCAATGAAATTGTTTCTTGACAACATAAATATAGATTATATGCTCCGAGTCAAGAGTTTGAGTTCTTTATTTTTAATATATACCTATCACCAATACATCAAACCGTGAATACACTCTTAACACTATTAATAATAATTAAGTCGTAGAAAAAATTAAATAAAATACGTTTTGAAATATTCAAGTGAAAAAAATATGAAATATTTAGAACGTCTACTAGCCATAAATACCAACGGCTGGCCAAACCGATAGACATACAAACACATGTTAGAACATTGGAATAGCCAGACATAAGCACGTCATTAAGACACACATGCATGCACAAATGCTGCACATATGTTGTAGCAACATTGCTGCTGTTGTTGTTGTACGAGTAAGTGCTGTTGCAACCACAGCACGTATCAATTTGCTCTAAAATCGCCAATTCCAATTAGGATATGGACAACAGCACACTTTATCCTGTTCAGCTGCTGCTGCTGGCAACAAAGTTTTTGTGTTGCTGAAGTGTTGGCAGTTTTGTTAAAATTTTCAAATTTTTTTCCATAACTTTAATAAAAATAATATATTCAAATAATATAGCAATGTATGAGCTGTTTAGTCGCAAAACAGCAATAGTTGAATTTTTTTTTTTTTTGGCGAATTTAAAATAAAGTTTAAAGTAAAAAACAGTTGGTCTGATGGTGATGAAAATAGGTAAATAAATTGAAAACATTCTAGCACTAACGATGTTTTAATGAAATTCAAAAATTGTTCCTTAGAGTGACTTTTTTTTTATTGCTTTAACTTAAAAAAACTGAATTCAACATAATATCTGATCATATTGCTTTGATTTTATGACAATTTTCATTTAGTTTAATACAAAATTCTATGCACGCGATTCAAAAAATACCAACATTTCAAACTGATGTTTAATATTACGTGTCACACGACGTATGAGTGACATGAATACAAGCAATGCTTTGGCACAAAGAAAAAAAAACAAAATCAAAAACTCGAAAATAAACACACCATTTCCAGTTAAACATTCACTCACACAAAAATACACACTTTTTTTTTTTGCATTCATGCTCATGCGTACGTATAATTAAGCGAATGCATGTGAAAATTTATTCAATTCCATTTTCAACTTGTTAATGAGTTGAACAAGTTAAGAGAAGCCATCATATTTACTCTTAATTAACTTGTATCTCACTCAGTTTGTATGAAATTATTTTGAATTAATATGTTGTAGCCACTTCAATTTATTTATGCTATTTTTAAATTCTGCCGAAGCCTTCTTTCATTTCATATTTAGCTGTTGGCAAATTTGCTGAAAAAGTTTGTTTGCTGCTGATAAAATTGCTGTTAAGTTCTATTAACACAGCACGCCTTTGCCATTCATGGAAAGATTCAATGATTGAGGAACGTAGACTCAGTTTTAAATTTTATAGTTTTTCTTTGCTTTTCTTGTGCATTGTAAATTTAAATGGCTGCAGCAGCAATACTTAGCAGCAGCAAAGCAGTAGATACTAAATTCTGGGTAGCACAATGTTGCGGACTTACTGCCGCATTGTACTTGAAATATTTGCCGCTAGGTATCCTTTGAGTTACTCTATTCACTCTATCTGGCTTGCTCAGTGTCAGTGTCAGTGTCAGTGTCAGTGTCCTGAGTGGCAGCTTTGTGGCAGGCAGATGTGAAAATAATGCTATCTCAGCGAGATAATGAGATGTTATTAGAGGCAAACTTGTCCGTTGCAGCTAAACGTATAAAATCTGCATCTATGTTATTAAATTTAAAAAGAAATCCTTTTTCATAGCATAACAGCAGTAGTTTCTTTAAAGTCTGCTCTATATTTTGATTTATTTTTAAATTGCAGACTAGCAAGAATATAGCTTGAGAATCATGAACACTAGACCGTATCGAAAAAAGGAATTTCACTGCACACTAGCTATGGAATAGTGCAGGATTTTTCGATTTTGATACGCTGGGACCTTTTATTTTTTGAGGTTTGATAAAAAAATGCATGAGCTAAAAAAGTAGAGGGATGGGAAGGGGGTAAATGGCGTCGCATCCAGGTCAAAGTTGAAAAATTTACGAGATTTTCAGACAAATCAGCCTGCAGATGCTCAGAAGTTACCGATAGAGCAGTGGTTTGTATGACTAACCCTCATTAGTTTTTTATCCCCAACATTTTTTCCAAATATACTTATCCCCTTTCTCCACACCTTTGGTGGCTTTGGAGTAAATTTCATAAAAACGACACTTTTGTATGGAAATACAAAAGTGTCGTTTTTATGAAATTTACTCCGAAGCCTCCCAATGCTACCAGAATGCCCCTAGAGTATTCATGTTTATGCCCAACCCCCATTTATTTGTTCTTAGCAACATTTCTTCTAAGGAAACTAACCCCCTATCTCCACCCCTTAAGGGGTCCCAATACAAAATTCTTGACGGAAATTTTCTTTCTAAATTCTCTTAGGACACACTGGAAACCTTGAAAATCCGTCAAGAAAGTCAATTTTGTAGTGGGGACCCCTTAAGGGGTGGAAAAAGGGGGTTAGTTTCTTTAGAAGAAATGTTGCTAAGAACAAATAAATGGGGGTTGTGTATAAACATGGATACTCTAGGGGCATTTTGGTAGCATTGGGAGGCTTGGGAGTAAATTTCATAAAAACTACACTTTTGTATGGAAACCCCCAAAGGGGTGGAGAAAGGGGGTAAGTATATTTGGAAAAAATGTTGGGGGTAAAAAACTAATGAGGGTTAGTGCTACAAACCACTACTCTATCGGCAACTTCTGAGCATCTTCAGGCTGATTTGTCTGAAAATCTCGTAAATTTTTCAACATTGACCTTGATGCGACGCCATTTATCCCCCTCCCATTCCTCTAATTTTTTGGCTCATGTATTTTTTTATCAAACCTCAAAAAATAAAAGGTCCCAGCTAATCGAAATACCAATATTAAGAATCTCCATACGTCACTATTCCATAGCTTACGCACACCAGCTAATTTAAAACATTTTTGAAAGAAAATTTCGAAATTTTTTTTTTTTTTAATTTGACAGAACGTAGAGGTCGCGCATTGACATATTTCTTCATAACTTCAGTATTTACTATCCGATCTTAAAGAATAATAAGTCCATGTTTTTGTCTCAAAAAGACCTATTTTTTGTCTCTAAAAGGCATTGACCTCAGTTGAACCCTTATATTACTAACCCATTGGACCTCAGTTTCCACTCAGTTTCCACCTTAGTTTTGAAATTATTTTGCAATTTTTATTTTTTAATTTAAAGATAATATTTCTAAGAATACAAAACATTATACAAAATGCTTGCCTTTTGCGTTGATGCATGCTTTTAGACGGTCTGGCAATTGGACTATAAAGGCACGTATAGTTTCCATTGGTATTCATGACGCTGCTGCAATTAGCGCTTGCTTGAGACTTTCCAAAATTTGGTGGCGAAGTATGCAAGCCATACCCTCTAGCTCTGACCATAATTTGTAATCAGGAGGATTTAAGTGTGGGCTTCCTGAGGGCCAATCTTCAGCAGAAATAAATGCTGGAATATTCTGGCGCAACCACATTTGCGTTGTTTTAGCTTTATGAACTGGTGCAGAGTCTTGTTGAAAGACCCAGTGTTCTCCATTGAAGAGTTAAGTTGTTAAATTTTTAACAACGCCTTCCAAGACATCTTTTTGGTACACTTTCACTCTAGTTTTTACATATATTCCACAAAAAATGCAAGGATGTGATGCCTTTGCACGATCCTCCGCACCAAGCTATGACGTATGTCGGATGATGACCTCTCTGAACCCTAGGTACTGTACCTTCTGCTTCCTGGGATGTTCTAGCATATACTTTGCCATTTTGTTTATTAAAAACTTCATCCACTGTAAAAGTTTTTTCATCAGTAAAAAGGATATTTTTATGGCGATTCCTGCAAGCCACTGCAACAGCTCTTTGCATCTCTCCAATCTTACTTGCTTTAACCGTGGAGTTAAAAGATGACCAGTGCTCCTTCAAAAAGCTTTCATATGGAGGTCATCACGGATTAGTCGGGACATGGATTTGGTAGACATCTTCATCTCTCTAGCCATAATTTTCTGCTTCCTTAAGGGATTTGGGTGAATTCGCTCACGTACTGCTTTTATGGATCCAGTCGTACGAATAACACCCGGACGTCCACTTCTGGCCTTGTCGTCTACTTGAGATGATTCTAAAAACCGATTTATAGTACGATACACAAACATTCTTGATATGTCGAGTTTTTTTAAAAACGTGAATATCTGACTCGCACTATTTCCACACTTGTGTAACGCAATCACAGCGATACGATTTTCTTTTTTACCCCATGCGGTGAAATTCTAAACCGAACTAACATAAATTAAACTTACAATGAAATATATAAGTAACAAAAATTATAACGGGACTTTCTTATTTAAAATTTCAACGCCTACTGCTTTAAAAGTCTTGTAACAGAACTTATGGCACTACTAGGCATTATATATTATCAGAAAAAGGATTTTATTCAATATCATATCCAATGGTATATGTCATATGTCATGTCTTATGGCACTTATGGCACAAACAGAACTTATGGAACTACTAGGCATTATATATTATCAGAAAAAGGATTTCATTCAATATCATATCCAATGGTATATGTCATATGTCATGTCATATGCCATCTCTAAGTTACTAAATGATTTCACGCTAAAAAGATCATAAAACTAGATAACGACTAGTTTCGATAAAGACGTTAATTTTGCGCATTAGTAAAAGTCTAAACGACCTATAGAATCAAAGTTATGCCATTTAAAGACTTTTAAATTTTTGAGATAAACACCAATTCTACCCGAAACATATTAAAATCATTATAACTTTTTGATCTTGGTATATAGCATTATTATATTTTTAGCACAAAATGCTTTAATGCCTTAGAAGTAAAGAAAACATAGAATGTATGGGCAATATCTAAATTGAGAAGGGAAATTTTGGTGATTTTTTTAATAAAAACAGTATTTTTTTCGGAATTCCAGGCTAAGGCGATTTTAAATTTAGCACGGAATAACTTCTTTTTCTCCAAATAAGACATCCCAACAATAATATGGGCTTGGTCAATTTTTTTATAAAACATACTTTAAAACTCCCCGTGTATGTCACGTCATATTTCATTTCATATGTTATGTTATGTCATTTCATATGTCATGTCATTTGTCATTCCATATGTCATGTCATGTCAGATGTTATGTCATATGTCATATCATATGTTGTGTCATATGTCATGTCATATGTTATGTCATATGTCATGTCATATGTCATTTCATATCTCATGTCATATATCATGTCATATGTCATGTCATATATCATGTCATATGTTATGTCATATTTCATTTCATATGTCATGTTATATTTCATATGTCATGTCATTTGTCATTTCATATGCTATGTCATGTCAGATGTTATGTCATATGTCATGTTATATGTGGTATCATATGTCATGTCATATGTCATTTCATATCTCATGTCATATATCATGTCATATGTCATGTCACATGTCATGTCATATATAATTTCATATGTCATGTTATATTTAATTTCATATGTCATGTCATTTGTCATTTCATATGTTATGTCATGTCAGATGTTATGTCATATGTCATGTCATATGTTGTGTCATATGTCATGTCATATGTTATGCCATATGTTGTGTCATATGTCATGTCATATGTTATGCCATATGTCATAGCATATGTCATTTCATATCATATATCATGTTATATATTATGTCATATATCATGTCATATTTCATCATATGTCATGTTATATTTCATTTAATATGTCATATCATTTGTCATTTCATATCTTATGTCATGAGAGATGTTATGTCATATGTCATGTCATATGTTGTGTCATATGTCATTTCATGTGTTATGTCATATGTCATATCATTTGCCACTTTATATCATATGTCTTGTTATCATATCATGTCATAATATCATATCATCATGGCATGTCATACCATTCATGCCAAGTTTCTCAGTGATCAATTCTTGGGCTTTATCTGGTGACGATTAAAAATATAGCAGGCGATTTTTAGCCGGACAACGGCCGAGGTGCGAGAAGACACTCGATGAACACCACCAGTGTTGTTTATTTATTTTTCATTTACATTTTACACACACACATAAATACTGAATTATATAAATAAAGAAACACGTGAATACAAAAAAATTAACACCCATACACTTTTCTTAAACGAAAACAAAGAGAGAGAAAGGGAGAGCATACAGAAACGTTGGAGACTTGCAAAACGTGCACAAATCCATGCGCAAAGCTGGCGTGATCTTGCTCAGAGTCGATTAACGGATCACATAAGGAAGCAACAGAAGGTAAATTGCTGGGCAAGAATGTGGAAAGTTTCTGGCGGAAGGCAACAACAAAGCTGCACCGTACGGGACTTTGGTTACGGGAAAATAAGCCCAGAACTTTCGATTGCGGTACCTTGTTTGTCATAAACAACAAGACGACGAGGATTTAAATAGGCCGCAATTGATACAGAGGACAGAATGTATTGTACATTTAAAGTGTGCAGTGTGTTAAAGAAAAGTGAATTCAAGAGAAAGTTATAAAGTAAATTATAAGACAGTGAAGCAGTGGAGCAGTTGGATCAAAAAGTATTTAAAGAAAATACGACGACCAAAGAAGAGCACCAGCGGAAAATTGCAAAGGCAAAGGAGGACTAAAGTGAGTGAGATTTTTTTTGTTAAAAGCAGAGTCGTTGGCTTGTAAGCCCACCTGCAAAGGAATCGGTAGACATTTCTGTGGCTTGTAGACCCACTTGTCTACCAAACGGAAAAAGCAGGGTCGGTGGCTTGTAGGCCCACCTGTAATAAACAACAACAAGCAGCGTCGGTGACTTGTAGGCCCACCTGTCTTCACACTTTTTTTAGCAACATCCGTGGCTTGTAAGCCCGCGTGTTCACCTTTTTTTCATCGAGTAATAGTGGCGTGGCTTGTAGGCCCGCCTGTTAAGCCCAGACGCAGAAGAGAAGTGAAAGACCCGGAGAAATAAGGCAGATTAAACCAATATACATAAATATATAAATACATATATCTTGTCAAATTATATAAAAGATAAAGGCCTCATTTTAATAAAAGAACAGATTAATAAAGAAAAAAACATTGTGTTATTTCTTGTAAGAACCTTGGAGACCCGCTGAGCTTACCCCAGGAAAACAAAAGAACCAGCGGAGGTTCGTTACAAACTTATGTACTTTTTTTTTAAAAATTATGAAATAAATAAAAAATTATGATGAAATATGAAATGAATTTTTCCTCCAGCTCCACCACTTAGCAATAACAAATTTTTCGAACCAGGAAAAATTGGTAAAAAGCGTGTAACAGCTGTTAAATCTCTATTTATGTGATCTTAAGTCTCACCTTCTCTGGTCCAGAATATTGTATTTTATTTTAA
This sequence comes from Pherbina coryleti, assembly GCA_943735915.1. Taxonomy (NCBI): domain Eukaryota; kingdom Metazoa; phylum Arthropoda; class Insecta; order Diptera; family Sciomyzidae; genus Pherbina; species Pherbina coryleti. Next base: position 167,651,400 of record OX030949.1, on the reverse strand, counting down.
TACTTTCAATGAATTCTTTAAGTTCCTTATTTTTTATGCAATATATTTTTCCCTTTAACCGCCTTAACAAAAAAAAAAAAAAAAATGTACAGAAATAAATTTGTCGCTTAGCTTGCAATAGCTACTTATTTAAAGAAGCATCAACGTTATTTTTTCCATTATTCTATCAATACAAATTCAATTTGATACATTTTGAAGAAAAAATTAATAAAATATTAGAAAGAAAAAAAAAAAGAATGGTTTCCCTTTGAACCTTTCTTTGAGCAGTTCGTTTTGGTGAAGTCAAAGATTTTAACCCTCATCAAATGGACGCGCCCATATCAAGATCCATAATCCTAGCTCAAATACTTAGCACAAATATAAACATGCATATGTGTGTGTCTATTCAGTGGGTTCTGTATTTTTATAAGGCTTTAAAAAGTAAAACATCTTATTCTAGGATTTCTGCTCTTTCAGCAAAAAAACTCAACATAAAAGAACCTCGCTCCATTAACTAGACAGATGAAGGTTTATTGTTATTATTTCTTAATAATAGCTCCAATGACCCCTCTAAGCTAGTACTATAATTTGATTAGAAAAAAAAAATTGATAAAATAACCAGTAGTAAAGTATAATAAATCGAAACGTGTGCAAGTGATGCTTTTTATACTGTACTAAACAGAATTATAAAATCGATCCATAGTTGAAAAAAAACAACTCATTTGTACATGCTCTGCGATGAATATCTTAGAATGAAAATAGTAAAAATGGTAGTAAATTGTAAAGGAGCAAAGCTTCAGTAGTGCATTGAAAAACGAGTTGGAAAATAAAAAGTGACGCCCCGCTGGGTGAAGCCAATCAACCCTATCAATGTTTTGCTGGCAAACAAACTTTTTATTTCTGCATAAGGCAGCAAAAAAAAAGCAAGAATAAGAGCGCCATTGTCAACAATAAAAACAACAACAGCAACACCTCGCTCAGCAACACTAACACTAACACAAACTGACAGCTTAAAACCCACCCGGCACAAAATCCAATTTCGATATCGAAAATGAAAAAATTTACGAATAATTCGCGATTATAACTATCGAATTCGATTTCGATTACGATTCGAAAAATATACGTTTGGCGGACGTTACGGTTCCTTCGTAACCGAAGGTTCGTTTATGTGTAGTAAAATTATTCGATTTTGTGTCGAAAAATTATTCGTTTGTGTGTCGAAAAATTATTCGTTTGTGTGTCGAAAAATTATTCGTTTGTGTGTCGAAAAATTATTCGCTTGTGTTTCGAAAAATAATTTGCTTATGTGTCGAAAACGTATTTGCTTGTCGAAAAATTAACGATTCTAGTAAGATTTATATTTCGAAGTGAATAAATAAATAAATGAAACGAATTCGAAGAAAATTCCATTTTTTTCATTTTAAAATTATGCTTTAATTATTCAATATAAATATTAAATTCAAATTGACTCGTTTTACAAAAAAAATAAAAATTATAAAAGGTACATGGTACAACAAATGACTTAGTTTTTAAAATAAAGAGATCATTAGATTGCATATAAAAAGTAGAACTCATGAAAAGAACTTATGTTAAAAGAAAGTCTGCTACTCAAAGTCTTAGTTATTCAAATGACTTAGTTTTCAAAATGAGATAATTAGATTGCGTAAAAAGTAGAACTTATGAAAATAGCTTATGTTAAAAGAAAGTCTGCTACTCTAAGTCACCCTTCTTTGACTCATATTTTTTCAATTTAATTATTCTGTCGTGTGCATACTGGAAAAATTTTTGTGTGATTTTGTCAAAATCTTCATCGCTCAAGGAAAATTTTTGCCGAAATGCACCTGTTATTTAAAAAAAGAAGAGCTTTTAACATTTTTGTTAAGGCATAAATTCAGCATTTTATAAATTACTTCTGATAGCAAGTGTCAGGGAAAATCCACGAATGCTTTCTTTGGTAGCTGTACCTCTCCAGGAAAATTGTTCAGCAATCTTGTCAACAAATATTTTTCGCCAGCAGATGTAACATTTTTCTGTAACATTTTTTCATATCTACCTGATTATATGAATAGTTTGCACTTTAAAACAATAAAAACGATATAATTAAACAACTTGAATAATTTATTCACAAAAAAATGTCACAAAACTATTTGCTTGCTTCGTTTTCTCAAAAACTAAAAGTATGCAGTGCTGCCGTTTAGATCTGAAGGGATTCATTTTGATACTTTTTTTGATACTTTACACACTTTTTGCTGTAAAGTGAATACTTTTACATACATTTTTTGGCACTTCCAAAACTTTATTTATTATAACTAACGCGGTAACACTGGAATAAAATAACTTTCGATTTTTGTTTGCCATTTAGAAAAAAATACGATATTTTTCTTCGATAAAAGTTCGTAAAAAACGAACTTTCGCTTTAAACGTGATATGTGCCGGGTGGGAAGGGATTGTAGAAAACAAAGGGAAAAAAATCACAAACTGTGAGGGCAGAAAAATTTCACGCTGTTTGCTATTAAATCACAATGTTTGCGTGTATATGTGATTTCCTGCATGTATTGTACGACGCAACAGACAGCGGTAAATTTTAAACAAAAACAAAACAAGGCAATGTAAATATATGACAACATATTTTAAAAATATTTACATAACGTGTTATTATTATTACTCTTTTTTTTTTTTCTTTTTTAATTATCTTCAAAAGTTTTCGCTTATGACAGAAACTGTCTTTTACTGCAAAACTTTGTTAAAACAATTTATGACAGCCTCCCGATACCCTTTTTTGATTTTGTGTTTTTCTCTTTGTGTTTTGTTTTTGTTTTAACTTCGAGCAAGGCACGTGTATGCAACATATATGTATAAAAATATGTCATGAAATCATATTTTTTGCTTTATTCATTGGTTTTTGCTCATACCTGTGTGATGTAAATTAAGAAGCAGTGAAGCAGAAATTAGAATTTATTCCGTTAATCATAAACTAAACAATCAGTTTTAATCACTGTCATGTAATATTTTTAGAATTTTTTTCTAATTTAGCTTATTTTAATACAAAAGGTATAAAACGAAATAGGATTCGATGCGAATACAATAAGAACATGAATTCGTGAATTCGTTTGTGAATTCGATTAAGAATTCGAAAAGAATTAAAAAAAATGGAAAAAATGAAAACAAGAATCTATCGACATATATCATGAAATATGACATAACATATGAGATGACATACGACATGACATATGACATGACATATGACATATGACATGACATATGACATGACATATGACATGACATATGACATGACATATGACATGACATATGACATGACATATGACATGACATATGATATGACATATGACATGACATATGACATGTTATATGACATTAAACATTACATATGACATGACATAGGACATAACATATGACATGACATACGACATGACATATGACATGACACATGACACGATATATGATATGACATATGATATGCCATATGTCATGTCATATGTCATTTTATATGTCATGTCGTATGTCATGTCATATGTTATGACATATTTCATGATATATGTCGATAGATTTTTGTTTCCTTTTTTTCAATTTTTTTGAATTTTTTTCGACATATGACATGACATGATATGACTTATGACATGATACATGACATGACATAAAATGACATATGACATGACATGACATATGACATGACATATGACATGACATATGACATGACATTTGACATGACATATGACATGACATATGACATGACATATGACATGACATATGACATGACATATGACATGACATATGACATGACATATGACATGACATATGACATGACATATGACATGACATATGACATGACATATGACATGACATATGACATGACATATGACATGACATATGACATGACATATGACATGACATATGATTTGAAAAGGACTTGTATTTATTTCGAATAATTTGTTCTGTTTCAAATTTGCTATTACAGAGAAATAATTTTTTTTCATAAAAACGTAGATTTCAGCTTAGTTTGAAAGTCATTTTAAATATTTTTTCATCTATGTATAAAGTTGAACTTTTTTGTGGCCAAAAAATCAGCACATTTTGAAATAAAACCTTTCAGCTGATTTGTACGTTATCTTACTATTAAGATTTTGTAGGGTATCCCTTTTGGCGAATGACTGCTTTTAATCTCCGAGGTAAGCTTTAAACTAAAGTTTGCCATCGGCCCTGAGGAGTGGAATTCCAACAGTCTTGTGTGGCACTCCAAAGTTCATCCAAGCGCGGTTTTTTCAATTGAACTGCTTTCTCAACATCAGTCCAAAGATTCTCAATAGGATTGAGATCAGGACCTTGTGCAGGCCACGGCAAAACATTAATACTTTTATCACTAAGAAACTGCTTCACTAGCCGTGAAGGGTTTTTAGGATCGTTGTCATGCATAAAAGACCATATTAAAGGTAAATTTCATCAGCAAGCGGTTTCAGGTGGTGCTGTAAAATCCCTTTGCGCAAATATTGATCCATTTTTGTAACGATCTTGACAATTGGTTCTACGCCCGGCCATGAAAACGCTGCCCACACCATAACATTTCCACCGCCGTGTTTTAATGTTTTCATTGTGTATCTCGGAGTAAGCTGCTGTTTTGGTATACGCTATACATGTCGCTTTCTGTCAGACCCAAATCGGTTATATTTTGACTCATCGCTCCAAAATATATTTCTCCAAAATGTTAAAGGTTTGTTTCCAAAGGTTTTAGCGAACTTTAATCTAGCTTCAATATTTTTCTTTGAAACTAATGGCTTATGGCTGAGCGACATAACCTATCAATCGAGGCTCATTAAGCCTTCTTCGGATGGTCCTGCTGCTTACAGCAATTTGGTGATGCTGATTGACATTTTTTTGTACATCTGCGGATGTAATAAAGAGATTTTTCTTCGCTTCCATCGATATTAGTGTGTCTTCAGCGGCACTTGTTTTTCTTGGAGGGGCTTTTCTTTTAATAGATCCAGTAGTTTTGTATTTTTTAAAATGTTGAATTGCATTGTCTACAATTTTTCTGGAGCGTCCTATATTGTTTGCGATTTCGTTGATAGTTTTTCCATTATTTTTCATATTTATTATAACTTTTCTTAGCTCTGAAGTACATGACAACTTTCGGCCATCTAATAAAATTTTTTAGTCAAATATTTTTTAACTTAAACAATAAAAACTTAACAAACCGTATTTTAATATAAAATTATTAAATTTTGCAAAAAATCAATCAAATTGATTATTTTTAAGCAACATGTACTAATTACATGACCAGTAAATTTTAATAATTGCACCCATGACTTTGTAAGAAAAGAACATTTACATGATTTCTAACGTTTCTTTTCCATGAAATGCAAAAAGAAGTTCACCACGTATAAGAATAAAGAACAAATTTGCGCTCTGTTAAATCTAGTGATAGTTATTAATATTGTGACCGAGTAACGGGATGCAAATTGCGCTAATTCTTTGTCCAACACTGTATGACATGACATATGATATGACATTACATATGACATGACATATGATATGACATTACATGTGACATGACATATGAAACGACATATGACATGACATATGACATGACATATGACTTGAAATATGACAAGACATATGACATAACATATGATATGACATATGAAATTACTTGTGACATGACATATGACATGACTTATGACATGAAATATGGCATGTCATATGACATGACTTATGACATGACATATGACATGACTTATGACAGGACATATGACATGACATCTGACATGACATATGACATATGACATATGACATGACATCTGACATGACATCTGACATGACACATGACATAACATATGATATGACATATGAAATGACTTATATGATATGACTTATGACATAATGTTTTTACAAGTTTTTAAAAGTGCGTCTCTTCTCGAAGTAATATAAGAATTTCACATGTTGTGGCACTGATTTCACTGACCTGTAACATGCTTATGCATATATTGCTTCGAGAAAAGACACATTTGTAAAAATTTGTTAAAACAAACTTTATATAAATGTTGTTGTCTGTCATCATTTCTGTTATTGTTATCACTTTTATTAAAATGCATGTTAAGTCTCACAAATTGTGTTCAAAAAAATGCTACGAAACATATTATTTGCTTTAATAAAAGCAATAATTATAAAAATTCAATTTTATTTGAACAAAAACCATTTATTGAATTGCATAGCTCTTATGTTATAAATACAATAAATTAAAATTAATAGCGAAATAACTAGTAATCAGTGGAATTTTGATTAAATGACTTTAATAAGTCAAAACCAAAAACAAAAATTTCTGTCACTCTCTGGAGGAGCTTCTAATATATTTTATGCCCTAAAATAAAACCAGTTGTTATGGTACTGCTACATAATTGCTAACAACATATATATCTACATATACGATTAATATACCTACACAACCGCAAACCTGTAGCTGCTACATAAGTAAGCGGCAATCATATTGCCAACAACAAACAAACAAACACATTAACAGTAGCCACAAAATAATACGAGTCCTCGTTAATACCACATTAATTTGGCAATAAAATCTGATACCATGCATGAGTATGAGTAAGTAAGGCATAGCCACATATAAACAGGCACACATACACACACACACTCATGCCCTTGCAGACACTGCAATTATGAGCAGTCCCCCGGGTAGCGTTTCATGTGACAACAGCAACAATGCAATCCGTGTTTCCCACACATAAAATCACGGTTGCCATATAATTTTATGTGTGTTGTCTGTGAAGGCGTTACTTAGCGCTTATTTTGTGGCGTATGGAGAGTATGGAGTATTTTTTGTTTTTCTTTTGCTCTACAATAATAATTTTTTTCTCTACAATAATAAATCAATGAGAAACTAATTTATTGAATTTTATTCAAGTGAAGAATCGGTTATAGTCCGAGAGGTAGTAGTCATTTACGTGTTTGCGGCACTCTGGAAACTTGTATAAGTCTTCCTTTGTAATATCTAAATACAAAAACTCAGACCTGGCTGAGGCATAGTGGGTCTAAATCAACACTTTTTTTTTGTTTTTTTTTTTATAAGAAAAATATTTCACGCAAAAAATATTTCTGAGGCATTTTAAAACTTTTATTCTTTTAAATTTAGTATTTGAAGAGTGCAAAAATAAACCAGCCAGATTATTCAGCCGGGTCTAAAGCTTTGCCAGGAGTTTGTAAAATTATAATAAAAAGAAATCGAAAAAATATATTTGACGCACATTGAAATTTTAACTATTATATTTAACTAAAAATTAATATTTTGAAAAAGACAGGTCATTTCGGTGGGACGTTCCTTTTGGCATGTGATCGAGAATGTTAGATATACAGTGTTGGGAAATTCAAAACTTTTTAACACAAAAAAAAAAAACCGACTTCAAAATCATTGGTCAAATTTTAAAAGTTATTTTTATTAGTATTTTATAATATTAGAAATCTTATCATTTCCATTTTTTCTAATTTGTTTTATTATCATCAATATATTAATTGCCTTGTGAACATAAAAGCTTTAAATTCGGCGTTAATCTTACTATGTCGGAATCTTTTTATTTTAATTTTTTTCTAATTTGTTTTATTATCATAAAAATATTACTAACTTTATGAATATAAAAGCTTTTTAGCGATTTTTTTCTTTCAGTTGCCAATTGTTGAGTACGCTGAATATAGCCAATGTATTCCATGCATTATTTGCAGCTGTTACACACTATGTCACATTCAATATGAGCTTTACAAGCTTACCCAAACCAGTATAGTGAGAATGTTTATGTGTACAAAGCTTTTAAAATTAGTGCAGTGTCACTAAGGCAGCATAGCATCAAATAAAAAAGTTTAAAATAGCGCCGACTTCAAAGATTTTATGTTCATAAAGCAATTAATATATTGATGAAAATAAAATAAAATAGGAAAAAAGAAAATAACAAGATTTCCAATATTATATATTATCTTATTATTATATAAAAATGAAACTTGAAATATTGCCTTTTTGGCGTTGATGCAAGTAAACTCAAGAACGGGTGAACGGATTTAAATGAAATTTTTACTATTCAAATCGTAATTAATTGTAGATTGGCACCGTATACTTAAAATTTTTAAATATTTCAAAGGTTAGAAGTTATTGGCTAAGAAATTGGCGAAATTTGGTATTTTTGGAAAAATTTGACGCTTTTTTCCATTTTTTGCTTAAACCGTAAAAGATAAGTGAATATCATATACGGACAAATGAATGAATGATCTTGCCGATTCCAACAAAAAAGCCGATGGTGATGTGCATCTAAGATCAATAGTTTGGTCGTAAAATTCATACTTCATCGAAAAATTAAATCATTTTCTTGCAAGCATTGATTTGTTGATTGGCTTCGACACTGTCGTTGCTTGCAGCCAGCAGAATGTTGCTTTGGTTTCGCTACAAAATGCTGCTCAATGCTCAGAAAAGAGATTCTCTGCATGGAGGCAGAGAGAGATAGCTCTATGTTCGCGAACAGCAGAATGACTGACAATTAAAATTTAAAGCATTTCTCCAAGCGCGTCGTTTGTTGCTGCTGCTCAATGTTTCATTATTCAGAGAGAGTTTTTCTATTCAAAATGTTGAATAGCTGCGTGCAGAATTGATGCAATTTGCGCATTTTTCTGCATTTCCGAACACAGCTAATATTGTACTACATGTCCCAATCTATATTTTAAGCAACAATACTGATGTTTTTTTATCGATTCACATCCAAGTCTACCGTTTTGAAAAAAATTCAATATTACTTTCAATACCGTTTTTTTACAAGATATTTTGCTTTATATCAAACAACAGTCTATCCAGCGCGATGAAAAATCAAAAGTGACCTTATGAAAAAGCGTTACCATTGACATAACTAATAGTAGAGCTATCAACTTAATAAAAAAAGGACAGTCTTACAACCAGATATGGCTCACAACCGGAGAGATTCCTCTACTTGGAAAAAGTGTATACGTTCAATTGATATAAAAGTTGAAGTTCGTTAATATTAAAATCATAATATACAGTGCTGCCGTATCTTAACCCGATCAGGTCACACGGGGTGGTATCAACCCCAGCACTTCTTTAAAGCAATAATTCATAAGAAATGCAAAAAAAAAAAAAAATAAAAAAAATGATGTAATTCTATTAACAGAAATTAATTAATTGATTAACAGAAATTCTTGCATGATTCCAATTATTAGGTTATGGAAAAAATAAACCTATTAAAACGATAATAAGACAAATTTTTTACAAAACATGCGTTATTTTATTTTAAGATACATAGCCGCGGAGGGTTGCTAGTTACATATAAATAACATTTAAAATTTGACCAAGAAATTTATGGGAAAAAGTATTGTAGTGATTTTGAAGTCGGTTTTTTGTTTTTTGTTAAAAAGTTTTTATTTCTTCCTTTTTAGAGAATATGAAAAATTTTATATAATAGTATTCTTGAGGAAAATTCCACACATGAAATTTTGTTCTAAAAAAATTTGGTTCATTATTTCCTGAAAGTTTGGTGGGTACTTTCCATTTCTGTCTCTTTACAATTTTTATTAAAGTGCCACGCCCTTTTTATAATTCCGCCCACTTTATTGATCGTACTTTATAATGATTCTATCTAGCCCTGTGTCAAATTTCAGTTTCCAAGTATCAATATTAACCGATATATAGTACTTTCCTTAAATTGCCACAGCCTATGTACAATCCCGCCCTATTTTGTAATGATTCTATCTACCCACCTACCTGCATACAAAATATTAGTAGGCTAGTATCAATATTAACTGAGATATAGTATTTTTATAATATTGCCACACTCCTTTGTTGAATAACTCCCACTTTTTTGACCGTAATTTGTAGTAACTGTGTCTATCCATGTACTAAATTTCAGTACCCTAGTGTCAATATTATTTGATATACAGAGTTTTCCTTATATTGCCACACCCCATTGGCGAATAACGCCCATTTTATTGAACGTAATTTTTAATAATATTAATACGCAAACATCGAATGTTGTCGTACACTTTTTCAATATTTATTTTAGAATAAGGACAATGAAACGTACATCATTCGAAAGGTACTGCACCATGGATGTGCCGAATGATGTTAGATTTTAAATTCATGACCTTTGACCCGAAATATTAACGTTGAAAGTTCATATGAATTTTAGTTAGGGATCTCAAAACTGGGAAGAGGTAAAATGAAGAATGTGATATCAGATGAAAGGTCTGGCTGCACAGTATGATTGAATATAAGATTGGTGACCTTTGACCTCAAATATGAGCGGAAAAAGAGCATTTATTAAATAAAAGCTAAACTATAAGAGATGGAAAAACATGATATAAGAGAGAAATTTAGACATTCATAAGATGTGCAAAATATACTTTGATATTTTTCACCATCGTTTACGGTTACCCTACAATAGGCACTTTTTCATGTAACAAGTGTCAATATATATTGTGATGGTAGAATTGCTTACAAATAGTAAATTTTGAAATCGATTTTCCCTAAATTTTCTTTGTCTGAAAGTTTATTTAAATAACTTTTGAGAAATAAGAAAAGATTTACCGTTATCTCACTAATTCAATTTCTTATGTTGTTTTCAAAAAAACTCTAAAATATTCTATTTTTGCTTAAAAATTAGACCAGACATTCTTTTTTTGTAATTTTATTTTTGTTTTTCTATTTTCTTCTCTCACACTCTTTCATATACCATATCATTTATTTGCAAAAATTGTTTCATTTTGACACAAATTTTAATTAAATGTTTCTATCATCGAAAATCATGAGCTACCCCCTATAATTTTTTTGATGAAAATTACATTTTTCAAAATGTTGCTTTTGTATTTTTTATAAAGTTCTACAGCTAAAAAAATAATTTCTGTGAAAAAATTGTTCAAATATTTCAAACCACTCCAAAGTTATATACACAAATCCATGTTTAAAGCCATTTCTTTATCTACTTTATATATTATACATATTATTATTATATATCTATATATAAATAGGTGTACGCAGAACAGTTAAGAAACATTTTCTCCCGTGTTTCTCAACCAATTTTGATAATTTTTTTTTAAATCAATAAGAGTAGGGAAAAGGAGTGCATCGAATATCTATGGTAGGCAATTCGACCTCAAATCAGACGTTCCAATCCACTGGTTACATTTCATGGGCGTTCAAATAAAGGCGAGGCACTTTTCATCAGCCCAAATTTTCGGTATAACTTTTGAACTATAAGTCACAAATCAATGAAATTTGGTAAGAACTTCCTTCTTTGACAAAGAGGCGTGGAAAAACTCATGCAACTCAAAGTTGTTATATCAAATAGCTTTGGAAGCATTTCTACTAGAAAGTAGAATAAGGGAAGTAGGGTACTGTGACGGGCATTGGACAAATGGGTGTGGCTCCGCATATATAAGCCACATTTTTGATATCGAATAGCTTTGAAAGTAAAAATCACAGAACATGGAAAATCAGAATTGAGTTACTGTTTTGTGATTTCCTGCTGGTGGTGCGTTTGGTGCGGTATGAGTTCGGTTACGTTTGCATATGAGTGAAGAAAGAAAAAAAAATGTTTCCAATAAAAATACAAAAAAAATCAATTTTTAAATGGTCGAATCTCGACCAAAGGTGATACTAGTTTTTAATAATTGTGCCTAACCTTGTATTTTTACTGTAAATTTCAGTACTAGTATCAATATTAACTGAAATACAGTGTTTTTATAATAGTGACACGCCCCTTTGTGGAATATCGCCCATTTTTTAAAAAAGGACCTTCGCGCTAATAGTATCTATCTGTTGACAAAAAATTAAGAAAATCGGACAAGTGCTTTACTTTAGAAGTTATCGATGTACATTAGTGTTGTCAAATATTCGACAAAATGTAAAAACCGGTTTCTCGATTAACCCGAAAATGAACATTTTTTAAAAACCGGATTTTCGAATACTTAAAAAAATAACCGACTCAAACCGGTTAACCGGTTTTTAATAAAATATATTTTTAAATTTAATAAAAAATTCAATGGAAAATAAAAGGCATCGTGTATATTTTTCTTTTATATATAAATATATAGTCCATTTAAATAAAGATTTTATAAAGCGTATTTAATAGAACAGTAAGACAAAAATAAAAATATTAATTTAAATCCATATATGTATGAAAAAACTAAGGACTTGCAAGGAACATACAATATAAAGAAATAAATCCATTAATATTAAAAAAATAAGTACACAGCTTAACATTTCGTTTCACGTTTCAAATAATATTTTGGGAATAAAATTCAATTGAAATGCTTTGCTGACAATCTATTTCTTTAAAAAAAAAATCTATTTCTTTGTGTTGATTTAATTGAAGTTGAAACGGAAAATACTCTTTCACTTATTGTAGATGTTGGGCAAATAGTTTAGTGGATGTGCTTAATAGACAAAATAGTGCTGCCACTTGATTTTCTGCAGATTTTTCTATAAATAAACTTTTATTTTGTAAATAATTTTATACGCTGGATATTGACAAAAAAAAAAAAAAAAAAAAAATGTAAAAGTTAAGAATTTTAAGTATTCGAAAATGTCGAATAACCCGACTAGAAAAACCCTGTTTTTCGAGTTATTCGAAATGCACAATTTAAAAAAAAACCGAAAGCGAAAAAACCGAAAAATCAATAAAAACCCGGTTTCTTGAATAACCCGAAACCGGGAATGACAACACTAATGTACATACATTTAAAAAAAAAAACCAACGAACTTGAAAACCTCCTCCTTTTTGAAGTCGGTTAAAAATAAGAACGGCTTGTTGTTTTTATTACTACCAACTTTTTTCAAATTTTTTTTTTCAAATTAAAAAAATGGTAGTTGTAGTAGCAGTAGCGCTTCAATAGAAGTTGTAATAGATTTTGACCCTTAGTTTTATTGTAATTAACCCTTAAATACCCAGTGTATCTTTTTGGATACAACTGAGAAAATAAGCTATTTATTTTAAAATATTGCAAAAATCAAAATGCTGGATATGTAGTTTCAATCAGAAAATTGCAAATATAAAACAAGAATTTAATTATTGGCATAACTTTGTTGGTTTGGAAAATATTAACCGTCAAATTCAAAAAATTGTTTTTTTTAATTTTTACTGAAAGTTTGCTTTTTGACATGAAATATCTTCTAAACTATTTACGATTTTAGAGTATTATTTAACAAACATATTTAGAGTTATCATAAAAAGAATCGCTTTCCACGTTTTTGCCTTGAACTCCTACAATCAAGGTGATTGATGGTATATGTCGGAATGCCCACTGTATCTTTTTGGATACAACCATGTTTGCTTTAATAACTCGTAAACAAAAATTTTTTCCAAAAAAATAAAAACGGGGTCGTGTTCAGGGAATCATTTAGCACAACATAATTTTTTTTTAATGAAATCGGTGTTGTTGGGCATTTAAGGGTTAAGAAATTTTAAAAATTTCAAGATATCTGAAAAGCTTTCTCTCTCCCTTGTTCTTATATTCTTAGTCCAACACTCTAAGTGTGAGTGAACAGCGCTATATGTAAATTCAAGAGTGAGAGAGACCACATGACTTACAGTCCCCAAGCTGTTGTCAATAGAAACTATGGAGTAACATCTAAAAATATTAGTAACACGTGTTATTACAAAAGTTCGATTTATAATAGATAGTTAAAAGTTAGTGTGTGTTATTTTTAAAAAAGACAATCTTGAAGTGATAATTTTTAATGAAAATACTTTTGAAAAAAGGTCATGAAAGTTAGAAATTAGAAAAAAATATGGGTTAAAATACAAATACATTGTTTTACCAGCGAATCCTAACCTCAATGACGGTTATCACACTCAGTGTAAAAACTCACTTACATAAAAACTTTCTTGCTTTGATGAAAAAATATTATGATAATACTTCAAGGAAATCTGATGCACCTCATTTTTCATTTGGTATTGTTTAGATTTTTTTTATTATAATATCTAATATTAACTGTTCTGTAGTAAAGAACATCTTAATATCAGCCTTCACCAAAGCTTTCGTGAAATTTTAAAAATTTTTTAAGTACAATATAGCTAAAGGTCAAAATCTATTACAACTTCTATTGAAGCGCTATTACTACCACAATTACCATTTTTTTATATTGAAAAAATTGATAATAATAAAAAAAAAATATAAAAAAAAAAAACAAAAAAATAAGCCGTTCTTATAAAATATTTTTTCCATTTCCTTTTAATATAATTTGACAAACACTTGGCAAATTTTTAGACCCGACTAAATAAGCTGGCTTGTTTATTCTTCTTTGCAATCAAAGAATGCATTGTAACTTTTGACTTTAAATGACTCACTTCACAAACGTATCGTAAATCAATTTAAAATTGAAATATTAAGATCAATTTTAAATTCATATTTTTAAATAAGCTCATCAGCCATACTCTGAACAAGCTAAATATTTGGTTTTGCTCCTTTGAAGAGCTATTAAAGTAACACATTGCACAAGGACAAGGCAACAAGGACAATAAGGCCGAGATTAATGTGTGATTTTTATCGATATATTTTCTTTTTTCATGGAAAATATTTTATTAACAAGACCTCTCAAGAAATACTTGAGACAAAAAAAGAACAAAAACAAAAAAAGGATAACAAAAATATGTGTTTTTTTCTATCAATCTTAAAGGCACACGCACCGCAAGAGCCAACAGAATCAACATCAACCAATACCCACTAATATGAAAATAATTTTAATAACTTTTCCTCCTAATGACGTGCTTGGGCATGAAACAAAACAAATAATACCTGACAAACATATAAATTTAGCCCAACCATGATGACAATGATTTACGAGGATTTTTTTCGGTTATTGAATTTGTTGGAAGACTCATAAACGTGACATTTTACGACTGTGATGACAGAGAGTAACAGTATAAAAATAAAAGTAAAAGTAAAAGCAATAACAATACAAACATTGAACAAATAAAATCATAACACTTGTTCATAAAAAACAAAAAAAAAAAACAAAAAAATAAAAAAATCAAAAAATATGTCCTTGATGGAAAATGGTAAAAAAACACAAAAAAAAAAAGCAGTCAGAAAAGGAAAATAGATGTCATAATAAGATAATAAAAATCATATCACTTTATTTTGAAAAAAAAAACAAAAAAAAAAACAATAATAAGCTACAACAGAGCGTGAAGACAAGACTTATTATTATCGCACGCGTAGAGAGTGGAAGAGCTCCTTAAGTTTGTTCATGAGACAAATTTATGCATTTTGTTGCTTCTATTTTTGCATAGATGATGTTTTTTTTTTCTTGGAATCAGCAGAGTTTTCAGAAAACAAATTTAGACAAAGTGTTGCTTTTTTATAAACAAAGCTGACGCTGCGCCGACTTTTCGCACGCACACAAAGCATTTTTTGCTATGCGCCGCCAATCGTAATTCATAGAATAGCATAGCATGGCCTAGAGAAAGCTCCTGTATAGGTACAAGAGAATTTCTAACTAACAACAAAAGCCTCGGGTTGAAACTGATGTGATGGCACTAATCGTTGGTGAGTTTGATGTTGTTAACGTTTAACGTTGATGCGTCAAATCAATTACATTTGGTTAACCATCGAAGAGATAGCGAACAAATTTCTGAAATTCATTGAAATTCATTTTTCGAAAACACTTTGGGCGCCTGTTTTTTGACCAAAATGTAGCATAAGCTGGTGATGGTGTGTGTGGTGTGGTTTGGTGTGGAGGGTCGAGGATTGCGTGTATATTTAGGCAAATGAAATGAAAATGCTAATTAAATATGAATGAACCAAATATTCTAAAATTGAATTCGATTTCGTGGTATTGCGACATGATGATGGTTGATTGCTGTAGTGAATGCGTTTGCGAGTGTATGCGAGGGTAGTTTAAAAATAGTTTAAACAAGGTAGTTTCATCATAAATAACTGAAGTTCATGGCTCGTTAACTGTTCATAATTATTATTATTAAGTGACTTTTTTTACTAACTAGATGACTTAAAAAACATGAAATATAAATGGGTTGCCTTTTAAGTCTCGCACCAGAGATCTGCAACAAGTCAATTGAAAATCAAGTAACTTGAAAATAATCAAGTTTCGACTTGACTTGTAGAAACTTGATATGTTTCTACCCTACAAGCCACGAATTGCTTCTGAAAAACGAATCATAACACAGTGCAACACGAAAAAAAATAACCATATACGGACACCAATACGTGATAAAAGACTAAAAAAAAAAAGACCCGTGTCTCCCAATTTTTCCCAAAGTCATGCACTTTTTTGTTTATGGGCCGCCAAAGATTTGGGGCCTCGGTATCATTTTCGCAAAAAAAAGATCATTTTCTCGGGCTCATATCTTGCAAACCGTTCAGAATTTCGATTTACTCTCTGCGGCAAAGTTGTAGCTCTTGTCATAAAGAACAAAAAATGCGAACATATAAAATAAAAAAACTTCACCTTCCAGATCAAAATCGCAAAAAACTTAAAAAAATTCGATTTTTTTTTTACCTTTTTTCCCGTGTTCAGGTCCATAGGTAGCAAACCGTTCAAAATTCAAGGAAACAATCAACTACAAAAATATACCTAAGATCTCAATAAACAAATTTCTAGAACATATAAACTTCCTGGGAATTATTCTTAACACCGTTTTTTAATTTCATTTGTTTTTTATTTACTTCAACATTGAGATACTATGCTATCTATTACAAAAATATTAAAAAAAAAGTATTCGTATTATGTTTATAATGTTGATGGCCCTGGACTTGCAAATCGCGCTCTCTTAAGTTGTGGATCCAAATCGTCGTCCGAATCGTCCGAATCTGACTCTGATTCAGAACTTATGGTGTCCACAGGCACGTTGCTTCCAGACTGCCCTCCATCATCAGCTCTTTCTTCTTCAAATACTTCATTAACATCATACAGGGTGATCTTGTGACTCCACCAACATACCTCTGCAAGCAATGCGTCGAGGTTTTTGCTTTTGTACCGTTTTTCCATGGTCATTGTGGTTTGGTGAAACCGTTCTCCTTGCTCATCGGATTCGGTAGGGAGTTGTTTGATAAAATCGTCAAAATGAAAATGAAGAAAATGCAGCTTTAATGTCATCGATGCGCCGATTATCTCAAAATAATGCAGCATTAGGTAAATTTTTGTAGTTGATTGTTTCCTTGAATTTTGAACGGTTTGCTACCTATGGACCTGAACAGGAGAAAAAAGGTACAAAAAAATCGAATTTTTTTAAGTTTTTTTGCGATTTTGATCTGGAAGGTGAAGTTTTTTTGATTTTATATGTTCACAATTTTTGTTTTTTATGACAAGAGCTACAACTTTGCCTCGGTTTGCAAGATATGAGCCCGAGAAAATGAAATGAAATCCTCTGACGAGCGTCTACTTATACTTATCTATACAAAGTGACAAAATAAAAAATAAACAACAACAACAACAACAACAACAACAACAACAACAACAAAAACAAACAAACATACTTCAATCTAATGCTTTAAAGCAGTGTAGACCAGAGATTTGCACAAGCCCAATCGTCATTTTTTGCCAATCGAATAACAATCGTCGTCAGCCACGATCGTACACAAAAATTAATGTACGCATACAGCTCGAGTTCGTAAACAAAGAATGGTGCTTAGCACAGTTTGTAACTATTGCGAATACATTCAAAGGCACCATCTAGACAATGCAGACATTCGGATGCTTCACTAAACACTGGAGTGTCTATTGCTGCATGCATTTTTTTTTTTTTGCTTTCGTTCTTTCCAACAAATACGCATTCTCCCGTTGCTTTGAGAATGAGTGCAAGAAGAGATGGGCATTTTTTTGTTCGCTGTTGTACTGCGTAATCTAAAAAAAAATGCAAAAGGCTTGCGGCAGCTCTAAAATATAATTTTTTCTATTGTTTATAACAGTGTTCGGCATCCCATAGCCACCGGCACATATCGTTTTTTTTCATAAAGATTTTTTCGTATACAAAAAAAATCAACACTGCAGACTGCGGTTAACATTTCTTCCTTGGTGCGAATGCACATAAAAGCATGAATTTTCCTTGCTTTTGGCGAATTTTGCTCATGTCTCGCTTCGTTGGGTATTTTTGATTCGTAGGCATTCGTAATCGCGACCGCTCGTACTCTATGGTATTCGTATCCGTGGCGATTGGTGCATATATTCGCGCATTAATTTTAATGCAGAAGGCATATTCGGTGCACGTATATTGAGGATACATTCGAAACACCATTTGAATGCAATCAAGTTGTTCTCTGGTGTCGACCGCGTAGTACACACTAGTGTGGAGCAACACTTTGTCTTTTTGCGTATATACGAAAAAGTAAATGAGTCAATTTTTTTACTTTTATTTTTATACTGTTAACTATTGTTGTGATCGACACTTCTTTAAAGTAAAACTGTTTTCTCAACTCGAGAAACGAAGTTTGCATTAACAACACGAAGTTAATTCCATGAACTTCGTAAACAGACTTAAAAATAAACAATTTGTAGGCAAATTAATTGCTTTTTCCGTACATTTCAAGTTTCTACATTTCAAGTTTTCTACATATCAAGTTTCTACATTTCAAGTTTTTTACATTTGGCGACTTGATTTTTGCTGCCTATGATTCACGAAAACTTGTTGCTTGCCTGCCTCGACATGCAGGGAGTTGAAAAATTAAAGGAACTTGAAACAGCAAATGTATCCATTCATGCAGATCTCTGTCTCGGACCTAACAATGAAGAAACAGTGGTTTATATGTGAAAATGCTTCTTTTGTTTTTCAAAGTTTTCTCCAAAATTATTAACTTGGTTTTGTACTCGTTTGACGTAAAACTCAAATATTTTTTGACACAAAGAAAAGCTTTCAAAACATACAATGCTTGTTTTGTTTTCTTCGCTTTATTCACAATAGTTTTGTTCGATGTCAAGGCTACACTCAAGTGCACTGGACGCCAATAGTGTACACTAGTGAAGTAGCGTGAATAGAAGGCCTTGTTCAACTCTTTAATAGTTATATATGTGTTGGTGTTCTGGTCGTTGTTGTTGTTGTATTTAGTTGTGTATAATTGTGCGTTGTTGTTGTTGTTGTTCTTGCAGGCTGCGCTAGTCGAGTTATTAACCCTTTGACGACTTCTGCTGAATTGCTGAGAAATTTGCGAATCCGACACCGAATTCGTATTCAGTGACCTCATAAAAAGTGTCACAAAAAACAATGCTTTTTACCTGAAAAGGTTTGAAAAATCATGGGTCCTATATGTTGCAATGGTCGTCAATGGTAAAAATGTATGCAACTATTTTCCCTCGTTGACAGCACGCGAAAGAGAAATGTGAGGTCGAATTTGGATTTACTTCATGAGAACTCATTGTTTTTGAAAATTAACCAATGGAAGTTAAGAAAATAACCGTTGCCATGGTGGTACATTGACCTCTATATGACAATTAGTTTAGAAGATACTGCCAAAACAGTACAAAATTCCGTTGAAAAATCTCAGAAAATCTAGTATTTGGCCTTCTATTTCCTATAGCGTAATGATTGGCTTCTAATGAAAGGTTAAAGAACAACCTTTCCAATGGTGGAACTTTACGACAATTGCCTCCAGTTAGTTAAATTATCAAAAAGTCTGATCGTTCATTCGATACCAAAATTTGGGGATTTTTTAACGAAAATTTGAAATATTTTGGAAATGTCTTCTAAACCAATAGTCGTAGAGAGGTCAAAATACCACCATTGTAAAGAAAATTCAACTGTTTCAATACGAAACGAAAATATGATTTCGTTATTTTAATTCAGTCTTACTAGATAGATCGTATTTCAAAGACCAAATTCTACTTGCGTCTTATCAGCGATCGCTTTGATTTCAGTGTGTACAATTCTGTCTCCACGAGCAATAATCGCTTAAGGCGACTTAAGTCAGAACTGAGTTATTTTAACTAGAACTGAGAATCAAGATTTCTCAAAGCATTGAAATCCGACTTAAGGGGGAGTGGGGTAAGGTTTGTTTCCTCTAAGAAAGACCTTTTTTCATGAATTTTTTCAGAAAAAACTATAACAGTAGGTTTATTTTACATATTATTATATAAAAGTACAACATTTTAAGAATATTTAAAAAAAGTTTGTTAAAAAATAGAGAGAAATAACGGATTTATTGAAGATCTCCACAGGTGCCTCGAAAAAAGTCTTTGTGCGGTGACCAGTAGAGGTGGGTAACTCAGTGCTGTGCTATGGCACTGTGCTGACTCTCTGTAGTGTGTCATGTGTGCTAGCACACTACGTTGACTCAAGAATGACAACAGCACACGATGAAGAGCAGCACTTTTGCGCTTAAAGTATCTATTATGTATTGTGTGACACTCAGTAGTGAGCATGTGTGCTAGTACACACGCGTGTGGAGCAACAGTTCGTCTTTTAACGTAAACACGAAATAGTAAATGAGACAAATGCTGTTGCTGTGGTCGCAGCTGATTTGCATGTATTTCTTATGGAACGAATATTCGACTGCTTTTGCTTTTCGACTGCGAAGTACTTTTTTCGGCTGTGACACAATTGTGCTAGCACAGTATGCTGACACATAAGGCTGCACATGTGCTAGTGAGTCAGCTCACCAAAAATTGTGCTATTACCCACCTCTAGTGACTAGCCTACAGCATCACTGGATCATCTGAAACCAAAAAATCAAAATGCTTTCTTTAGTTTATTACTTTATCTCTCCAGTGACTTCGAGTTTTTTTTATTTTTTAATTTTTCAATTTTTGGCACCATTTCGAAGCCAAAATGACGATTTTTGACGAAAAAATCTATCTATTTGTTATTGTAAAATTGTTAGTAACTAATTAAAAAATTTAAAAAACTCGACGTCACTAGAGAGCTACTTATAAGTAGAATATGTGTAAAAAATTTCAAAACGACCGCTTCAGTATTTTTTTCTGTAGGCTGGTCATCGACTTTAAAAATTACATATTTGGGAAAATCGATTTATAGTTTTGTACACTGACCAACTAAGTTAGAGGTACGGTCATTCAACCTACTGTAACTTCGTTAGTTTTGCTCCGAATGACCTAAAAATTTAATACAATATTCTTCAGATGTAGTACTTTCATAAAAAAAAAATGAAAAATTTAAGCTTTTATTGTTCTAACAGAATTGGTTAGAACAATATCTCTATGTCGAATACTGGTTCAGTTTCTATATCTGCATTGAAAGTTCACGTGCAACTGGCTACTCAAATCGATTTGTTCACCAACCACAAGAGACCACCCCGCGAAGTTGTAAGACACGGACATAGGCGATACAAAGTAATTGCTCTCTCATCTCTGCAAAAGTGAAGCCGGATGAGTGGATGTATTTTCTGCTCCAACACAACACAAAGACCATCGAACCAATGCTATATTTGTCGTTTGCAAAAAACTATTTTGCCTCGCCAATGATCGAAATTGCTTCGAATGAAATTTCAATATATTGGTCAAAAATGCAAAGAAATTTATTTTAATTTCAAATAAATCAACTCTTCAACAAAATTTAATATGTCATAGATTTTTACCGTTGACGACCATTGGAACAAAGAGGTCCCGTCAGATTTGGTGGTCGCATGGAGTGGCGACGTGGACTATGTCTTTATTATTTTTTTTTGTTTTTTTTTAGAAAGTTGAAGGTTGCCCAAAACTTCTACAAAAATGTTGTACCTGTAGCTCCTCCTACCCCCAAAATATTGCATCAAGAAGAAGGGAGAGAAGAAGTAAAGATTTTTTGACTTTGGGTTGGTCTGTTAGGCAAAGGCAGGAATCTACCGTTGAAAGTTAAGTACTTTCTGAAAGCCACACTTATACCCTTTTGAATTATACCTTGTAAAAAATCTATTGCATAGTTTTTCCAGGAAAAATTCGAAAGTAAAAGGGTCACCAGTGTCCCAGTGGTCGTCAAAGGGCTAAGCGTTGGCTCAAAGTCTAGCCATGCTCCTGTTATTGTGTATTGCATATTATTGTGGGAGTGTGTGTTTGTTAGTTTTGATGCATTTTGTTACGTGGATCGCAATCCCAACATTGCCATCCACATTTCCAAGCTTCAGAAATAAAAAATGCCATCTGGCCAAGAATTTTTTAAATGACAATCTTGTTCGCAACATTGAAGAAGCTTACCCGAGGGCATATTTGTTCTAATTGCGTGCAATGACATGCAATGCAATACTTAAGGAAAGACCGGAAATGCAGTAGAACAGAAACAACAAAAATAAAACAAAACCAAAAAAAAAAAAACGGAGGACTTAGCAAGAAAAAAAAATAACAATAACATAGCGGGCGACACTTAATTGCTTTTTTACGGACCAAGCGTGTTAAGCTTTTATGTTTGTAGTCTTGTTTCTCACCGTACTTGTTTGTTTTTCTTGGCCTTTTTGTTTATTTTCTCTCTCTCGCTCTCTCTCTCTCTCTCTCTTTCTTTCCCTTTCTCTCTATCTCTCTGCTTTTCGTTTTGGGCGCTTGGTTACATTTGCGCAAAGGTGCAGTCAATTGTGGCCAAAGCACAAAAGAAGGTTAGAGTGCCTCAAGTTCAGGTGTCACTCAGTTGTTGTTACACTTGCTGGTAAGCTTTGTTTGTGCTCTTTACTCTGCACACTTCTGCTGAGAATAAGAAGGACTTTTGGTTACTAGAATCCACTACAAGCACTCCACTGCGCTATTGCTGCTAATTTTTACTGGTTGTGCCATCGCGACGGTTAGCTCGACGGTGTGTTACAACAACGGAGCATTAAGGGCTAATAGCACTTAAAGTGTATGCATCCTATGGGGTACTGGAAGCGCACATAGTAAAAAAGCAGCTGCTGTTGAGGAACAAAACTGTTACAGTGGGAATTGATGTTGCTCTGGTTTTTGTTTTTTTTTATTTTTTTTTTATTTTGGCTGATTAGCGTTAATACCTCCGTTGATAAGTTTTTACTCTAAGAAATTTCTTTTAAACAGCTTCAGGTTTTTGTTGTTTTTTTTTTTTTTGGTTTTTTTTTTTTGTTTTTTTGATACCCAACATTTTAATTTCGCTGCATGAACGTCAATCCATTGTTTTTTTTCTTATTTTTCATCATCGTAGCAGTTTAACTGATATCCTTGAACGTAACCTTTTAGTATTCATTAGCTTAAATAGCTGCTACTTTTCTTAGGCTGTCTAATTTTTTTTCTTTTTCTATCTTTTTGGAAGACTCTTTCATTGTCTTCAATCTTCATGCTTGTCATTCACCTAGTTGGCCTCTGTCAATGTCACTTGGCATAGTTATCTGTGGTTGTTATTGTTGTTGCTACTGTCTTCTCTTACGCCCTTATGTCTTTATATGCTTTGCTTTGCTTTTCTTATTAATAAAGTCTTGAAGTGCTGTTAAGGATCTTAGTGTTTTTTGTTTCCTCTACTAATGATGCTGTTGTGTTTGAGTGTGTGTTTGTAGTTGCTTGAAAAATGATATGAAAATAGTTAAAAATGATTAATTGGCTAGCATACAAAATATAGATAAAAACATTTTTAATAACAGCTTGATTGAGATAAGCTTCATATTACGACAGTTATAGTTTTTTCTTAAGTCGGAAAATAAAATAAAATATGTATTAAGCTAAAAATTCCCGTCCAAGGCCGGCTTGTTCATTTAAATTAAGTATGTTGTATTTGTATTTGTATAGACTATGAAATTAATCGTCAGGTTGCCTACAATATTTTTGCATAGGTTTGTGTCAGTGTCTTTTTTACGTAATACTATTTTTTTCCACTAGGTGGCGCTTTATGTCGAAATTTACTGAAACTATAAAACTTGGCACATAACATATCCATGCTAGAGGTTCTTAAAACTGGAATCAAGATTGATTATTTTCAATGCATATTCCCACAAAAATTTTTTGTATGGTATTGATCAACGGGCGGTGTGACATCTCCCATACAACTTCAACCCCACAAATGCGATGTTTTGGTACTTATGAACTTGAAGTCTTAAAATTGCGAAGAAAATTGCTTTTATGAAAACTATTTAACAAAAAAAAAAAAAAAAAAATTGTTGTGAGATTTGAAAATTGGACGTGTTACGACTCCATACGACTTTAAAACTAAAAACACTTTGACTCTGAAACAATCTTCCGATTGATTTCAATCTTTCATAAGTTTGTCTTGATGTTTATTTTGTACGTAAAATTTTTTTCGATAGGTGGCACATCGAAATTCACAAATCCCGGATAGATGGTACTTCTTAGAGGTAGATTCTGACATTTTTGAACAATTGTGACTGCTAAAAAACTATATTCCCCACAAAATATAAGAATACCTACTGTATGTTGCACCTGACATACGACTCCAAAACTAAAAACACGATTACTCTGGAAAAGATATTCTCCACAAAACATAAGAGTACTATCCAACGGGCCGAAATCGGAGTGCTTTTTTTGTGTGAAACCAGGAAAAGAAGAAGAAGAAGAAGAAGTACAACTGCTCCTGCTACTCTATGCTAAGGAGAGGCTTCGGAGCACTAAATAAGAAAAACAAAATAAAAATAAATAGAACGAACAATTGAGTGCTACACTTTCGTCGCAGTTCGGAGCACAAACGGAGCACAGTATTTAGTGCTATACTTTCACTGTAGTTTAAAGCACGAATGGAGTAGTAGTGCTCCCTTCCAATGACATGTTATGTTAAAATTACAATGTAGATGGGAATATAGACGGAGCGCTTCGTATTACAAAAGGAGCGCTCGTAAAGCCCTTAAAGAGCGCTCCAAAGGCCGCTGGGTATTGTCTTCTCTTCCATACAACTTCAAAAACAAAAATACGATTACGCTGAAACAAATCTACCGATTGACTTTAATCTCACAGAAGAGGTTTGTGTCGGTGTCTTTTTTTGCGTTGAAGAAAATTTATCCGATAGATGGCGTATCGATGAAATTATAAAAACCGTGATAAGTTGGTACTTTTGAGTGGTAGGTCGGATGTGAGAGGTATGTAGGTAGGTTTTGAAAGGTCGAAATTCACAAAAACAGACTATATTGGCACTTCTTAGAGGTAGAGGCTTAAAATTTTGAACAATTGGGAATGCTATAAAATCTATTCACAAAAAAACATAAGAGTGTTATTGGATAATGGGGCGTAGCACCTCCAATGCAACTTCAAAAACAAAACCACTATTAAAACATTACTGAAATCAAATTTGGAATTTTATTTAATTGCATTGAAATTAAATTCGATAAAAAAATTAATGTTAAAAATGTGGTTTTCCATAAAAATTTCGCATCACTTTTACTTTCCTAATGAATTCGCCACCAGTTCTCTCGCTCAGATGAGATCACAATATGAGCGGCAAACTAAAAATATAAATGAGTCTTTTTTTTTGTGTCAATTGGCGAGCTTTTTTCTCTTCACTTTTTGCGGTTCGTTTATATGGAACTTTATGTGTGCGAATGTTCTGTGGTCGACAAATATGCACAGAAAAGAGTTCGTCTCTGTTTACATTCTTCGCTCTTTTTTCTCTTTCTTTGTTTATGTGAGAAAGTCACCAAACTCATGCCATAGTCCAAGAATGATAGAAACAAGATTACGCTTTCCGCAAATGAGAGAGAGAGAGAGAGCATGACGTCACAAGCGATATTGTCAGACTTTGGAATAATTTTACTTTGGGACCCACGCCTAAATATTTTTTTTTTGCTTATTTTTATAAAATGTATATGGACCTCCTTAACCTATTGGTACAATAAAATTTTGTCAGTCTTGAATAGTTTGGGAGATAAAAATCTTGAAATTTTGAAAAATAAATATTTTTTTCGTATACAATAATTTTCATATTTTTATACAGAAGAGTAACTAGATATTTTTATTATACTTTTCCGAAAGAATTTATTTTCAATTTAGTCAATTTGCCTAAGAGATCGCACATTTGCATACGTTTTTGTCAAGCAGAAGTGCTATGTGGCGTCATGCACTCAATTGAGAAAGAGAGCATTAAATAACGGGACTGCGGAACGCGTAATCTTGTTTCTATCATTCTTGTGTGTGAACGTTCTGTGGAAAATATATTCAGAAAAGCGTTCGTCTCTGTTTATATTCTTTGCTCTTGTTTCTTATTCTTTGTTTATGTATGAACGTAACTGAACTCATACCATAGTGTAAAGAAATAAAAAATCTAACGAAACAATATTTTTTGCCTTCTCTTCTTTTCGTGCGGTTCTTCTACGAGCATATGAATCCACAATAGGTAGATTACATAATTTCACCTTTTCAAAACAGGAGGATTTCTATGAAAAATATTTGGCGCACTCCTTCTCTCTACTCTAATTCATTAAAAAAAAAATGATCAAAATCGGTTGAAATACATGGTTACTAACTGTTTTGCCCACTCCTATTTATATATAGAATATATTGAGGCTAAGTGCTGAGCTCGAGGTCATGTTAATGAAGAAAACAACTAACAACAGCAATAACTCTGTAAAAAAGCAAATCACACCGCATACTAGACGGTTGATTCGTTGGCCACTACATCAACTCATCAGTAGTCTTACATGATTTTCGTTGTGATCGACTCAGCTAGACTTGGATAGTTCATGAACGGCTATGGGCAGAGAGCGCTCTTGGAGCGATGAGAGTAAGAATTGAGAGCAAAGGCTTATGTAGCAACACAAAACGCAACAACAAATCAAAGACAAAAGACAAACACAGAAACAACACAGAAGCTTTAAATGATGTAGTGGTGCCCATACCCGTTCATGAACGAACTAGTTCAATTGAACGATGTCCACTCATTAACTATGTGAACCAGTTCAGAGTGTATCTCGTCCTTTCAGTTCAATTTTGTTCAATTGATATTGCAACGAGTTGAAACAAAACTAGCGAGAGCAAAACAAAAAAAACTAAATTTACCAAGCTATGGTTTGAGTCCTTGGTTTGAGGAGACACTTTTTGTGTCTGCACTAGAAATGGTAGATTTGATGGCTATCACATATTCGAACCAAGTTTGTTTCATTTGCTATACCTGGACATGAACGAGCAAACGAATCGAACTTAAAGACCAATCGAACTAAAAGAACAAACGAACTAAGACAATGAACGGACTAAAAGACCTAACGAACTAAGAGAACAAACGAACTAAAACGTGCAACGAACAAAAAGAACGAACGAACTAAAAGAACTAAATGAACGAACTAGTTCATTACATATACGATTGAACTGAAAAGAGCGATCTTTGTGGTGAACTAAAATGCTCAAGCCTAGACTCAGCTTTTTAAGTTTTTATAGATTGTGACAATTGTCGAAAAAATTACTAAGAATTTTTTATGTCCCAAAACAACAACATGTCCTTTTAGCAACATTTTTTATTTCCATCAAAGCCTTTACTTAAGCCTCACACTTAAGCCTTTCACAACATTTTTCCAGCTCTATTTAATAGATGGTTGTTATAATTGGTAAAGATATTTTGCATTAAAATTGCTTATTATTTGGAAAAAGTAAGCAAGATTGTGACTTTGGATCGTAATTCTCTTTTATAAAAAATGTTCATGAAAAAATGGACTAAAGCATCGCTCATAAAAAATGGTCAGCATAGCAACATCTTGCAAAAATATACCACGGATAGTGTTCTGCAAAAATGCAGTTGAACTGTGTTGTTTACATTCCGATACTCACACTAACACCCATACCCATAGATGCACAAGCTGCACGCAACCACTTCCGTTTCTTAAGTTTTCAGCAATTTATCATGTGAGCTCATACAAAATTCGTGAAATTAAAAACAACAGCAGCGACAATAACAAAAATAAAATAACAACAACAATAACAACATCTGCTCCGTGTTTTTACCTTTGTATAACAATTGCAAAAAAAAAAAATACAAAAAAATTTCCAGCATTTGTCAAAAACAAATACCAACAAAAACCATCAAAGCAAAAACAGAAAAACTCTACCCACTGCACCTCAAGCGTAGGTGTTGCAAAAAAACAAGAGTTTTGGACAAGTTTTGCGATGTTTATGTTTTTTTTTTTTTTTAAATAAATTTTTATTTTTGAAATTAGAGTTTTCTTGCTTAAGATAAGTTTGCTCAAAAGGATAAAAAAGTTCAAGGACTTTTTTATTTAAAAATTGTTTTAACTCTCTTTCGACATTTCGTCGTTCGTAAATTATTGTGTTCTATATCACAAAATTGAAAAAATTGAGATAAGACTGGTATATAGGCAAATTTTTCGAGATCTATCGATCTGTGTCATCAGTTTGCTTTTATCTTTTATAGTTTTTGAAATATGAGACATCGACTTTGTGCTATACAACACTGTTGTGACAAGCTTCGTAACCTATTGTGTTCTATATGCAAAAAATCGTGCATATAGAACAAAAATGAAGCAAAAATACTAAGTAAAAAAAATATTTTTTTATTTTGTTCTATATGCAAGTCTAAATAAAGTTATTAAAGTTATTATTTGGAGGTCTTTGTATTTTGCTTTTTTTTTTGTTTTTTTTCTGGTTTTTTTCTTAGCTTCACATTGCACTTGGCAAATGAAATGAAACAAAAAAGAAAAAATCCCGCTTTAGATTACAGTTCGTAAATAAAATTAAACAAAAACGAAAATAAAATACCCATCATAAATAACATAAGGTTAGAAGTTAAATTTTACAACAACATTTAAAAAAGCTTAATACTAA
Organism: Pherbina coryleti; assembly: GCA_943735915.1. Classification (NCBI taxonomy): domain Eukaryota; kingdom Metazoa; phylum Arthropoda; class Insecta; order Diptera; family Sciomyzidae; genus Pherbina; species Pherbina coryleti. Next base: position 167,622,770 of record OX030949.1, on the reverse strand, counting down.
GAATAAGAATGGATAAGTAATAGATAAGAAGATATCATTGGAGAAAGTAAATGATGTGAAAAGTTTATACAACTTTTTATCACTTGATGCAGTGGCATACTACAAAAGGGGTATTCACGGGTTGATGCGAATTGCAAGAATGCGAAAATGCAACATATTTTTCGCACTAACGCGTGAACATCAATACTGTAACTTTACGATAGCGGAAAGAAATATATTGCCACCTTATTTCAAAATAACAAAAACTTATTTAAATCAACGTACAAATTTAGTCTTTTTAAAGTTTTACCCAGATGGCAACTATGCTTGAAAACACCCATAACATGAATCAGCTGTTTCGCATCACTGTTTGTGCGCTTTCACAATAGGTTTGAGCAGTGCGTAATTCAAGAAGAGTCCCAAAATTGCTTCTAATGTGTTTGTTGTTGTAATGAAGCAAAAATTCGCAATCTTGCATTTTCGCATCGTCGCAACTGTGTTTCGCATCAACCCGTAAATACCCATAATAATTTGTTTAATACAATTTAAAATATAGGTACAACTTTTTGTCTTCGTTTTTTTAACAAACTTGCTTCAATTAAAAAATCTCCGTAAATCAAGCATGAACTTCGTGGAATCGAAGTCAAATAAATTTGGTTAATTTTTTACTTGATTTTGTAGTCGAAACTTACCTTTTAAGAAATTAACAGGTATTGATTTAAGTGGACTCATAAGAACATATGTATAAGATTAAGTTTAAAATTAAGTTAATATTATAATATATGAAATAAAGTTTTTATTGGGTGAAATCACATTGCTTTTCATTTCTCCAATACATATTACATTTTGTTCTATATGCTATTAAAAAAGAATAGTTTCGTAAATAAGTGCATATAGAACAAATTATTTTTTTTTAAATGCATTTTACTCTAAAAAACGCTTCCAAGGATGAACATTTTTTTTGACAGAAAAAACCACAAACTCTTGAACTTAAATTGGTAAGAAAATCGCGGTAGATTTTTCGGTTCAGTTTTTTACTAAACTTTAAACTTGATTTACCAAAAAAACATTTTTGTCATATAGAACACAATAATTTGCGAACGACGATTTGTAAAAGATTCGTTATCGAATTAAAAAGAAACATTCTTTGACCAGAGACAAGTTCATAAAGGAAAGGAAACTTAACTTAACTCCTTTCATCATTTTAGAGGCAAAAGGAGTCAATTACGTCTAGTCGTCATCTAGTCATATTTTCAGCGGTACGCTTAAGTTCACTTTAGCACATGTCATAAGAGTTGGCTTCGTTTCCGACAAGGCTTTCATCTCGACTGAGAGTATGTCCAATCCATGGAAACTATCTGTGCCTTGTTGTGGCTCAATAGGTTCTTGACCTGTCTGGCTGCTTGAATAGATGTTCATCGTAATAAATTCTGCAAGTCCAAAAGCTTAAAGATTGTGTATAAAGTCATCTTTTAAGCTTACGAGTTCCAGCAACAGTTACCCTCCATGTTCTACAGCCATACAAGAGAACTGATTCAACATTTTAGTGAAAAATATACAGCTCATGGTTGTGCTGATTATATTGGAGCTCTAGATATTGAAAGTATACCAAACCCTGCTATAGCCTTGACAAGACGGGTATTCAAGTCCACTTTAGTACTTTGGGAAACTATCGACTTGCTCAAGGCGCTTGCCTGCGCTGCAAATAGTCCTTTGAGCGTAGATGATTTTATCTGCAAGGCAGGAACGTCCCCAATATACATGTTTTTATCCACTTTGCACTTCCATGTTAAGAACCATTTGATGCAGCTGCAGAATTTTGTGTAAAAATTAACAAATATGGTCGATGTAGTCCAGGTCCGTCAGCTGTGAAGTTATAAAACATTGGATCCTATTCTTTCTTATCCTTGGCTGCTTGAATAGCGTCGCTTAATACTTACCACTAGAAAGAGAAAATGATAAAAGCTTTACTTCAGTGCCATAAGACACTTGGCTTTTATGAAGAAAATGGTATTTGTCATGTTGATAAGGGAATAACACTCTCGAACTTTTTTCCTGATCAAAGTTCCTTAGTGTTAAAAACTTGCGACTTGAAAAAACAAAATTGGTATTTTTTTGTTTTTCAACCCATTCCGGCCTACCTCCGTGACCTTTAGTAAACGTAAAAAATCGATTTTTTGCAATTTTTGCCGCATATCATCCAAACTATTGAAGTCACGTCTTTGCAATGTATATAAAAATTGTATCTAATTTGAATACGAACATTTGGGTATACTATCTGAGACATCTGGTTCCCGAGATATATATTTTTATAAGAAAAATCGGCGGTGTATCAAAATTCCAATTTTTTTTTTACTTTTTGATTTTTATTACAAAAAATATTTCAGATACGATATTGAAATGTTCTACACCAATTATCATTAATGCATTACTCATCTTTAAGTACGAAACACTTAACACTAAGACTTTATCTTAATCCATACCAGCCCAACTGCCCTAATATACCCTACTTTTCGTCAATTTTTTTCACGTTTTGCGGCATTTTATTCATACTTTGAAGTGATGTCACTGCAATGTTTTAAAAAATTGCAGATAATTTGAATACGAATATTACTACTTAGCTCTTTACTAAATTTTACATTTTTTTTATATTTTAACAAAAAAAAAAAAAAAAAAACTCGATACCGATCTTGTAGCATGTAACGGTCTTAAAAGTAGATATTTTCAGTTTAACAGATTTTATGATTTTAATTTTATATCAGGTCAGAAGGAAGGGTAGCACGCAGTGACTCTCGGCTCTTGCTCGTCGGCTAATGGGGTGGTTCGTTCTCCTTCTTTAAGATAAAAAAAATATCTAAACTACAAATTTATTACTTTAAATTTGCGTGCTGAGAGAGGATAGAAAAGGGAATAGGAGAAGGTACACAAAATAAGAAAAGAAAAGGCTCATTGTATCTAGAAGATTAGCATTTTATAAAACACTTGTTTGTTTTATAGATGACAAAACAACAACACTTTGCCCACCCAGCCATGATCAGATTAATAACCAACTCAATACAGTTCTGATCCCTTTAACCATGTCAGACCACTGTTGACATGCAGAAAATCAAAATGTTAATTTAGGAATTAATTATTTTTTTATTTAACTCAAAAAATTCAAATTTTAACCCATGGCTACAAAGTTATATTCTAGGATACTAATTATTTTTACGTTATTATTATTGTTACATAATTTATAGAATTTTAAGCAAAAACATATTTTATATATATAGAAAAATATTTTTAAATTTTAAAAAGAAATATTCATGCAAAAGGTAGGTAAATAATTACAGAATTGTACAGGTAAATAACAAAAAAAGAAAAAAATTAATAACATAATCCAATGTTTTTTGAATTCTTAAATATACAGCAGTTTTTTCAAAAATAATATTTTTAAAGCAATTCAAAAAAAAATCATTAAAATATCGATAACTATTTGATTAAATGGTAACTAAGCGGAAATCGCAAAATAAGTAGTATCCAATGTAATTAAAATTAAAAAGAAAAGTAAGAGTGCAAGGGTTAAGACATTTTTTAAGTTAAGTTTAAATAACACAAACAGCTGTTCGCAATATATAAAAATTCAAGTTCAAGGTTACTCTGACCTAGTTTTAAGAACAACTATTTTGTTAAAAAAAAAAAAAAAAAAAAAAAAAAATATTTAAAATAAAATTTCTTTAAAAAAACTTACATGCTCTCCTTATTGAGTGTCTTATGATGCGAGATTCCCACGAAGAAAGATCTTTCTGCGCTGTGGACTCAGATGTCAAAAATAATTGCATGATATATATGTTTCAAGAGCACTGAGATAAATAAATATATCACTAAAATTATTCGTTTTTTTTCACTACTTGTTTTGTTAATTCCAGCCGTTGATTTTTTTTTTAAGTTTTAAGAATAGATTTAAAATTTAATTTTATACGAATTTTTTTCATTTTAAAATTAAGTTAATTAAATAATAGATCAAGAAATAATAGTTTATACATGCTCAAAAAAAATCAACATGCCGACAAAAATAAAAGTTATCGCATGAGAGAAATTATTATGTGCAATACATATAGAGCAGGGCTGGGCATTCTAACACAGTCACATTTCATTTTGTCTTGTTAGTATTGGTGCGCTCTCCAATCGCGCACACTGAGCGAAAAAGTTGTCACAATTGGCAAGATTTATAAATATTTATTTTTATTTTATGTTTTTATTTTTAGTCATTGGTATTATTCATTATTTCTTCTATGTCAACCTTGAAACTCCAGCATTTTTTTTAAATAAATCTCCTAAATGTTGATCGCTAAGTTGCGTTGCTTGCTTAAAATAGCTTTCACTATTTAGAAGACACTTTCGCACCAATATGTTGATCCAAACATTGAAATATAATTCTATGATTATATGAATATGAAAAATTCGTTTATTGTTTTTTTAAAAAGTCTTTAATTCTTAAAAAAGTATTGAAAAATTAAGAAGGAACGTGAATGAACCATGTAAAACAAATCTTAATAGCTAATATGTTTTAATTATATGAAAACTTAATATATACGAATATGAAATTCTACAAAATAAAAAAATATGTGCATAAGAATTATGAATCTACAACTCAAGAAGTTGGTTTTTCACGAGTGTACATAAAATTTGCAGCGCAAAGCGACATAGATCCTCACACCACCATCGTCAGCGAACGACTGAATTATATTCTCTTCTGATGTGAGCTTTGTGTACATGAGAAAAGTTACGCTCACAGAGAGCTCAGTGAGCTATGGAGTGCCCTGCGCTGATATAGAGGTATGTGTGCAACAAAAAATCTAAAATGGAGTATAATAAATATGCTTAAATTATTACTTTCGTTTTTTTTTTCACCATTATTTTTTTATGTTATTATTTATATATATAATAAATTTAATTTAATTACTTTAAGTTTTTACTTTTGATTCAGGCTTTATTTTTTCGTATTGTTCTTTATTTCTTTTTTTTTTTTTTTTTAAGTCAGTTAAAATTTGTATACATTAGTTTTCCACTTATTTTTCTTTAATTTTAAATCAAACACTATATTCTTTATTTTCATTTTACTAAATTTAAAATATTAATTCAAACTATAAATTAACGCAATTTTCTTTCGAATTGTTACTGCTCACCATTTTGAATCTGCTCACAACCTCCTCACAACCTGAATCCATTTTACGTCTCGAGAGAGTTGAGTTTTCACTCAAATGCATCCAAGATCGCATGCGATAAATTTGTCCTCTGGTGACTTCTAACAAAGTTATGTTGAATTTATGTTGATTTAATATAAAACATTTTCTTTAAAATTTAAGGCTTGTTTAAAGAATTCAAAAAGAATTTCCGAACAAGCTCGAGTTTTTAACCAATTATGACGAATCGGTTAAAGGCTTATTTGAAGGATTTGTGCCAATCTATAGGTTTGGAAACAAACAGGTTTATAATAAAAAATCGATTAAACTAATATGCAAAATTTACCCGCAATCGGATTGGCACAGATATTTTGTAGAACAGATTGAATGAAGAATTTTACAGGATTGCTAATAATAAATAGCTCCCAAAGGAATGAGTTAATCTTAAATTTAATATTTTATCAATTAATCTCTCTGAGTTAACTTATCTCTTTTTTTTATGTTTGCAATATAACTTACGTTAGCAATAAGATCCAATGGATTCAGCTTATTTAGGTGGGATTATTTAAATTTATATAATTTTTAGTATTATTTTAAGTAAACTTTACTTATAACACAGTATGACAAAATCAATTTTTTTGAGTACACATGAGAAATGTTAACAGAATATGAAAATAGGCTTAAAATAAAGAAATACGTGTCTCGGCGATTTGCTGTAGCACGTCAGAATTTTGAGAAAATCGATTTTAAAGATTCGAAGGATCGTGGTGGTTCACTTGTAACGTAGTACTATTATAAAAAGTTCTATAAAAACAGAATGGGTGAACCGATTTAAGTGCTTGAGCCAGTTTTGAAAAGGGAATTAAATTTGGATTTGTTTTTATAAAAAAAACATTTTTTCTGCTAGATGGCGCTTTAATTTTCATGTAAAATTAAAAAATATCCAAAAAATGTACGAAATTCCTTAAAAATACAATGTTGTTGATTTGAAATCCAATAACTAAAGTAGAATCTTTTTCGCTGGCCGGGAATTGCTTGATTCAGCGATTCGGGGCTAAGAGCCAGATGAAACTAAAAATATTATTATTCAATTTCAACGAGCTTACAGATCGGGGTTTCTGCAATTAGAAAAAATTAAAACAAGTCGTCTGGGATTTGAACCATATGGCGGTCGATTGTTTCGAAGATTGTCATTACTTCTTATCTGCGCCTTAACGTTCTAAGCCAACGACCAACCTTTTTACTTTGTCACTAATTGCTAATACTAAATACTAATATACTAAAATACTAAATAAATACTTAAATAAATACTAAAATACTAATTCAAAATGATGTATTTAGGAGTTTATTGAATCCTGTTGAAAAACGTGCATGGGATGGTTTCATTGATGTCGTACACAATTTTTTGGGAAATTAGAAAGCGGATAACTACAAAGATATTGTTAAAGAAATGGTTTCAGCTTATGGTGAAATGAAAGTTAACATGTCTTTAAAAATTCATTTTTTGCACAACCATTTAGACTTTTTTCCTTCAAATTTGGGTGATTTAAGCGATGAGCATGGAGAACGCTTCCATAAAGATATTGTTACAATAGAAAATCGTTTCAAAGGAAAAGACATGACTCACATGCTTGCTGAATATTGTTGGAATTTATGCCGTGATACAAAACCTGAAGTTTACACACGAAAAACTAAACGACCAACATTTTTGACACAAAATAATAGTTAAGATATCATATTAATTTTTGTATTTTTACATTACATTTACCTTAAATTGAATTACATTACATTTTTGGATATTATTTTTTGTATTTTTACATTACATTTACATTACATTGAATTACATTACATTTTTGGATATTTTTTAATTTTACATGAAAATTAAAGCGCCATCTAGCGGAAAAAAATGTTTTTTTTTTATAAAAACAAATCCAAATTTAATTCCCTTTTCAAAACTGGCTCAAGCACTTAAATCGGTTCACCCATTCTGTTTTTATAGAACTTTTTATAATAGTACTACGTTACAAGTGAACCTCCACGATCCTTCGAATCTTTAAAATCGATTTTCTCAAAATTCTGACGTGCTACAGCAAATCGCCGAGACACGTATTTCTTTATTTTAAGCCTATTTTCATATTCTGTTAACATTTCTCATGTGTACCAACCACTGTCGTACTGTGTAATAAGCACTTGAAATTAAACTTTAATTTTCAGTTTCAGATTTTTTTTTTATTTTTGGTTTAATAAAACTAAAAGTAAAGAAAACTGAAGTTTTCACTATGCAGTCACAATTAGAAAAGATCGAGAAACGTTTACTTCTAAGCTAAGAAACCTCGACCACGCCACATTTTCCCGCAAAATTATATTTTAGCGGATTTTATTATATACTAGTAAACGAAATATGATAAAAATTTGGAAAGAAGCAATTAGCTATTGAGTATGTTGAAGATGAGCTAGTGTGGTGAGTTGCAATTTTGACTTGTAGATGGCACTTTCGCCGGAAGTTAAACTTCTTTTATTATTGAAAAAGACAATGGAAGTTATTTCACATTTTTGCTACAAGCGCCATTATAATCTCAAAGTGTTCCACACTGCACTTTTTCAATGTTTTTTGGTTCCTGAACTGATAGAATTAAAATTACTGCATAGCCTACTCAATTACTACTTAAACATTTCATACACTCTTTGGAACATTTTTGAAACCCTGTCGCTTTGAATCCGGGTTGCTGCGTTTGGCTGTTTCGTTATTTTTGGATTTCAGTCGTATCGCTTTTGAATTGAGGCGTTTGGCTGTCGTTGTTTCATTCGTTTTCTTGGCTGTGTTGTGGCAAAACCGCTCAATTTCTAGTTTGTGCAACTACTCGTATAAAGTGGAAGTGTATTGAATAAAAAAAAAGGGAATGCTTCGTCGAAAGGTAGAAATATTAAACCATGATCCTGGTGAAGTTTACCAACAAGTGAAGATGTGATTTTAGAGCTTCATTACGCGAAGCAACATAAAAAGTTAGACTGAAAAGAAGCCAAAACAAGTGAATCGTTAGAAGTTATAAACTTTTGGAACAAATAAAAATAAATAAATAACTGGGCATTTCAGCCCTTGAAAGGACTTTGACCTAGCTTCTTATGATCAATTGAATCAATAGCGGCCACGCACTTTAACCAACTATGCCACGGACGCCACTAAACAAAGTTTAGTGTAAGACTTTTTGGAACAAAGCCAAGAATATTTCTCAAAGAGTTTTTGCTCAAAGACCCTTTAAAAGTCTACGCTACGGTAAGTATAGGAATTTAGCATCACCCAGCTAGCGTAAGAGGTGTACTACATATTTACAGGGTCATAAAATTGTCACGGTTTCTGGTATCCCTTGTACCAGCAGAAACTATGAGCGAGTTCAACAAATGCATTCATCGCAATGGCTTTTTTGCACAAACTAAAATTATTCTTTAGGCGATGAGCAACGACGATCAATTCATTCGTTGGCATATCGCCAAATTTTGGATGGACGTTGACATTATACGCTGGCAAAAAGTTTGACCCGGCCAAAAAGCACCACCATTTTACGCAGTCTTCTGATTACAAAAGACGACTTTTTGTACGACTGGAGAAATATAAAATCACTGATCCTCAGTTCGACTGTGAATTCGTTAGCGATCCAAAAAAAGTTTCACTTTAGTGCAGCTAGTGATAAAAAAAACTGATTCACTTATGAGTGTCAAAACAAGCTATTTTTTACCTAAAAAAAGGTTCACAAGCCCAGTCAGAAAGTTACTTTACCTCACTGAGTATTTAGTTCAGTGGGTATTGTTAAAACATTCGCTGGACACAATACAATATGGCGCAAAGGAAGAACAAACACGCTTGTTTAAAATAATTTCAAGGGGGAAAAAATTACCAACTTCATTGTGCATAGTTTGTTCTCTCTAATTAATCATCGGGCTGTGTGTACATTTCATTTCCGGTTTTGCGAGTGCAGCGTAATAATAAAATTGCAAAAATTGGAAATGTCGTAAAATATGCACCTTTCCCTTGAATCTCAAAGTTGCAACATTATTCAAATTTAACTTTGACTGTATCGCAGCTGCAAAATTTTCATGAATTCCACATTAAAATGTAATCAAGCGAAAAATAAAGCAAAGAAAAAGACAAAAAAAAAATCCAAACTCATTTGTTACTAAATTCGAACTTGTGACATTTTACAATAATTTTTGTCCTTCGGTTTCGAATTGAGCTTTTGACGCTATTGTTTAATTTGGACACGCTGTGACATTTTAAAAAAATGCCTAAATAAATTAATTTAATATCCTTGAAAATGAAAAGAGTCACTAGCGAGCTTTTTTTATTATTTTGGTCAAAAATAATTTTTTTTTTATTTTTTATATTTTAATACTTGTGGAATTGCTAAATAAATAAATTTGTGCGTGTTCTATAGAAGCAAAAATAAAGTCACGAAAAAATTTAAACTTTATTTAAACATCGTACTTATATTTTGCATGCTTCAATTGTGATATGCTTGCAATTTATTCTGCTGTGATTTATTATTTTATATTTATCTCTTTGAATGGCATTAAATCTAAATGCAATTCAAGACAAGCAGACAATAAAAGCGTCAGGAAATTCAATTGTTCTATGCTTTTCGCTGTGGCACTCTGAGAGCAGCTAGTGGGCTTACGGCAGGGTTACCATTAACGAATGAGTTAATAATAAAAACGTGATTCTACTGGATATAAAAAGAGCTTTTAGTTATTATTTATGAGAATATTTCTGAAAATATTTTGTGTTATCTAACTCTAACTCTAACTCTAACTCTAACTCTAACTCTAACTCTAACTCTAACTCTAACTCTAACTCTAACTCTAACTCTAACTCTAACTCTAACTCTAACTCTAACTCTAACTCTAACTCTAACTCTAACTCTAACTCTAACTCTAACTCTAACTCTAACTCTAACTCTAACTCTAACTCTAACTCTAACTCTAACTCTAACTCTAACTCTAACTCTAACTCTAACTCTAACTCTAACTCTAACTCTAACTCTAACTCTAACTCTAACTCTAACTCTTACTCTAACTCTAACTCTAACTTTAACTCTAACTCTAACTCTAACTCTAACTCTAACTCTAACTCTAACTCTAACTCTAACTCTAACTCTAACTCTAACTCTAACTCTAACTCTAACTCTAACTCTAACTCTAACTCTAACTCTAACTCTAACTCTAACTCTAACTCTAACTCTAACTCTAACACTAACTCTAACTCTAACTCTAACTCTAACTCTAACTCTAACTCTAACTCTAACTCTAACTCTAACTCTAACTCTAACTCTAACTCTAACTCTAACTCTAACTCTAACTCTAACTCTAACTCTAACTCTAACTCTAACTCTAACGCATAACTCATAAATACATAACTCATAACTTTAATATTACATAACTTTACTAAATACAAGAGCTATTTAGATCTAAAATGCTGCTGGCAAATTTCATGGATCATCCTAAATATATGTTTTAAAATACTGATTTCTGGTTCGCAGCAATGGCAGTCAAACCTCTTTAGTAACTTTAAACTCAATGTTGGCAACCTTGTTTTCACTATATTGTTTTTTTTTTATTTTTATTTTTTTGCTTGCTGTCTTCAAATTTGTTTTTTTCCTTCTTAGCATAAATAAATATAAGCTTTAAGAAAGAAAAGCAGAATAAAGCAAAGTAGGCGAATTTTGTACAAATACAAGGCGTCAAACTGACGCACAAATAAACCTCCAACCGATGAACATAAGCAACATGAAGATGGTATAAAAAAAAAAATACAAATAAAAAACATGTAGAGCAAATAAGAAAAATCTTGAGTGTAAACAAAATTACAATTAAGAAAGTAAGATGCAAAACAATAACAACAACAACAACAATTACACCAGCAAACAAGCTAAATAAATGCCTTGCAGAAGCTCAAAGAGGGAACTTAAAGCTTAATTGCTTTTGAAGCTTTGCAGCTTAATATTTTTCGTGTCTTCTTTAATTAGTTGTGCTAAAGTTACCTGTAGTTGCTACACCACGTACATATATCCTCGCTTATGCTAAGCATGTATTGGTGCGTCGGTATGACTGTGTGTGTGTGTGTGTGTGTGTATGTGTGTGCTTGTTTGCATTGATGTGCGTTTGTTTGCACGAGTACGTGCTGGCTGTGGTATGACTCTACGCTGAAGTATGCTTGAAAAATGAAAACGTTAGAAAATCGCTCAGTGTCAAAAACAAGAACAACAAAAACAACAACAACAACAACAACAACAACAACAACAACAACAACAACAACAACAACAACAACAACAACAACAACAACAACAAACAACATTGCTCAACGTTATTGTCAATGTAAATAAAATTTCTTTGATTTCCATTTAGGATGTAATTTTTGATTGAAGCAAAATCACTTTGAGTTCACACAGTACATCAGAGAGAAGAGGGTGTAGAGTGCTATGGCAGTATAAGTGCTATGAGCATTGTTAAACTTTTTATAGAAATTCAGAATTCAGTGCGTGAAAAAAATGATAAAAAATGTCAAATGTATTGAAAAAAAATTAAGTAGATTAAATAAATGCCTTAAGTTTTGTTGCTAAGAAATTAATGCACAAAAAATTTTTTTATCTATTATTTCAAAAACAAAATTATGGGGGGAAAAAAACAGAAGCATATTTCTCGATATGCATTTTATTATGAATTTAAAAATTTTATAATATTTTCTGTTTAATATTTTGTCGTAACAACGTTATGGTACTACCGCTCAGGTTTCCAAAAAATTGAACAATAAGAATTTTTCTCAAAATTGCATGGAATTGTTATTCAATGAGAGTATAGGTGTTATGATTAATGTTATGAAGAGTAATGGTTAATATTTTGAACTTTTGAAAAAAAAAAAAAAAGTTAAAGAGATCATCGAAATGTGGAGGGAGCTACTTAAGCAACGAATCGTCAAATTTGTTACATGGAATTCTAATATGGAGTAGGTGCTACGGTAAAAATACAACACGCCAGTAAAGGCTAGTTCTTAGATATCCTGGCAAAATTTGAAAAAGAATTCATGATGTCATGAGGCTGCGAAGAGAGCCGGTACAAGATCGAAAATGCATCAATCATGCAACAGTGTTGCATGGAATTATTACTCGGTGAGTTTATGCGCCACGGTAAGTGTTTTAAAACAGAAATGAAGGCCTTATACCAGGCCTTATACTTGTCCTCATAAATAATGACATTAGCTGCGTTCGATTCGCCAGTGCTCAACTCAATTACGAAAAAAGAAATTGATATTCATTTAGCTGTTACTTGTTGAATAGTTGGTAACACTTTTGTTTTGACAAATCACATGAAGTTTACCATTAAATAAAATTGAAAACGAAGAAACTGTTTGAGGGAGGTGATACCTTTAGACAGGGTGAAATTAATCTGTTTAATGAATTTTTTCCAATTTGATAACATAATTGGCTAATTTTTTTATTTTCCTATTTATCTTTTTAGTACACCTTTGAACTGCAAAAAGTAAAAGTATTTTAATTTTTTTTTTTTTTTACAAAATGGCGGCTCTGCAGAGTATCTTCTCGGGCTTTTGCTGCCAGGCATCTAGAAGTGCTGCAGGTATCAACATTTTTCCACTTCTCTGAAACAAAACCTGTCAAAATTTCGCTTGATCGGTCAGCAACAACTTTTTGAGTTACAGTATGAGCATTTTTTGAAAAGTGGTTTCAAGATCACCTTTAAATTTTCAATACGGTAAAACTATCAGTTTGAGTGACGCACGGGTCAAATCAAATCCATAAAATAGCCCGTCGGCCTCCTCAAAACGCTGATTATCTTAAAGTTTTTTCTTGCTGCTGTTTTCGAGCTGTACGAGCTGCTTTTAACTCTTTTGGTTCTGCTTCGCTACTCATGCTTCATCGGTGTTTTTGACGAAAAGTTTCAAATAGGTGCCAATAAATTTACCCAACTCGTTCATAAGCTTCAGAATGGAGGTGTGGCCTCCAATAAACATTTCAGAACCAATGTAAGCTGAAATCTTGGCAATTTTTAGGCCGGATTTACAATCTTTGTGAAAGAAAAATTGCTCTACCCCAAGCCCCTCCAACTACCTCAAAAGTGACGGTTTCGAACTTGGAAGTTTTTGACCATAACTGCGTAAATATTCAATATTTTGCTTTTTCCTTTTGACAGTATATGTATGTTTAATATGTTATACATTGGAAATTTTTAATTTTTCCAAAATGATAAAGGTATCTTCCCCCCATAAAAAAAAAGAATTTTTTTTTGTTTACTCACGTGACAGAATCTATTACATTTTACCATATCCCATACACAAATCAACTAAAAACTAAGAACTTGGTAACGCAACTTTACTCAACTCCACTGGTAATTGATCGATTCTATGCTCAAATAGCTGTAGACTTTGTTGTTGTTTTCCCATAGAAATTATGAAATCAGCGAAATTAATTGAGTATATGCTGGCGAATCGAACGCAGCTATGGTTGCATGAAATTATTGGTCACTGAATATAAGTGCTACAATAAATTTTATTTTACGATAACAAAAAAGGATTTCTAGGTCTCATAATAAAAATTAAAACAAAAACAAAGAGTTGGCTGTTTCGTGGACACACCCGTAGGTTTTAACGTGACGGTGTTTCTAATTGTTGTTTTTTTTTTTTTGGTGTTTTTGTTGTTGTTGATGTTGATTTTGATGTTAATGTTGATGTTGATGTTGATGTTGATGTTGATGTTGATGTTGATGTTGATGTTGATGTTGATGTTGATGTTGATGTTGATGCTGATGTTGATGTTGATGTTGATGTTGATGTTGATGCTGATGTTGATGTTGATGTTGATGTTGATGTTGATGTTGATGTTGATGTTGATGTTGATGTTGATGTTGATGTTGATGTTGATGTTGATGTTGATGTTGATGTTGATGTTGATGTTGATGTTGATGTTGATGTTGATGTTGATGTTGATGTTGATGTTGATGTTGATGTTGATGTTGATGTTGATGTTGATGTTGATGTTGATGTTGATGTTGATGTTGATGTTGATGTTGATGTTGAAGTTGATGTTGATGTTGATGTTGATGTTGATGTTGATGTTGATGTTGATGTTGATGTTGATGTTGGTGTTGATGTTGATGTTGATGTTGATGTTGATGTTGATATTGATGTTGATGTTGATGTTGATGTTGATGTTGATGTTGATGTTGATGTTGATGTTGATGTTGATGGTGATGTTGATGTTGATGTTGATGTTGATGTTGATGTTGATGTTGATTTTGATGTTGATGTTGATGTTGATGTTGATGTTGATGTTGATGTTGATGTTGATGTTGATGTTGATGTTGATGTTGATGTTGATGTTGATGTTGATGTTGATGTTGATGTTGATGTTGATGTTGATGTTGATGCTGATGTTGATGTTGATGTTGATGTTGATGTTGATGTTGATGTTGATGTTGATGGTGATGTTGATGTTGATGTTGATGTTGATGTTGATGTTGATGTTGATGTTGATGTTGATGTTGATGTTGATGTTGATGTTGATGTTGATGTTGATGTTGATGTTGATGTTGATGTTGATGTTGATGCTGATGTTGATGTTGATGTTGATGTTGATGTTGATGTTGATGTTGATGTTGATGTTGATATTGATGTTGATGTTGATGTTGATGTTGATGTTGATGTTGATGTTGATGTTGATGTTGATGTTGATGTTGATGTTGATGTTGATGTTGATGTTGATGTTGATGTTGATGTTGATGTTGATGTTGATGTTGATGTTGATGTTGATGTTGATGTTGATGTTGATGTTGATGTTGATGTTGATGTTGATGTTGATGTTGATGTTGATGTTGATGTTGATGTTGATGTTGATGTTGATGTTGATGTTGATGTTGATGTTGATGTTGATGTTGATGTTGATGTTGATGTTGATGTTGATGTTGATGTTGATGTTGATGTTGATGTTGATGTTGATGTTGATGTTGATGTTGATGTTGATGCTTATGTTGATTTTGATGTTGATGTTGATGTTGATGTTGATGTTGATGTTGATGTTGATGTTGATGTTGATGTTGATGTTGATGTTGATGTTGATGTTGATGTTGATGTTGATGTTGATGTTGATGTTGATGTTGATGCTGATGCTGATGTTGATGTTGATGTTGATGTTGATATTGATGTTGATGTTGATGTTGATGTTGATGTTGATGTTGATGTTGATGTTGATGTTGATGTTGATGTTGATGTTGATGTTGATGTTGATGTTGATGTTGATGTTGATGTTGATGTTGATGTTGATGTTGATGTTGATGTTGATGTTGATGTTGATGTTGATGTTGATGTTGATGTTGATGTTGATGTTGATGTTGATGTTGATGTTGATGTTGATGTTGATGTTGATGTTGATGTTGATGTTGATGTTGATGTTGATGTTGATGTTGATGTTGATGTTGATGTTCATGTTGATGTTGATGTTGATGTTGATGTTGATGTTGATGTTGATGTTGATGTTGATGTTGATGTTGATGTTGATGTTGATGTTGATGTTGATGTTGATGTTGATGTTTATGTTGATGTTGATGTTGATGTTGATGTTGATGTTGATGTTGATGTTGATGTTGATGTTGATGTTGATGTTGATGTTGATGTTGATGTTGATGTTGATGTTGATGTTGATGTTGATGTTGATGTTTCTGTCTGTGATCACGATTACGGCCGTAATTTTCAAGCTATCAACACAAAATTAGATATTTAAGCTTTTATTTAAAAAATAAAGGTTAAGTTTGAAAATGAGCCAAATCGGATGAAAACCATGCTTACCTCCCATATAAAGTGACTTTATCACAACGGTAAAATCTCTTATAATTCCATAAAAATTAACATATGGACTTGAAATTGTGCGTATGAATTTTGGTGTTTAATGTACACTCTGAGTGTAAAATTCAATCAAATCGGTTGAAAACCACGCCTACCTCCCATGCAAAGTTACTTTATCAAAAAGTTAAAATTCTTTAAATTCCACAAAAATTAATTTATGCACTTGCAATTTTGCATATGAACTTTGCTATATAATATGTACTCTGTGTATGAAATTCAACCAAATCGAGTGTAAACTACACCCACCTCCTATACAAAGCGACTTTATCAAAAAACAAAAGGACGTGGGGGTATTTTAACTTCGGCCCAGTCGAAGATCATTTCTTACTAGTTTTTTGTTATTTTTATCATGTGCCCAAAGTAAATTCCATGCAACGTTTTTCATGGTTGTAGTCTTTTTACTGCATTTTGTGGTGGCCACCCTGAAACCATGACTATAAGAACTTTTTTTGCATATTAGTTATGAGGCGTAATAATACATCTATGCTGTCGTAAATTAAAATTTACCGCAGCACTTCTCCTGAGTGAGTTATAATTCCATGCAACGATATTACATTTCTGTTACATAAGCTGCTATATTAACAACCTGATGACGTCAGAATTTTTTTTTTAAGTTTTGTCGTAAAGCCAAGCATAAATCCTTTATTTTCTAACTTATAAACGCACCGAGTAAAAATTCAATGCAACGCCGCTGCATGAATGTCGCATTGTCAATCTTTGAGCGGCTCTCTCTGTGTCTCCATGACGTCAGAAATTTTTTGTCTAATTTTGTTGTAAGGGCTTAGAGCAGGCCTTTATTGGTGTATCATAATTTTAGTCCTAGCACTAATACTCAGCGAGTAATTATTCCATGTGACAAATTTTCAGTTGCGTTGCTTAAGCAGTTCTCACCGCGTCCCGATGATGTTTTGAATTGTTGTTTTATTTTTAATATGAAGTCAAAGAATGAACCTTTAAGGTCGTATCAGTTTTTAGTCATAGCTCTTATACTCAGCGAGTAATAACTCAATGCACCGCCGATGAATTTTTAAAAATACATTTTTGAATTTCTATGGAAACCTGTGCGGTAAAACATAACAACATTTTTTGTTGTACTGTGTATCATATCAGTAGAATATCTCGGTGAATATCAAAATCCATTTGAAGCGACTTGCTTTACTTAACCACAGTATTTGAGGTAAAAAACTAAAATTTCCCAAATTTTTAGAAAGCTAGCGAAAGAATTTAATACCATTCCTTAAGTTGCTATCTTCCCAGCCATGTTGCTAAACCACAAATTTTATTTTCGCTACTCTAAGTACAGACATTTCTTAGAATAAGTAGCACAAAGAAGCACCGCAATAAAAGTCAACATTTCCAAAGAGGCTTCGTAGAAAAACGTGCCGCCACATCAGCTCAAGCATCGAGCGTTAAGTGAATCTTAAAGTGACACCTAGTCAACTAGTAGTCATCTAGTCAGAGTACTATACTCTGAAAATTTTTATGATCATTACATATAAATGGTGGCACATATGATGGTTGTGTGAAACTATTTCAATAAATTTTTTTTGCTACCTTCTTTCACAGAACTATCAAAACACGTGCGTGGTCCTTAAGAAATTGCAAAATCGTAAAATTCAAGACATTTACGTTCAATCTTGTCGTACACTCTTGTCGACTCACGCTGAAAGTCTCTCGAAGTCATCGTTGTCGTCGTCGTCGTTGTCATTGTGGCTGCTCACATTTATGTGACCTTAACTTAATATATGTAATAAAATGTTGTGCTTAAAGAGGAGGAAAGACATGCAAGACAAGGCTACCGAAGACGGTTAATATTTCAAATATACGACCTTTCGGATGTCGGCTGCTTTGTGTGGTTAGAGAGTAGTTTAAAGGGTAAAATTTTTGGGTTGTTTCCCAAATATGGTATTTTACAGTGAGATATGATCTTAAGGTTAAAAAGTGACACTCGAAGAGAAAAGTTTATAGCTTGCGATAAAGAAGTACATTTGAAGTACAAACTTTATGTAAAATTATTTTAAATTGGTGAATAAAGTTGTGTGTATGTGTGTGTGTGTCCTTGCCTAACTTTTTCCTTTTTCTGGGTTTTGAAAAAGTACTGCTATTAAAAGTGATTCTTTTTTTTTGTGCTTTCATCAAGTACAAAAGCATCAAGTTCTTGCCACTTGATGCCACTTGAGTTTTGAGCTTTCTGTTTAGAGCCAATGCTGACAAGCTAAGAGTTAATTAAGTGCACTTAATTTTTTAATATCTGTTAGTTTTTCCTGCATTGCTTGAAATGTTTTCTTTTTCCGCTGTCAGCATTGTTAACTTTGTGTTTATTTTGCATCACATGCTGTTTAGTTACCCTTGGCTCCCCACCCCAGATTTGAATTCTGTGCTGCATTAAGAAAATACCGCTACTTTTGCTTGTTTATTTAAAATCCTTTTTTTAAAGCTTTTTGTGGTATTTTTTGTTTCTTTTTGTCCGCAGCTTTTTGGCCATAAGCTGCTGTGCTTTGAGGTTTCAGCTGCAGTTGCCAGACCCTGCCAGACTGATGGCTGCCGTTCTTCTTCTCTTCTTCTCTTGTTCTTCTTATTTTTCTTCATTTTTTCAGTTGCTGTTTCATGCTTTGCAAAACGCGAGCATTTGGTTTTTGTTTTCATTACAACTTGAGCTGAAATATGAAAAAGCTTAACCCATACAATGCCGCAGGAGACGCACAAATGCTGTAGGACATTGCAGGCGCCTGCTTGTTGATGTTTGTTTTTATGTTTTTTAGTTGTTTTTTTTTTTGTTGCCCCGGTTATTTTCTGAGTGAGCGTTGATTTAATTTGCTGCAATTTATTTTGTTGAAAATGTGCGCACCAGTGTTGTTAGCCTTAATGTTGAGTGCTTTGCTGGGGCGACAAGCCATTACTGTAGGGTTTAATAATATTAAATCGACGAGCACGAAATCAGCAAAGTGTCAGATTTAATAAGTGGTAATAATCAGAACGATAAAAATGTACAAAAAAAAAAAAAAAACATAAATTGCGAAGGCGTTAGATATTAAGGCATGTTTGGGCCAAGTGTGAAGGCTAGCAAAACATTTAAATATTAGCATTTATAGTGATTTTAAATTATATGCACGTTTTTTTACGTTAATGTGGAATACGTGTGATGCTTGGGCATTTTTAACGAAAACGTAACCTAAAGGTTATTGCAAAAAAATGCTCTTTTCTAAATTCTAAAAGAGTTCCTTTAGCATTAAAAATGCCAAAACGAGGCTGTGCCACAATTCTAAATAGCATAGCTTTCTCAGGAAGCTTAGCTGTTATGAGTAATATCGAAAAAAAAATTCAGCAGTCATATTTCGAATTTTATTTTTATTGCATTATTTTTTCTGGCTTTATTTTATTACCCACAATAAACGATAATTTGTTTTCAGTTTTATTATTTTGCGCAAAATCAAAGAAAACATTAAAATAAATGACATTATTAGAGCATTCGGAATGAACTCGAAAACTTCGTAAAAACGGAAGATAATAACGAGTTTTCATATTATTGCCATTTTTGAATTTTAAAGTATTTCTACTGTCCTTAACAACAATTGTCATTAACACGTATTCTACCGAACTAACTTATATCGTCTGCTTTTACAGTTACTCTTTTTGGAAAATATTTGAAGCTAGCTTAAAAACGCAATTTTCGATGTCGAAAACAATAACTATTGAAAGCTTTTCTTTTGAGCAGAATTTTTGAGATACTTGCTGTTGTTAATAACAGATGGAAAGTAAAGTAAAAAAGGAAAGTTTCGGAAAGTAAAGTTTAAAAAAAGAAACACTAAAAATAAATATATTGATAAATTTGTATTTTGTCAGCAGGAGTTTTTGCTCTACTCAAATCCCTATTTTCGCTTATTTTTGTGCACAATTCGGGCACTAGTTCGGCCATGACATGACGAATGTTATTTTGTAATTGCGCGAGGTTTTTTCAAGTAAAAACGATCTTTTGTGTATCCCAAAAAACAAAAAAAAAAAAAAAAAAAGGTCAAGAGGTGTCAAATCGCATAATCTTGGAGGCTAACTGACATCGTCAAATCCCGAAATAAGTTATTTTGAAAAGTTCTGTTGTAACAAAGCCCTAATTCAGTGGTCCGCAAACTTTTTACCTTCCGGCACAAAATAGTTAGAAAAAAAGTCCAAGCACATAAGAAATATATTTTTTTTTATTAAATAACAGTTTTAATTCAATGAGCTTATATATGTATTTTAATTCAATTGCATACAAAACGCTCTTTTTTTGTCCCCGCTCTTTTAACTCTGTTTTTAGGTAAAAACAAAAAAAAAGTTGGCTGTGCCGTGCACACACCCGTACGTTTTGACGTGACGAAGTTTCTTGTTGTTGTTGTTAATGTTGATGTTGATGTTTGTGTTGATGTTGATGTTGATATTGATGTTGATGTTGATGTTGATGTTGATGTTGATGTTGATGTTGATGTTGATGTTGATGTTGATGTTGATGTTGATGTTGATGTTGATGTTGATGTTGATGTTGATGTTGATGTTGATTTTGATGTTGATGTTGATGTTGATGTTGATGTTGATGTTGATGTTGATGTTGATGTTGATGTTGATGTTGATGTTGATGTTGATGTTGATGTTGATGTTGATGTTGATGTTGATGTTGATGTTGATGTTGATGTTGATGTTGATGTTGATGTTGATGTTGATGTTGATGTTGATGTTGATGTTGATGTTGATGTTGATGTTGATGTTGATGTTGATGTTGATGTTGATGTTGATGTTGATGTTGATGTTGATGTTGATGTTGATGTTGATGTTGATGTTGATGTTGATGTTGATGTTGATGTTGATGTTGATGTTGATGTTGATGTTGATGTTGATGTTGATGTTGATGTTGATGTTGATGTTGATGTTGATGTTGATGTTGATGTTGATGTTGATGTTGATGTTGATGTTGATGTTGATGTTGATGTTGATGTTGATGTTGATGTTGATGTTGATGTTGATGATGATGTTGATGTTGATGTTGATGTTGATGTTGATGTTAATGGTTATGTTGATGTTGATATTGATGTTGATGTTGATGTTGATGTTGATGTTGATGTTGATGTTGAGGTTGGTGTTGGTGTTGGTGTTGGTGTTGGTGTTGGTGTTGGATTTGGAGTTGTTGTTGGATTTGGAGTTGGTGCTTTGCTTTTAGTTTTTTGTTTTGCTTCCGCATGGGTTGTGCTCTCATTTCAATTAATCCAGCAAAAGTGATGCATATGCGTCACATTAGGCGGTTCCCTGAGGGTCTTTGACACGCCATCAATTTTTATTTTTTATTTTTGTCATATGCCCGAAGATCTCACCTTCGTTTTCGTTCCTTAAAATTTACCGTTGCACCAGTAGTCACAGAGTAAAAAATCCATGCAACGTTTTTTCATGGCTGTAGCATTTTTACTGCATTATGTGATTGCATCCCTGAAATCATGACAACAAGATTTTTTTTTTTTGTAATTTAGTCGTAAAGCGTAATAACACATCCATGCTGTCGTAAAATAAAATTTACCGTAGCGCTCCTCCTGAGTGAGTAATAATTCTATGCAACGATCTTACATTTCTGTTACATAAGCTGCTATATTCACGACCTGACGACGCCGGAATTTTTTTTTTATTTTCGTCGTAAAGCCATGTATAAAAACTTTATTTTCTTTTTAAACTTTTATCGTAGGTTATATACTCATTGAGTAAAAATTCAATGCAACGCCGCTGCATGAATGTTGCGTTATCGATCTTTGAGCGGCTCTCTCAGCGTCCCCATGATGTCAGAAATTTTTTGTCTAATTTTGTTGTGAGGGCTTCCAGTAGGCCTTTATTGGCGTATCGTATTTTTAATCCTCGCACTAATACTCAGCGAGTAATAATTCCATGCAACAAATTTTCAGTTGCGTTGCTTACGCAGCTCCCACTACGTCCCTATGCCGTATTAATTTTTTTTTTTTGTTTTTTTAATATAGTCAAAGAATTAACCTTTATGGTCATACTATTTTTTTAATCATAGCTTTTATACCCAGCGAGTAACAATTCAATGAAACGCAGATGAATTTTTAAAAAATTCATTTCTCAACTTTTTTGGAAACTAGAGCAGTACAACGTAATTTCGTCACGTCAAAAGAAAAAACAAAAAAAAAAATGAGAAAGCGATCACTGAAGAATATTCATTGACAAAACATATTTTTCAGAATCCTAAAATTGTTTGCATATTTGTTTTGAAGAATATTATTTTGTTCTCTCGAACTCGTTTCATATAAAAAAATGTGTCCCCAGTTACACTTTTTGATGAAAAACGTGAAAATGAGTTGAAAACAATGCAAAAATTTAACAAATAATAACTGTTTTGTAATAATAGCATTTATTTCTTACGTTTTATTTTGTTGTTATTCTCAAAACATTGTCATCGCGAATTTGGCTTTCGATTTACATTTAGTCCCCAAGCATTGTATTGAACGTCACTTTTTTTACGCTTCGTTAGTTTTAATTTAGGTGTGGTATAGATGACAAGTAAGTTATATTAAGGAAGTGCAGGGATTAGTTCTCACGAAATTCTAAAAGTTAAGTCGATTAAATAATATTAAAGTAAATTTTTTTGTGTTTTCTCAGTTCATCCTGATAAGTACGTGTAAAAATGTATTGAACGTCACGCGTAGTTTTATTAAAGCAAAAAATAGTAAATCAAAAAATCCAAGTTTAAAATCATTGTTTCATAGGTTTTGATTACTTTCTTTGTTTTCGTATATTTGCAAAATAAAATTCCTAAGAAAAAAAAACTAAAAAGTGGCAAATGTATTGAACGTCACTTTTAAGATATGTCACACCACCGGGTGAAGTATTAATTTTGTATTTCGTTTCTGTATATTGAAGAGTAAAATAGCAAAGTTAACGCCTGCTGAAAGAGCCCGAAGATATCGGGAAAAAATAAAGCTAGATAAGGAATGAAATGAAGAATATAAACGAAAGCAAAATAATGGTACCTATGTATGACTTTGACCTGATTTTTGCTTTTTGTTTTTACTAACTGATATCGCCCATTGAAGTGATTAGTTGCGCTGTTCATCTCCGGTTTGGCTCAAATATTTTTCTTGTATTGGTTTATTGATATGAAAATCAAATTTGAATTTTTAGAAAAATTGTTCATGGCCAAAATAGGCTCTATTTTGAGACAACGTAGCTCAATCAACTTGAGACCGATTACCGGTAATATAGTATCATTGGAAAAGTTATTTTATCAATTTTGAGGAAAAGTACAAAACTTTTGAAAATACTGCAATAAATTGACTTATTCTTAATTTTTTTAAGTTCAATACCATGCCAGCAACACGTGCTATAATTTTTTGACGTGACGAAGTTACGTTGTACTGATCTAGTTTCCAAAAAAGTTAAAAAATGCATTTTTTAAAAATTCATCTGCGTTGCATTGAATTGTTACTGGCTGAGTATAAGAGCTATGATTAAAAAATGGTATGACCGTAAAGGCTAATTCTTTGACTTCATTACAAAAACAAAACAAAAATTTAAAACATCATCGACTCGCAGGGGGTACTGTTTAAGCAACACAACTGAAAATTTGTTACATGGAATTATTACTTGTTGAGTATTAGTGCTAGGATTAAAAATACGATACGCCAATAAAGGTCTACTGTAAGCCCTCACAAAAAAATTGGACAAAAAATTTCTGACATCATGGGGACGCTGAGAGAGCTGCTCAAAGATCGATAACGCAACATTCATGCAGCGGCGTTGCATTGAATTTTTACTCAATGAGTGTATAACCTACGATAAAAGTTTGAAAAGTAAAATGAAGGTTTTATAAATGGCTTTACGACAAAAATAAAAAAAAATTCCGGCGTCGCCAGGTGGTGAATATAGCAGCTTATGTAACAGAAATGTAATATCGTTGCATCGAATTATTACTCACTCAGGAGAAGTGCTAAGGTAAATTTTGTTTTACGACGGCATGGATGTGTTATTACGCTTCACAACAAAATTACAAAAAAAATCTGGTTGTCATGATTTCAGGGATGCAATCACATAATGCAGTAAAAATGCTACAGCCATGAAAAAACGTTGCATGGATTTTTAACTCTGTGACTACTGGTGCAACGGTAAATTTTAAGGAACGAAAACAAAGGTGAGGTCTTCGGGCATATGACATAAATAAAAAAAAATTTGACGGCGTGTCAAAAACCCTCAGGGAACCGCCAAATATGACGCATATGCATAACTTTTGCTGGATTAATTGAAATTAGAGCACAACCAATGGGGAAGCAAAAAAAAAGATAAACGAAAAGCACCAACTACAAATTCAACAACAACTGCAACACCAACACCAACATCAACACCAACACCAACACCAACACCAACACCAACACCAACACCAACACCAACACCAACACCAACACCAACACCAACACCAACACTAACACCAACACCAACACCAACACCAACACAAACACCAACACCAACTCCAACACCAACACCAACACCAACACCAACACCAACACCAACACCAACACCAACACCAACACCAACACCAACACCAACACCAACACCAACACCAACACCAACACCAACACCAACACCAACACCAACACCAACACCAAAACCATCACCAACACCAACACCAACACTAACACCAACACCAACACCAACACCAACACCAACACCAACACCAACACCAACACCAACACCAACACCAACACCAACACCAACACTAACACCAACACCAACACCAACACCAACACCAACACAAACACCAACACCAACTCCAACACCAACACCAACACCAACACCAACACCAACACCAACACCAACACCAACACCAACACCAACACCAACACCAACACCAACACCAACACCAACACCAACACCAACACCAACACCAACACCAACACCAACACCAAAACCATCACCAACACCAACACCAACACTAACACCAACACCAACACCAACACCAACACCAACACCAACACCAACACCAACACCAACACCAACACCAACACCAACACCAACACCAACACCAACACCAACACCAACACCAACACCAACACCAACACCAACACCAAAACCATCACCAACACCAACACCAACACCAACACCAACACCAACACCAACTAAAAAAACCATCACCAACACCAACACCAACACCAACACCAACACCAACACCAACACCAACACCAACACCAACACCAACACCAACATCAACTTCAACATCAACACCAACACCAACACCAACACCAACACAAACACCAACACCAACTCCAACACCAACACCAACACCAACACCAACACCAACACCAACACCAACACCAACACCAACACCAACACCAACACCAACACCAACACCAACACCAACACCAACACCAACACCAACACCAACACCAAAACCATCACCAACACCAACACCAACACCAACACTAACACCAACACCAACACCAACACCAACACCAACACCAACACCAACACCAACACCAACACCAACACCAACACCAACACCAACACCAACACCAACACCAACACCAACACCAACACCAACACCAACACCAACACCAACACCAACACCAACAACAACACCAACACCAACACCAACACCAACACCAACACCAACACCAACACCAACACCAACACCAACACCAACACCAACACCAACACCAACACCAACACCAACACCAACACCAACACCAACACCAACACCAACACCAACACCAAAACCATCACCAACATCAACATCAATATCAACATTCACATCAACATCAACATCAACATCAACATCAACATCAACATCAACATCAACATCAACATCAACATCAACATCAACATCAACATCAACATCAACATCAACATCAACATCAACATCAAAATCAACATCAACATCAAAATCAACATCAACATCAACATCAACATCAACATCAACATCATCATCAACATCAACATCAACATCAACATCAACATCAACATCAACATCAAGATCAACATCAACATCAACATCAACATCAACACCAACTTCAACATCAACACCAACACCAACACCAACACCAACACCAACACCAACACCAACACAAACACCAACACCAACACCAACACCAACACCAACACCAACACCAACACCAACACCAACACCAACACCAACACCAACACCAACACCAACACCAACACCAACACCAACACCAACACCAACACCAACACCAACACCAACACCAACACCAACACCAACACCAACACCAACACCAACACCAACACCAACACCAACACCAACACCAACACCAACACCAACACCAACACCAACACCAACACCAAAACCATCACCAACATCAACATCAATATCAACATTCACATCAACATCAACATCAACATCAACATCAACATCAACATCAACATCAACATCAACATCAACATCAACATCAACATCAACATCAACATCAACATCAACATCAACATCAACATCAACATCAACATCAACATCAACATCAACATCAACATCAACATCAACATCAACATCAACATCAACATCAACATCAACATCAACATCAACATCAACATCAACATCAACATCAACATCAACATCAACATCAACATCAACATCAACATCAACATCAACATCAACATCAACATCAACATCAACATCAACACCAACAGCAACATCAACAGCAACATCAACATCAACATCAACATCAACATCAACATCAACATCAACATCAACATCAACATCAACATCAACATCAACATTCACATCAACATCAACATCAACATCAACATCAACATCAACATCAACATCAACATCAACATCAACATCAACATCAACATCAACATCAACATCAACATCAACATCAACATCAACATCAACATCAACATCAACATCAACATCAACATCAACATCAACATCAACATCAACATCAACATCAACATCAACATCAACATCAACATCAACATCAACATCAACATCAACATCAACATCAACATCAACATCAACATCAACATCAACATCAACATCAACATCAACATCAACATCAACATCAACATCAACATCAACATCAACATCAACATCAACATCAACATCAACATCAACATCAACATCAACATCAACATCAACACCAACAGCAACATCAACATCAACAGCAACATCAACATCAACATCAACATCAACATCAACATCAACATCAACATCAACATCAACATCAACATCAATATCAGCATCAACATCAAAATCAACATCAACATCAATATCAATATCAATATCTACATCAATATCAACATCAACAACAACAACAAGAAACTTCGTCACGTCAAAACCTACGGGTGTGTCCACGGCACAGCCAACTCTTTTTTTTTATAATTATCATTTTTTTTTTTTGTTTTTACGTTAGGTTATACCTTTCCAATGATAAAAAACGAAGATATGGTTTTAAAGGGTTCAGAAGTTATATTGTAAAACGTGGAATCTTAATGAATTTTCCATACAATTTCAACTAGCTATTGACTTTTTTAATTTTTTGTAAAAAAATAAAGAAAAAAAAAATTGGATGAAAATTGTATGTATAGCTGAATTATATACTTTATATTTACTTTCTTTTGTAAAAAAATAAACCTGTATTTTGTTAAATTCCCAAATTGATTTCAATTATTTGGTTAAGCGCAACAAAATGTATTGAACGTCGCAAAATGTATTGAACGTCACTCTGTTGTTTTTTCTGAAATTGCTTATTATTTAACAGTTTTTTATTCTTTATTGCTGCAAGTCTACTATATACTTTGAAAATAACCTCTATGTTGAGGTTGTCTTTTTGAAGAAAAATTTAAATTTTTTCCCGTTAAAATTGTAAACTATGTAGGTATTTTTGGTAAAAACTTATTATGCCTGTAACTGAAATGGCGATTTTTGAGAAAGCTGATTTAACTGATTAAATAACTCAACAAACATCACAGTAAGCTTTAATTTACAACATTTTTCAAATTTTTAGTGATTTTTCCCGTATATCTGCTGTGTGACGTTCAATACAAAAATCGTATAAAAACCATAGAAAAAATGATTTTTTGCAGGGCCTAAAAACAACTTCGAATTCTCCATTCATTTTCACTTAATTTGACTACTCTAACGGGAAAATTTAAAAAACTTTAAAAACAAAACATAAAACCTCTTTGAGTACATTTTTTTCAAAGTTTTTTTTTTATACATTTATTGTTCTATCAATATAGCTTTTTGTTATTTTTTAACATTGACTTTTAAGTAAATTTATATATTTCCGCTGAATTAAAATATTTCATATATTTTTATACCCCCGCGCTTAAAAAACGTAAATGGGGGTATATTAATTTTGTCACTCCGTTTGTAACGCCCATAAGGAGGCGTGGTAGGTATAGAAAAGTATATATATCAAAAGTATATATTCTTGATCAGCATCACCACCCGAGTTGATTTAGCCATGTCCGTCTGTCTGTCCGTCTGTCCGTCTGTCCGTCTGTCTGTGATCACGATTACAGCCGTAATTTTAAAGCTATCATCACGAAATTCAATATTTAAGCTTTTATCTAAAAAATTAAGGTCAAGTTCGTAAATGAGTCAAATCGGATGAAAACCACGCCTACCTCCCATACAAAGTGACTTTATCAAAAAGGTAAAATTTCTCTAAAATCCACAAAAATTAATGTATGGACTTGAAATTTTGCATATAGACTTTGATATATAACGTGTACTATGTGTATGGAATTCAACCAAATTGAGTGAAAACCACGCCCACCTCCCATACAAAGTGACTTTATCAAAAAACAAAAGCGAATATTTTCTGTTAAAAATATAACGAAAACGTTTTTACAGATAAACATTTTATTGATTGCTTAAGACTTTGAATATACTTTGGTTCGGCCGTGGGGGTATTTTAACTTCGGCCCAGTCGAAGATCATTTCTTACTAGTAGTTATTTCATTTGTTTTTATTATTAATATTCTTTGAGTCAAATAGGTCTAAAAGTGTCCGATCATGCTAATTTTTTCCAGAAAATTATATTTATCTGCAAAGAAACCAATAGCCGAAATTTCAACTCAATATCCTTACTCGTACTATTTATGTCACTTTCTCCCATACAAGTGGAACTACTGTGCAATAGCTTGAAGATTTGATTTTAGCGAGAAATGGGCCTAATTGCTGAAGAAAATTTGCTTCGAAAAATCAACATTTAACAAAAATCAATAATTTACCAATTTTGACGCCATGTTTCGCAGTAAAACATTCCATATTGTAAAATAGCAAACCGTTATCTACTAAAAAATCAATTTGGATGACATGAACATTTGACAGCTATCAAATGCCAGGGCTGCACTTTCCAAAAACCGAAATTCATAACCCTTTAGTTGGATAATGCTTTCTTTTCAGAAACTTACTTTTAAACAAATTAACGCTGGTTCGAATCCGGGCGTGGTGTTTGTTTTTTTTTGCCTTGTGCTTATATCCGGTGACAAAATGCCTTTAGCTTAAGACTCGTGGAGTTAGACATCATTTTTTTAACTATGAATGTAGATACTTATCTTAATTAAATTAACCACTTGTTTAATTAATTGGTTCCTTCTTGTACGATTCTCGTAATGTCTTTGAAATTAATGAATTCTGACAACAACAACACTTTATTTATGATATTTTCAAAGTAATGCTGATTACACTGTCATTTTTATAAACATTTCACTTAATTGATAAGAGAATTTAATTAATTTCTATGTCATTTCCGGAAAGTAACCTATGTCAATGCTTATTTATTTATTCATCTTAACATGAAAAAAATATTGTATTCTTTTATTAACATTATCAGCATGACCGCAAAATAAAAAGCAAAGAAGAAAAAAAAAAGAATGAAATAATGGCAAACAGCTTAATAATTAAAGCCACTAACCAATAAACCAAGCGATGTCGAAACGCAGCAGTTCACCTTTGCTCGGAACTCACAGAGAAGAAAAGGAGAAAAAAAAATAAACGTAAGGGGGAAAAAATAAAAATACAATACAAAACACCAATTTTTTGCATTGGAGTACAGAGGATACCTTGACCAATAATCATTCATGCACACAGAAACATAATGAAATACACTCGCACATAAACACTTACACTACCACACACACAAACACATACACACATAAATGTGTGCAAATAAAGCACATTTTTACGACTTAATGACTCTGCTGGGATTAATATAACTAATGGTTGAGCTGCTACTGGTGGTGCTGCTGCTGCTGTTGGTGCTGCTGCTGCTACTGCTGGTGGCGCTTCTGTTTCTCAAATTATAGCAGCAATTTTGTGCCAGCAACAATACCACACCAATACCAGTAAGAGTGTGGTATTGTTGCTGAATATTTGTCAGTGTGTTTGTAAATTACTTTTGCCTGCTATTGGGAGCAAAGCGCAGGAACCCCAATCAACCAAAAACAAAGAGAAAACCGCCATTCAATGGTCGTCATTTTCTACATATTAATAATTGGTTGGCCCATTTTGACCTGATGTGGGTGATAAATTTGTTTATTGACTGATTTACCGGAGTAGAACGAACTTAGTTGGCTTTCATTAATAATTTTTTTTTGTGTTTCCTTTCTTCTTCCTCTCTGTTATGAACTAGTATGAAAGATAATTAAATTAGTTGTGGACGTGACGGTTGAAAAAGTCGCTTACGTGAGATTACTTAAACGGTCCGGTGTTGAAAGTTTTCTTTTAAAAAAACAATGAAATCAAGACGAACCGTTTGGAATGAAATAAAATTAATTAAAATGCTGCATCTAAGTTGGTCACACTATTTACTGATTTTTTTTTTTGTTTTTTTTTTGTTTTTAATATTTTGAGCTTATAGCAGAAATTGGATAAACCTTCTAGCGAAGCAGATTTGGATGCCTTGTCTGTGAATATTTCAAGTTATTGCTTACCTTGGACCTTACCTTACTGCTGACTCAACAGTAATTTTGGTTGACATTAAACACGTGCTAATAATTGCATTCTGTTTCCCTCTCTTAACAACGGGCGCAAACAATTCCAAGCCAGACAATCCTATCACTTGAACTACTTTTAATCTTCAGCACATGTTCACATGTAAGAAAAAAATAACTCTTCACCTTCGGTCAAAGCAGTATTTGCTCAATATTAATAAAACCTTAACTTAGTCCGGCCGAAGAACCAGCAGCCGAAATAAACAAAAGACCTTATCACATAATACAAAAAAAAAAAAAAAAAAACAAAAAAAAAAAATACAAAAATAAAAAAGTTAGTAAAGCACCAACACTCAACTAAAACAGAGAAAAGACTTTCAAAAATTCACAAGTTAGAGCAGGATAAATAGAAAAAAAGCATGTCGACAGAGGACCAAAAATTTGACCAAACAAAAAACACCGTCTATTGCCATGTTATTAATTCTTATCGATGTGTTTACTCAGCACCTTGCACTATTGTGTCAGTTTTAAGAGCTGGTGAGACTAACTAACACACACTTACATAGTTGTACTTTGTATTTACAAAACAAACACACTTAAGATTTGACTTCCGTAGAATTCTTTTTACAGCATTTAATGAAGCAGCACAAATAATGTGCTGACTTGCCGCTTATAAAGGAGCTTAAAGAGAGAACGTGTTTTTTTTAAATGCTTCCAAAGAAGCAGTGCACGAATAAGGAAGATATTTTTTTGGAAAAGTAAATTTAATTTTGCTCTACGGAGAATTTTATTTCATTGTGATTTATTAATAAGCACATCTTGATTTTTATTTTCGTAAGATTATTTGATTCTGCTTGTAAAGGGTGTTTTTTAATTCGCTTTAGTTGTTCTTATAGAGTTATCTAACCTCTGTGTTGACAGATGGACGCTACTTTTTTATTTTATTCAGCAAACATTAAAAATTCATCATGCAAATATATATGACTGAGCAAGTAACGTGTCCAACTATTGGAATTTTACATTAAAAATAACCGCTAGGGTAACCAAACGGTTTGTGATTTGTTGTCAATTAACAGTCTGAGCTCATTTCTGGCTTAAGTTTAAACCAACACAGTTGCCAAATTTGGTGCAATATACAGCACCACATCATAACATACCACCTTGATCAAAAAGTTCCCGGAATCACCACTGTGTGGCGATCTCAGTCCCCCGGTTAGAGTTCTCTGTTTGAGGTTTCAATGGTGGGACGACATAGCAAATGTTAGAAATATGTTTCAGCAACGATACTCTGAAGAAAACATTCGTTTATCAATGGCACGAACGTTTCTGAAGTGGCCGTGAGTTCGTGAGCAATGATGAACGCAGTATCAGGGCATCGACATCGAAAACCGACGAAAACATCAACAAAATCAAAGAATGGATGACCGTAGACCGCAAATTGATCATTAGAGAAATGGTAGAGGAGTTGAGCATTGCTTTTGGATCCGTTCGAGACACTTTGGTTAATTATTTGGGCCTCAGACGGGTCGTTGCAAAGCTGGTGCCGAAAGACCTGAATTTTATGCAAAAAAGGGACCACGTTGACGTTGCAGAAGACATGATTTCCAAGGCCGAACCCGACCCAACATTCATCAAATGGATCATTGCTGGAGACGAGACGTGGATTTATGACTATGACACGCAATCCAGACATCAAGCGAGTGAATGGCGTGCACCGAACGAGCCGCAACCGAAAAAAACTACGTCGTTTTCAGTCGAAAAAGAAGGCGATGCTCACAATTTTCATGGATTATAAGGGTGTTGTGTATCATGAATTTCTTCCATAAGGCCCAATAGACAACAAGGAGTATTACTTGGACGTTATGAGACATTTGCGTGATGCAATTTGCCAAAAAAGACCGGATTTGTGGGCAAACAATCGTGGATCTTGCACTACGATAATGCACCGTCGCACAATGCCGTCGTTATCTGTGAACATTTGGCTTAAAACGAAACGAATACCATTCAACAACCATCGAATTCACCTGATTTGGCTTCTTGCGACTTTTTCCTATTCTGTCAACTCAACGCGGAACGCGTTTCAGCATCCAAATTGAAATCATAGAAAAATCGAAGATGGCTCTGATGGCCACACCCCAAACCGAATATAAAAAATGTTTTGAGGATTGGATTAAGCGCTGGCATAAGTGCGTTGCAGTCGATGGGGAGCACTGTGAAGGGGACAAAATCGATTTTGATGTATAATCTTGTATTTTTAAATTTCTGAATAAATTCCGGGAACTTTTTGATCAAGGTGGTACTGTAGACCCCATTATATCCACAACAGGCCGCAGTTTGGTGCGGATTTGCTTCCAAAAGAGTAGCTGCGGTCTCGTCATAGATACTTCGGCCGTTTGAGTATATCGACTGCTCATATTGAAACCGATCTTGAGTTTAGCGTAGACAACTGCCTGTTCGGATTAATTCTACGTTATCCCTTCGCAAGGAGTCAAGGTTCATGGAATTGATGCTCAATACATAAATCTCCCGGACGTCAATACCATGCTAATGACTCACATCAACGTCCATGCAACCATCTTTTGGACGTCACTTCCATAACTCCAAACGCTATCAACGCTCTGTCATAGTAGTTTCAACACCGATTACACACCATACTTCTGAGTATATTTAATTAATAAATATACTCTATGGATAGTAACCAACATTGGAAAGCAACAGTACCAATTATGGATGATAATTTGGGTCACTATCCACATTTTTGGGGGAATCCGAGACCCATCTAACATCTCTGACAATATTTGGGCATTGGCACCCGGTTGTACAACTGCGAAATACTACGGTTACCAATGTAGGTCTGCTCGCGACATTAAGCTACGACAAGCAACACAAAACTTACCGAAGGGCCAGACCTGCGATAGTCTCCCGGCAAAAGAGATTTCCCTCGATACAGCACTCATACCCACTGACACATATAATATATCGAACTTGACTGTGAACGACACATAAGTCACCACTATTACATCAATTTCAACTCTTGTACTCCGAGATCAACAAGATAAAGTTTTCACCTCTTCGTATCCAAATCTGACACCTCAGATAACACCTAATTTGACACCAATTTTGCAGGAAAGGTTAGGTTAGGTTAGGTTAGGTAAGGTTAGATTGACGCGGCTGTCTCTTGTATGTGGTACCAAGGATTAATTATTTTCTACTCTATTTGAACCAGTTGGAGCTATTTATGAAGCTGAGTATTCGGTAGAACGAAGATTTTGAGAGCTCGTGAGATTTTGAGAGAGCGATTTGACGCCTCTGGACTTTTCTTTTTGTGAAGCTACGCTAAATATCGTGTTGACGTGAATAAACTTCAAACTTTTCAGCAATTAAAAACTAACACTCGTTAAGTCATGGCTAGTACCCGAGTTGTGCACAAAAATCATTGAAAATTAGTATTGAGTCCAGTAAAAACTCACATGGATGACATTTGAATGATATTATGTTCCACTATAATGGCAAAGTTCAAATATTATAACGGAATAAAATTTTATCGAAATCTGCATTTTTAATTGTTTACTTTCGTACTTTAAAATGTATAACCCTTTAGAAGTAAATAGTTTAAAGTCTCCTAACTTTCCTAGACGAGGCGCCGGAACTTACAGGGGCTACCTGGCAGAGAACTGCATAAGCACACTTGAAATCTATTTCAAGTACTTGCTTAAAATATGAGTTCAAACTTGCTTGAGCTTATAATTTTCAATCAAGTATGACTTGTACTTGAATATAAATAAGTACACGACAGCTTGCGACTTGCAACTATGCTAGCTAACAAGCCAACCACACGAAGTCCCAAGTAAAGGAAAAACTTGATGTGTTCGGCAAGAAGCTTAAAAAGCTTGAAAGCAAGTGTCCAATTAAATCAAATATCCAAATAATTCAATGAGCTTGCGTGGGAAACTCTTAAGAGTATTAGTACTTTTTAGGATTCTATGGATATGGATCAGAATATTAAAATTAAAGATGGCGGATAGGGTTACCTCCTAATTTTTTATATTTTTACGAATTTGGTGCTGGGGCAAATTATGTTGTCAGAATTTCAAAATTAAAAAAGTTTTCCCCAGAACCGAATTCGTAAAATAAAAAATGTAGTTGGCAACCCTAGCCTTATCTTGAATTTTAAAATTCTGACATCATATTCGTAATCGGCGACTTCATAAAACTGTTGGATAATGTTTAAATTTCGTAAAACATGTTATTAAGTGGCAACCCTATGCTAAAAAATTTTACAATTTTGAAATTTTGACAGCAGAATCGTATTCAGCGGCCCATTCTTACCTAGTGTTTGCCTCAACACCGAATTGGTAACAATAAAAAAATTTCGGTGGCAACCCTATCCACTTTCTTGAATTTTAAAATTCTTACAACACACTCGAAATCAGCAAATTCGTAAAACTGTTAGATGTTTGAAACTCGTACAAAACATATTACTTGGTGGCAACCTTATGGTTGAAAATTTCATAATTTTGTAATGTTGACAGCGGATTCGGATTCATAAACCCACTTTTATCTACATATTGACCGCCCCAACACTGAATTCGTAAAAATACAAAAGAATTAGGTGGCAACCCTATCCGCTTTCTTGAATTTTTAAAGTATTACATCACATTCGAAATCAGTGACTTCATAAAAATGTTAGATAGTGTTTGAAACTCGTACAAATAAATAAATAACTGGCCATTTCAGCCCTTGAAAGGACTTTTATTAACTCGTACAAAACATATTATTTGGTGGCAACCCTATGGGTAAAAATTTCATAATTTTGAAATTTTGACAACGGATTCGGATTCATCAACCCACTTTTATCTAGATAGTGACCACCCCAACACTGAATTCGTAAAAATACAAAAGAATTAGGTGGCAACCCTATCCGCTTTCTGAATTTTCAAATTCTTACATCACATTCGAAATCAGCGACTTCATAAAACTGTTAGATAGTGTTTGAAACTCATACCAAACATATTATTTGGTGGCAACCCTATGGTTTATAATTTCATAATTTTGAAATTTTTACAACAGAATCATACTCAGCGACCTATTTTTATCTAGAGTTTGTCCCAGTACCGAATTCGTAAAACAAAATTTGGTTGTAAGCTCTACGGTAAAAATTAGATAATTTTGAATTGTTGACAACGGATCCGGATTCAGAAACCCACTTTTATCTAGATAGTGTTCGTATCAGCACTGAATTTGTAAAAATACGAAAAACAAAAAAAAATAGGTGGTAATCCTATCCGCTATCTTTAATTCTAAAATTCTGACATCAGATTCCACTTCAAAAAGTCTTGTGCAGTTCTCTGCTACCTGGTCTCCTAAAGTGCTGGTATGATCTTTCATGATGCTGTCCTCGTCTGGGGATAGTAAAGTCTCTACTGAACTAGTCTCTCAAGTGATGGTTGACTTACACCATTCGATCACATTTCATCATTCGCAACTAGTCGCGTACTTGGCAAGAGTCCTAGTTCTGAGCACCAGTCACTCGTCATGTGACAATCGATTTTCGTGATCGGTGTTTTGGTTCTAAACATTGGATTTGTACAGCGGGGGATTTGCAAAGTTATACTGCATTGAAGTCATATTGAAGGTTATTCTTAACAAAAGGTCATGGGGTTGTCATTTTTCCTGGAAAGCTGGTTTGGGGATGAGTTTGTATCCAAGGGGTAGCTATGTCTTGGCGAACTACGAAAGAGAATTCTGATCGTTGTATTAAATACTTGCCACCCGTCCTTTTGCTGCCAAGTGCTATTAAGAATGATTTTCAAATGAAAATATGTCCAGAGATAACACTCATGAAGGTTATGTTAAAAAAAACTTTAAAGATAAGATTGGTCAACAGCTAATTTTAAGCATTCCAAGAAATGTAGAACAATCTATTTTTTAAGAAAAAAAGCATTTATTGGGGATCAGCTGAAATTAGCTCTTATGCTACATTAGGTTAGGTTAGGTTAGACCGGTCACCTCTCGTAGAAGTCTCACATAGACCATACAGGTCCTTAGTGGTACCGGTTAGGTGGAGGCTGAGTGGGTCAGGAGAATTTATTAAAAATTTGCGTCGTATTTACGAATTTTAGAAGGGATTCAAGATGGGTTTTGGCTACTTCTTTTAGTGACGAGAACTTCAGAGAGCCTAAGAGTTTATGTCTTGATCTGAGTATAGCGGGGCATGTGCATAATAGGTGTTCCAGGGTTTCTATGGTGCCTGGTTCCATACACTTCTTGCAGCTTTCATCCATGGTGATGCCCATCTTCTTTGCGTGGGCTCCCACCATGCACTGGCCAGTAAGAATACCTACTAGTGTTCTGCAGACACTCCGTGGGTGTGCAAGGATGTATGTAGTTCGTTTTTCGCAGCGTGCCTCCCACATGGTTCTGGCAATTTTGCAAGTTGCCGTGTCTTTCCACCTCTGACTCGCTGTTAGTGCGGATCGTTTTTCTAGGTTGCTGTATAGTTCTTGTAGTGGGATTGGTATATGATCAGTGAGCTCTGCTCCCAGCCCAGCGCCCTCCTTTGCTAGTTCGTCTGCCATCTCGTTGCCTTCGATGCCCTGGTGGCTTGGAACCCAGTAGATACGTACTTCCTTTCTGTCGGACAGAGCGTCTAGTGCTTCCCTGCTCGCCAGGGCATTTCTGGGCTTGATGGTATCGGAACTCATGGATTTAATCGCCGCTTGGCTGTCTACAAATATGTTGATTTGAGAGTGTATGTTGATTTGAGTGTTAATTCTGAGGGCTAATTCTGCGGCCTTCTTTATAGCAAATACCTCTGCTTGGAAGATGCTGCAGTAGTCCGGCAGTTTTTACGGCTCCCTTATGTAGGGCTCTGCACAGTACACTGCCGTTCCCACCCCTGTGCGCATTTTTGAGCCGTCAGTAAATATGTTTACTGCCCTCTGTGTTTGTTTAATTCCATTGCACCAGTCGTTTGGTCCTACGAGAGTTGGCACTCTTGATCTGGTGGTTATGCGGGGGATCATATAGTCCGTGAGACTGGACAAATCTTTAAAGATTGTACAGTGTCCGAAGTTCTGTTTCTGTATGTTGTCAGCCGCTATAAGGCGTTGTGCCGTTTTTCCGGCTATTAGTTTAGCGTGTATGTCCAGGGGGTCCATTCTTAGAATGGTTTCTAGGGCCTTAGTTGGAGTTGTCTTCAACGCCCCCGTTATACAGATCGCTGCCTGTCGTTGGGATGTCTTCAACGTTTTGAGGTATGTTGATTTGTTTACTGCCGGCCACCACACTATGATTCCATGGAGTAGAATGTGACGAACTACCGATATGTAGATCCATATGCTGCATTGAACGCTCTAAAATTTTTTTCAATTTTTGTTTTTAAGGATATGTTAAAAATGTTTCAAAATATTTCAAAAGCCTAAATTTTTTTAAGTATTAAAAAATACTTTATTATTTTCATTGCAGTTAACATAGAGGACAATTAAGTTTGGCACAATAGAAGACAAAGGAGCAGAAATATAAGCAGTTAAGTTGAAGTCAGACTAACTTTAGACAATTTGACTATAGAAGAGAGTAAAAAAAAAGAAAATATAAAGCCCAAAATACTCCCGCCCGCTTCATTTACCGCGTCACTACATTCGCACAACATCAAAATTCAAGCGCACGTTAAACAGTTCTGCTGAAAACTCCAACATTTTAAGAGCTGCTTTCGATTTGTAATTTTCGATCGAAATTATATCCTGCTGACAACGGAAGCAAACATTATTGCCACAACTTTATGGAAGTTTTCACAACTGACTGGCAGGAAAAGCAATTTTAAGGCAAATGCATTTTATGCACAAAGTTATTGTTGTTGTTCGTAATGCTGATGATGCTTTCTGTGGCTGCACCAAAAACAACGACAGCAAAAAAAAAAAAAACCAGCAACTACTGACTAAACAGTAGCGCTACCATTGCATGCAGCTCATAAAATATAAATATTAATTAAAAAAAAAAAAAAAAAAACAAAATAAAAACAAAAAATATAATTTCGGTGCCTGGCACTGCAACTAGAACATGGCAGAAGATGTTTACGCAGATGTTGGCGACATCTTCAATGCAACTGGCGGAAACTGGCTGCAGAGTGTCATTAGCAGCGATGAAGAGCTAAATGTTAGCGGTTATCTTTTATGGAACAATAGCGGTGAACGTGAGTTGGCCTATAATGTGGCAATACCAATATTGCCCACAAATCTAACAGCAGGGCACAATGAACCGGATGTGAATAACTATTGGGCTCTTTTGGCATTGGTGTTAGTCTTTGGTACAGCTGCTGGAAATATTCTTGTGTGTCTGGCCATAGCCTGGGAGCGTCGTTTGCAAAATGTTACCAATTATTTTTTGATGTCATTGGCAATAACCGATCTAATGGTGGCCATATTGGTGATGCCGTTGGGCATTCTAACGCTGGTTAAAGGTGAGTGAAAAGTGATGTTTAGTTAATTTAATGTTGCTCAAATGTGTGTGTATGTGTGTGTATATATGTTGGGGGGTGGGGGGTGGGAGATGTGCCTTAAAGTTGAAAAAATTAAACTTTAATTTGAAAGGCACCATTTGATTAATTTTTTAATGACATATGCAAATTATTGCATGTTAATTAAGAAAGCGCCTGAAATTATGCTAAATTAAACAAAACAAAAACGTTTCAATTGTGTTTTTTTCCTTATCTGTTGTATTTATTTATACAACTAATGCTATGTGATGAGTTCATTACCATTGAATTATTGAATTAAGCTGCTCGTTTGCGCGGTAGCGTGTGTGAAACTGCACCTGTGTGTAGTTGCACTCGCTGTATATCTATGTGCGTAAGCATAATATATTATATTAAATAGTATTTATAGACTTTTGCAAACTAACTAGCACTGGTTAGATAGAAATTATAGCAATTATGTCATTTCGCTTTTGGCCATTACAGCTTAACGAGTTGGTTTGGCTCTTGTAGCCAAAATTACTGATATATGCAGGTTTTTTCATGTTAATTTAAGCAGTTTTGTTTAGCTCGCAATGTTTAATTTACAATGATCGGCATTTATTATTTGTGGATAAACATAATATGCATGATAATTTAATTAATTTAAATGCATTAGTCATGAGCTTAGTCTGGAAGTTAAAAGGTTTATCATGAATAAATAGTGTTTTTATTATTTATTTATTTATTTATTTATTTAATTATTGGTTGCCTCGTTAGTCAAAGGGTAGCTCGCTTGAATGTCACCATATAGGACACCATGGTGGCATCCCCGACAAGGTCCTACGTTTAAATCGTTTTTGATTTCTTAACTCTATTCTAACCAAACTTAAATTTGTTATTTATCAATTATTATAACGTATTATATTATAACTATAACTATATTGTTATAGTTGGTGTTATAGTGAGTTTGTAGGGAGGATTGCTTAGTGATTTGAATTTACTGAGGTAAAGGCATAACACTTGTCTCATATTCAAATTTCACATGATTCAACTACTATCCGCCAAGCCTAGAACATTCTACACAGGTTTTTGAAGTGAAACTTCTTAGGCGGCGCTTCGAAATTTCAACGAGAATATTGAGGAGTGAAATTTCAAGGTCAATTTACTTCATCTCGTTACACGGTAGAGAAGAAAGATATGTTTTACAGTAGAGAGAATGAGAGAGATATACATTGCATACAAGACTTAAAAAATTTGCTTGTCACCTCTGAGCATCGAACCTGCGAACTCAAGATTACAAAGACAACGCTCTATCTAACGAGCTAAACTCTTCATAAAACAATTTGCTCTATATACCAATTAATCAAACTACTTTTGCTGTAGATGCTCGGTCATTATTATTTATTATATTAATAATCTTTCTCATTATGTCCGTCCGTCTTCTTATGGATTGCACTCATCGCTACCAATTTCCTTATATAGTCACAATTTGTCCAAAAAGTAACTCTGAACTATAAGCGTTTTGTTTATACAACGAAGGGAAAAATAAACAAAATTTTCAGTTGGGAAAAACGAAGTTTTCAATTGCTGCAATTTAAAAATCACTCGCGTTTATGACAAACGAAATTCATTTCCTGCAACTAAATGACTCGTTTCTCACAACTGAAAATTTTGTTTATTTTTCGTTCAACGTTTATGACAACTGTTGAAACGTTTGCAATAAACGATTTCAAGCACGACAAACGAAGTTCGTTTGCTGCAAACTGGCGATAAACGTTTTTTTCTTTGCGTGCAGTAACACATTTGATTATAATGCCAGTGGCCCGAGTTCAACCCTCGCTTTGTTTTTTGTTTTTTTCAAGAGCTTTTTAACTATTTGTTTGTCAAGAAGCGCTTTCATCCTAGTATATCCAATATAAATTTTAATATGAATTTGGTTTACTTAAAAAGTGCTTCAGATGTGTGAAGCGCTATGGCAGAAGCACTTGTTTAGTGCTTTTGAAGCGCTTCGATTACCGCTGGGTGGCAAAAGCCGCAGATTGTGTGCTGATTGCGTTCTATGTGTTGTAGACAGGGGGGTTGCCATGACTCGGGTAGAAGAGAGAAAGATTCAGCGAAGCAGAAGTGAATAAGAAAGTTGCCCTGAGCGCATTATGATTTTCACAAAGTAGACTCTCATACTAGGGCTGCCATGCCAATATTTTTTTAGAATACCAACGTTGGTGTATATCTTTAATTCAATATATTAATGTAACCTCTATGAATTTTGCTCATATTACACATATTGTATTATTATTCATAATATTGCGATATAAAATTATATAAAAACCCAAATTCATGAAGCATATGATGTCGCCCTTGACGCTAACTTGACACTGTGCGCAAGAAAAGTTGGAATAAGTTCTTTCAATAGATAACTATTTTATACATATTGTAGTTATATCATTTTATATCGAAATATTATTAATAATAGTTAGTATAATATGTTTGATATAAGTAATATTAATAAGTACATATGTTGAATTAAAAATATATCAAGTTGTATTCCGTATTCACATCTACATGTAAATACGACGCAAATTGGTTATCAAATTAATTGCTTTGCGGCCATAGGTCCATACCAATGAATATTAAATAAACATAATATTTTTTTTACAAAAACTTTTTATTGTATTTCTTTTGCTTAAAAAGTTCTCTGTTTG
Source organism: Pherbina coryleti (assembly GCA_943735915.1). Classification (NCBI taxonomy): domain Eukaryota; kingdom Metazoa; phylum Arthropoda; class Insecta; order Diptera; family Sciomyzidae; genus Pherbina; species Pherbina coryleti. The sequence goes on along the minus strand of OX030949.1, from coordinate 167,580,650 downwards.
CCTTTAAGGTTCGATTATGCAATCGTAAAGCAACGCAACGCAACGTAACGTGACGTAGAGTTCTATCTTATGAAAAATATGTGTAAGTGGTTAGTGAACTCGTAACGAAACCTAGCGCAGCGATGGGTTCTATTCCAGATAGAACTCTACACCACGTTACGTTGCGTAGCTTTACGATTGTATAATCGAGCCTTTACACTAAAATGGTTCTTATTCTAGAAGAGAAAGAGTGTATACAAAGAAGAAGTTTCACTTCTTTACTGTATACACGGTATACTGTATCTTTTTTTTTTTACTGTCTCTTTATTTCCACTCATCCATAGTAGTCCAAATATCGTTTTCTATTTTTGCATAAAGTCGTAGGAGTAAGATATTTGTTTAAAACTTTACACATATACTTTTGGTACTATAGATAGCTAATATAAATTAGAACCATGCCTTCCTTCCATACAAAGTGATTTTATCAAAATTGCAAAAACTTTCAAAATTCCACAGCAAAAAAAAAAAAAGGCAATAAACTCGATATTTTGCAAATGGGCTTTGCTCTTCGAAATGTTGTGGAGTCGTATGAGAACTTCACCCACCTCCCATATAAAGTTAATCAAGTTATCACCTTGATATTCTGTATATAACCTTTATTATTTAATTAAAGCAACAAGTTTGATTAAAATCTGGAAAAAAATCACGTTTACCTCCCATACAAAGTGATGTCATCAAAAGGGTTAAGTCTCTGACAAATCCACAAAAATAAAGGATATCAATTTTATATTTTGTACATACCATATTGATCAAAAAGTTTCCGGAATGTATTCAGGAAATTAAAAATACAAGACTATACATCAAAATCGATATTGTGCCCTTCAAAAAACTCACCATCGACTGCACCGCAGTTATGCCAGCGCTTGATTCAATCCTTAAAACATTTTTTATATTCGGTTTGCGGTATAACCATCAGAGCCATCTTCGATTTTTCGATTATCTCATCTTGGGTGCCATTCGCCCTTTTAATATAAAAATCAAAACAATTTGTTAGAAACCACGCCCACCTCCATATGACATAAAGTGAAGTCATGAAAATAGTAACCCACTCATATAAATAAATAAATTTAAACCAAGTGAAACTATGAATCACATATGCCTCATGGACTATATTTGTTCACACGTCTATGAATCACATGTGATTCAAAAATAAATTGATTCTAAATTCAATATAAAGGTTGGGCCAAACACAATTTTTTTTTTTAATGCAATAAAATGAAAAAAAAGAGTTGGCTGTGACACACCCGTAGGTTTTGACGTGACGAAATTTCTTGTTGTTGTTGTTAATGTTGATGTTGATGTTTGTGTTGATGTTGATGTTGCTGTTGATGTTGATGTTGATGTTGATGTTGATGTTGATGTTGATGTTGATGTTGATGTTGATGTTGATGTTGATGTTTGTGTTGATGTTGATGTTGATGTTGATGTTGGTGTTGGTGTTGATGTTGATGTTGATGTTGATGTTGATGTTGATGTTGATGTTGGTGTTGATGTTGGTGTTGGTGTTGATGTTGATGTTGATGTTGATGTTGATGTTGATGTTGATGTTGATGTTGATGTTGATGTTGATGTTGATGTTGATGTTGATGTTGTTGTTAATGTTGATGTTGATGTTGATGTTGATGTTGATGTTGATGTTGATGTTGATGTTGATGTTGATGTTGATGTAAATGTTGATGTTGATGTTGATGTTGATGTTGATGTTGGTGTTGGTGTTGGTGTTGGGGTTGATGTTGGTGTTGGTGTTGAGGTTGGTGTTGGTGTTGTTGTTGGTGTTGGTGTTGGTGTTGATGTTGGTGTTGGTGTTGGTGTTGGTGTTGATGTTGATGTTGATGTTGATGTTGATGTTGATGTTGATGTTGATGTTGATGTTGATGTTGATGTTGATGTTTGTGTTGATGTTGATGTTGATGTTGATGTTGGTGTTGGTGTTGATGTTGATGTTGATGTTGATGTTGATGTTGATGTTGATGTTTGTGTTGATGTTGATGTTGATGTTGATGTTGGTGTTGGTGTTGATGTTGATGTTGATGTTGATGTTGATGTTGATGTTGATGTTGGTGTTGGTGTTGGTGTTGATGTTGATGTTGATGTTGATGTTGATGTTGGTGTTGGTGTTGATGTTGATGTTGATGTTGATGTTGATGTTGATGTTGGTGTTTCTGTTGGTGTTGGTGTTGCGGTTGATGTTGATGTTGATGTTGATGTTGGTGTTGATGTTGATGTTGGTGTTGGTGTTGATGTTGATGTTGATGTTGATGTTGATGTTGATGTTGATGTTGATGTTGATGTTGATGTTGATGTTGATGTTGATGTTGATGTTGATGTTGATGTTGATGTTGATGTTGATGTTGATGTTGATGTTGATGTTGATGTTGTTGTTAATGTTGATGTTGATGTTGATGTTGATGTTGATGTTGATGTTGATGTTGATGTTGATGTTGATGTTGATGTTGATGTTGATGTTGATGTTGATGTTGATGTTGATGTTGATGTTTGTGTTGATGTTGATGTTGATGTTGATGTTGGTGTTGGTGTTGATGTTGATGTTGATGTTGATGTTGATGTTGATGTTGATGTTGGTGTTGGTGTTGGTGTTGATGTTGATGTTGATGTTGATGTTGATGTTGGTGTTGGTGTTGATGTTGATGTTGATGTTGATGTTGATGTTGATGTTGGTGTTTCTGTTGGTGTTGGTGTTGCGGTTGATGTTGATGTTGATGTTGATGTTGATGTTGATGTTGATGTTTGTGTTGATGTTGATGTTGATGTTGATGTTGGTGTTGGTGTTGATGTTGATGTTGATGTTGATGTTGATGTTGATGTTGATGTTGGTGTTGGTGTTGGTGTTGATGTTGATGTTGATGTTGATGTTGATGTTGGTGTTGGTGTTGATGTTGATGTTGATGTTGATGTTGATGTTGATGTTGGTGTTTCTGTTGGTGTTGGTGTTGCGGTTGATGTTGATGTTGATGTTGATGTTGGTGTTGATGTTGATGTTGGTGTTGGTGTTGATGTTGATGTTGATGTTGATGTTGATGTTGATGTTGATGTTGATGTTGATGTTGATGTTGATGTTGATGTTGATGTTGATGTTGATGTTGATGTTGATGTTGATGTTGATGTTGATGTTGATGTTGATGTTGTTGTTAATGTTGATGTTGATGTTGATGTTGATGTTGATGTTGATGTTGATGTTGATGTTGATGTTGATGTTGATGTTGATGTAAATGTTGATGTTGATGTTGATGTTGATGTTGATGTTGGTGTTGGTGTTGGTGTTGGGGTTGATGTTGGTGTTGGTGTTGAGGTTGGTGTTGGTGTTGTTGTTGGTGTTGGTGTTGGTGTTGATGTTGGTGTTGGTGTTGGTGTTGGTGTTGGTGTTGGTGTTGGTGTTGGTGTTGGTGTTGGTGTTGGTGTTGGTGTTGGTGTTGGTGTTGGTGTTGGTGTTGGTGTTGGTGTTGGTGTTGGTGTTGGTGTTGGTGTTGGTGTTGGTGTTGGAGTTGGATTTGTTGTTGGATTTGGAGTTGGTGCTTTGCTTTTAGTTGTTTTTTTTTGCTTCCGCATGGGTTGTGCTCTCATTTCAATTAATCCAGCAAAAGTGATGCATATGTGTCACATTAGGCGGTTCCCTGAGGGTCTTTGACACGCCGTAAATTCTTTTTTTATTTTTGTCATATGCCCGAAGACCTCACCTTCGTTTTCGTTCCTTATCATGACAACAAGATTTTTTTTTGTAATTTAGTTGTAAAGCGTAATAACACATCCATGCTGTCGTAAAACAAAATTTACCGTAGCGCTCCTCCTGAGTGAGTAATAATTCCATGCAACGATATTACATTTCTGTTACATTAGCTGCTATATTCACGACCTGACGACGCCGGATTTTTTTTTTATTTTTGTCGTAAAGCCATGTATAAAAACTTCATTTTCCTTTTTAAACTTTTATCGTAGGTTATATACTCATTGAGTAAAAATTCAATGCAACGCCGCTGCATGAATGATGCGTTATCGATCTTTGAGTGGCTCTCTCAGCGTCCCCATGATGTCAGAAATTTTTTGTCTAATTTTGTTGTGAGGGCTTCCAGTAGGCCTTTATTGGCGTAACGTATTTTTAATCCTAGCACTAATACTCAGCGAGTAATAATTCCATGTAACAAATTTTCAGTTGCGTTGCTTACGCAGCTCCCACTACGTCCCTATGCCGTATTAAATTTTTTTGTTGTTGTTTTAATAAAGTCAAAGAATTAACCTTTATGGTCATATTTTTTTTAATCATAGCTCTTATACCCAGCAAGTAATAATTCAATGAAACGCAGATGAATTTTTAAAAAATTAATTTTTCAACTTTTTTGGAAACTAGAGCAGTACAACGTAACTTCGTCACGTCAAAAAATTTAATTTTTTCTATGTATTATGACTGAAAGTATGATCAATCATTCCAATTAATTGTGAAACACAACGTCGTTCAAGTGGCTACCTCGGCTGGCTTCGCAGTAGCGCAATCTGTTACTCCAAATTTCCAAGACCTTGTTGTTGATGGTTTCGAGCTCAAGGATTACTTGGATGATATTGGCCTTAAGTGCTTGAAACGTTTCCGGATAGTTGGCATAAGATCGGTCCTTCACGGTTCCCCACAGAATAAATCGCAGCTTCGAGGCGGCCAATTGACATCGCCAAGACGGCTGATAACACGATTTGGTAATTTTGTGCGCAAAAGATCGACTGTGGCATGGGCTGTGTGGCAATGCGCGCCATTCTGCATGAATCAGAGGTCGGTTAAAGCCCACATTAAAGCATGGCTCTGTAAAGCCTACCGTTGACCGAAATGTTGTTCCCAGCCTCATTTTCGAAGAAAAAAGATCCAATGATGCCACCACACCACAATTCGCATAAAATTGTCACTCTCTGTAGATGCATCGGGTTCTCGACAATAACGTGCGAGTTTTCGGAGGCCCAGATGCGACAATTTTGTTTGTTAATGTAGCCGCCGAGATGAAAATGCGCCTCGTCAGAAAAAATGATTTTTCGCCCAAGTCATCCTCATTTCAAATAACACACTGGCTACACAGCCCTTACTTTAGAAATAAGTTTCCAATACTTTCCAACGTTGTTCAAGCGTAAAGCGATTCATTTTTTTCCGCGGAGGTATGATACTGACTTTATGTCAAGATTTCGAGCGGTAAAAAGCTGTCAGTGTCAAAATAACCTATGATTTAAAAAGGAATCACTAGTTAGGTCCAGCCTGTACACTAGACCGTATCACCTTGTATGGCAAAAAAATAAACCCATTTTGACCCCGCCTCAATCATTAGATATTTAAAAGACATTTTAAAAAAAAAATTTTTTTTTTTTGAAATGGTCCCTACACTAAGGGAAAAAAATACTAAATTTATCCAAAAACTTTTTTAATTTATCCAAAAAGCGAGTCATTTTTGCACCAATAACGCATTTGAATAAATCGACTACGTAAATATTTAAAATTTATTTGAATACTTTTTTGATTAAATTAAATTTTTAAATATTTAAACAGAATTAATAAAAAATATATTAAAATTATGCACGAATTTTTTTAAAATATCTTTCAAATATTTACTATTTGAAAATAAACTATCGCATTTAAAGAAAATTCATATAAAAATATTGAATTTAAAAAAACATATTTAAATTGAATATGTTATTAATGGTTTTATGGTATTTATTTTCTTCATATTGCGTTCATCAAATGCCATTGCCTGTATAATTTATTATCGCTTCACTTGTTTTGTTCTCTAATTTATACTATTTTTGACAGTTGATGATATTGCACCAACTGTCAAACATAGTATAAAATAGAGAACGAAAAAGTAATGTACAAAATATATGTAGGTAGAAGCAAATTATGCAGGTAAATGATAACCGGTCCAAGATGTTCTTGAGAAAATACCGAGTTGTCACTCCACCCTACATAATTTAATTTCTTTGCCAAACATGCATGCTATATTACTCTAGCAACAATAACTAAATGAGAACTATAAGAACTGCAAATGCAAGAAATAAACTGCAGGAACAAAGTGCGATGCTGTTGCTGCTTGTCGGAGTATGTATGTACGTGTGCGTTGTTGTTGCTGCTTGCTTGTATGTAATATGTGTGTACGTGTGTGATATAAATAAAATTCAAATACGGGAAAAAAACGAGTTGTAAGGAAAACATTTGATTTATCCACGTAAATATTTGAATAAAATTTATACTCAGGCGCGGATAATGCTAATATGCGTTATTTCCCTTAGTGTATGGTGCTTTTTTCTTGTTTTCTTTACATCTTCTGTGTTTCTTGTCCGATCCCAAAGATTTTTCATATATGTGTTTATTGTTTTTTTGCAATTTTTTTGTGATTTAATTTTTTCGCTAATCTTGTTTTTTTTATATTTTCACCCACCTTATCTCAGTTGCTACTATGTTAACAAAATCTAAAAAGAGCAAATAACTAAAGCTCACAAAAAATCATTAAGACCATGGAAACAAATGATATCCATAAAATTCATTTTTGGAGCAGTTCCAAACGATTTTATCCCAAAAATAACACTTCCGAAATGTTCGTCACTCACAATTGAATTTTTATTAATTTTATAACATGGTAAATACGATTTAATATATGACGTCAAAATTAATCATTTATTTCATAAAAAAATGTCTGCTATAATGTTCACCAGGAATTTTAAAAATGACGTCTGAGTACTGTAGATCAGTCAGTTGCTCTTGAGTAATAAACTGAAGACATGGTGGATCAGTGATCTGAAATTTGGTCCAATCGATAATTTCAATGTTTGTGGTGCTGCCATGTTGGATAAAGGGCTGGTGGTTGGGTCCACGAAATTGCCGAATACGACCTGTTAGGTTTGAACAGGCTTCAAATCGAAGACGAAGAATTGATGTATGTTGCTATTGTTGTTGTAACAATGATGCAGGCAAAGCGAAGACGTTTGTTGTTGTTGTTGACTGCAAAGCGAAAACAAAGAGTAGGTGGTGGTGATGCCCGTTTTTGTTGTTGGTACAAAGTGTTTAAATATTTTTTGTTCATGATCGGAAGCGACGATGATGAGCTGGGGGGTGGTGGTGTCATTTAAAGCTGACAACAACTACTGTTGGGCAGAGTTTGTAACAGAGCATGATTTTATTAGTTAAACTTACTCTCAACGAAAAATAATCGTCAACTTTAAAAAACAATTAGAGATTTTATTACAATTCTAGTAAATATCAAATTTCAAATATAAAAGGTTTTTGCAATCTTCAACATTCGATATAATTGCCTATATTTAATTGTCTATGAGAACAGTTGTGATTGAAAAAGCCAAGTTATTTATGTACTTAATAAAAAGTCGAGTATGAGTGACGAACATTTCGAAAGTGTTATTTTTGGGATAAAATCGTTTGGAACTGCTCCAAAAATGAATTTTATGGATATCATTTGTTTCCATGGTCTTAATGATTTTTTGTGAGCTTTAGTTATTTGCCCTTTTCAGATTTTGTTAAAATAGTAGCAACTGAGATAAGATGGGTGGTAATTTAAAAAAAAACAAGATTCGCGAAAAAATAAAATCAGAAAAAAATTGCAAAAAAACAAAAAACACATATATGAAAAATCTTTGGGATCGGACAAGAAACACAGAAGATATACAGAAAACAAGAAAAAAAGCACCATAGGGACCATTTCAAAAAAAAAAAAATTTTTTTTTTTGAAAATGTCTTTTAAATATCTAATGATTGAGGTGGGGTCAAATATAGGTTAGTTTTGGTGATACGGTCTACTGTACACTCCAAGTAATAATTCTATGAAACGCCATTGAATGTTTGATGAATTTTTGATCTTGTAGCGGCTCTCTCCGCGGTATCAGAACAACATGAATATTTTGTCTATTTTTGTCATGAAGCTATCGAAGAGAGAGAAATTAACAAAAAGCAACAACATCAACAATGCTACACAGCTCTGTTAAAGTGTCTGATTCAATCTCGTATCCACACAGCTGTTATGAAGCTGTTAAGATCGTTAAAAATAATGATCTTATACATTACAACGGTGGTTGTTGCAATTATAAGATTACAAAATTGAATGAGGGGACGAAATTCATATTTTTCCACTTTTGTTGAAATTCATGAGGTTGTCTGTTTTGAATGGCTGTCAAACACAAACTTTAAAGGATGCAGCTTGCTCAAAATTAGGCAGTAGTCTATTAACATATGTTACATATGTTGACACGATCAGTGTTGCATTTAAAATTACTATGGGGGAAATTCGAAAGGGTCACAACCTTCTCAAATTGCCCTCGTAATGTGAACAACCTTTATAGAACGCTACGGGTGTTCATGAAGTAAATTGTTGGAGTGAAGGAAAAATCCTATCTATGGAACTAAATATGACCTATAAAAGTGTAGGAAATAAATTTTATTTCCAAATAAAAGCATGACTATGCATTTAAAAGTACTTAACCTTTATGTTACTGACAGAAAAAAACAACGTACGTTACTGACAGGATACCCGGGTACCCACTTACGTTTTATATGGAAATACAATGCAAGTTTTTAAATTTTATTTTGTTTTCTATGTTCTTTACCCATTATCTTCATTCTAGTTGTATTTTTAAAGAACCGCGCGTATGGCCATTGACCCAAGATGATGTTGATGCTTATTTAGGAATTGTTTTGATTGCCGGTGTTAGTCGCTCTAATTACGAACACACACATAATCTGTGGAAATCAGATGGGCATGCTATTTATCGAGCTGCAATGAGCCGGGATCGATTTTGCACTATAAATCGATTTATTCTATTTGACAATGCCAACACTCGCCAGCAACGTTTGCTCTCAGATAAGGCCACTGCTATAACTGACACTTTTACAATGTTGTATAGCAAACTTCAAAAATATTACGTTGGTTGTTTGGAATCAAAGTGTGGTGGGTTTGTGACAGCGCTACGTCGTATCCAATAGAGGGGCAAATATATACTGGGTTTGGCCATTCTGTATAAAGGGAAACTAATCAGGGAGAGAGAGTTATGAAAGATTTATGCGCCAATCTTTTAAAAAAAAATAGGTCGTAATATCACATGCGATAATTTCTTTACAACGTATAATCCTGCATCAAGCTTGATGCTTGACTATAGATTGTCCATTCTAGGCACGATAAGAAAAACCCGTCGGTTCGTCCCATCTGAGTTTGCAAACGCAAAAAATTGTCCAGAGCATTCATCGATCTTTTGTTTCAGCAATAATGTAAGCATGTGCAGTTATGTGCCGAAAAAAAACAAAGTTGTTGTCCTTCTGTCAACCATGCATTACGATAAAAAAAGTGGAGGGCCTGCTAATAAACCTACCATGATTACGGATTACAATGACACAAAAAGCATACTGGGTCACCCAATAATCTCATGCGAACCTGGTGCCTCTGATTCGGATGTTGGTGAAGAGCGAGACACTACTGGAAGATTGGTGGTAAAAGGGAGATGCTTTCTTTGCAAAATATACAGAAAGACCCGAAAGGCGTGCATAGTTTGTAAGAAAACGGTGTGTGCTGCGCATGCAAAACATGTAACTCACTGTGTGCAATGCAATTTATAATTTCCTTGTTTTTTTTTCATCTATGTATTTTGCTTTTTTATTTTTAATTTAACTTATTATTGAAGTTATTTTCAGTTAACAACATCTTTTCATTTAATTATAAAAAAAACACAGATTGCGTCGTTCTTCTACATTGATTTTTATCTGGGTACCCAGGTACCTTGTCAGTAACTAGAGGGGTAATTTAAAAAAATGTTCAAAATTTTTAATTTCCAAATATTTTTTTTTACTTTCTGGATATAAACCAGCTTAAAATCGATTTTTAGAAGAATACTAAAAATTTCAGTTCGATCTGACACCAAGCAACGAAGTTATTTGCATTTAAAAGTGGAAAAGGCACCCGGGTACCCTGTCAGTAACATAAAGGTTAAGCTTATATAAAATTAATTTATTTTGTTTTATTTTTGCAATTTGCAATAGGTGAACTTAAAAGCTCTTAAAATAAATAAAATTGGCTACAACTAAAGATGAAAGCATTGGTTAAATAGTAGCAAATAATAGCAAAGTAAAGAAGAAGAAGAAAAAAAAAACCAAAACTTACCTACAAATAATAATATTCTTTGCTTCCACTCGTTTAATGAAAATTTTAATTAACAGCGAATGTTATTAAAGCAAAAAGGAACAAATGTTTTAAGCTCAAAAGTAATTACATTAAAGCAATGCTATTAACCAGGAAAGTCCTTTGAATCCAAATGACATTTTTTTTTTATTTTTTGAAATGAAAAAAAAAGATAAATTCTTTTCACAGCAGTCAGCTGTAGCATTTTTTGTATTTGGCTGCAGTTTTTGCTGCGCTCAAAGAAGTAATTTTTAATTAAGATATAACAGGGGCAGACGAAACAGTCGCAAAAAGCAAGAAACAAGAACAAAAGCAGCAACTAAAACAAAAAAACAAAAAAATAAGAGTTTACTTTGAAAACGTTGTAGCTGCCTGCAATTGACAAAGTGATAATTAAAAGTGCATCCTTTGCCTTCGATACAATATCTATTTTTTAGTGAATAGGTGATGGTAATGGGCTGATTGTGAAACTTACTCATGCCTTGCTGTCTTGTCGAAAGCTTTTCACTTTCGACGACAATCATTATTTTGCGCTGAATTACTGCTGCTCTATTGCCTTCTATGTATGCACTTCCGTAAGCTTTCAAACGTTTTGTGTTTGAATGTGTCAGCGACCATACGAGCGCTTTTGTGTGTGAGTGTATGTGTGTTTGTGTGTGTGTGTAGATGTTGAAACACTTATACAAACACTGTTGTTCTTAGAGAATTTTCCTAAAATAAATGTTTTTCTGAAGTTATCCGTGCGCACAACCGGTTCTGCTCAAACATCATTATTTTAAATATGTCTGTTCAAATCATTCCGCGGTAGCCCAGCATAGAAGTAAACAATAGAAAACAGCAAAAAGTGGAGCAATTTAGAAACATGGAACTCGCTGTGTATATGCAGCATAATTAAAGCCATACATTGTCAGCACATTTAAAGATTTCCGCCACTTATAACAACGTCTAGAATTTTTTTTTTTTAAGCCAAAACATTTTATTTTTTTTTTCATTTTGTTGTTTATTATTTTTTCTCAATATTTCTACGCAAACTTTTCATATTATGTCAACAGACCCTTAAAAACTTGTTTAGCCAAGCAGTTTATCATTTTATGTATGACCTGCATTTGGCCTTCAGCAGTCTACTGAAGCCTAACTTGGCCCAGCCTGCTCGAGCGTTACATACAAATACATATAACTCGAAATTTTTCAAATAACTTTTTGTGTTTTACAACCATGTTTGAATTATATTTTGTGTAACAAATTTTGTGTCAGATGCCAAATGGCAACAATGGCAAAGCTTTCAACATGCAGTACATATGTTCAGAAATCAATATTAAGCCCGAGTGGAGATGAGTTTGGGTTTTGTCACTTCTCCAAAGATGAGAAAATGCTTGTTATGGATTTTTTACATGTTATATTTTTATTTTTGTGGCTGTTTTTTTACTTGTTCTCTGACACTGACCTTCTGCTATGTATGTAAAATATTTGCCTTTTGCAGATATACGAAAATTTACTATTTCTACCTCATGATTTTGCATATTTTTCCAGCTGAGTGACTTCATGATAAGCAGGTGTAGAATAGAATTTTAAATAAATGTATTTTCCAAAAATATTTTAATATTTTGAAAATATCACTAAAGACTAAATTGTTTCCTATTTTCTTCTTTTCACTTTGTTTATTTTTAGCTTCAAATAAGAGAATTTGAATTTATAAAATTTTCATTTAATTTTTAATTTGTAATTTTTAATTTTTAATTTTTAATTTTTAATTTTTAATTTTTAATTTTTAATTTTTAATTTTTAATTTTTAATTTTTAATTTTTAATTTTTAATTTTTAATTTTTAATTTTTAATTTTTAATTTTATAATTTAAATTTTAAATTTTTAATTTTTAATTTTTAATTTTAACTTTGAATTTGATATTTTTAATTTTAATCTTTGAATTTAAAAGTTTTAATTTTTTTAATTTTTAATTTTTAATTTTTAATTTTTAATTTTTAATTTTTACTTTTTAATTTTTAATTTTTAATTTTTAATTTTTAATTTTTAATTTTTAATTTTTAATTTTTAATTTTTAATTTTTAATTTTTAATTTTTAATTTTTAATTTTTAATTTTTAAATTTTAATTTAAAATTTTTAATTTTTAATGTTTAATTCTAAATTTTTAATTTTTAATTTTTAATTTTTAATTTTTAATTTTTAATTTTTAATTTTTAATTTTTAATTTTTAATTTTTAATTTTTAATTTTTAATTTTTAATTTTTAATTTTTAATTTTTAATTTTTAATTTTTAATTTTTAATTTTTAATTTTTAATTTTTAATTTTTAACTTTTAATTTTTAATTTTTAATTTTTAATTTTTAATTTTAAATTTTTAATTTTTAATTTTTAATTTTTAATTTTTAATTTTTAATTTTTAATTTTTAATTTTTAATTTTTAATTTTTAATTTTCAATTTTTAATTTTTAATTTTTAATTTTTAATTTTTAATTTTTGATTTTTAATTTTTAATTTTGAAATTTTAAATATAAATTTTTAATTTTTAGTTTTTAATTTTTAATTTTTAATTTTTAATTTTTAATTTTTAATTTTTAATTTTTAATTTTTAATTTTTAATTTTTAATTTTTAATTTTTAATGTGTAATTTTTAATGTGTAATTTTTAATTTTTAATTTTAAATTTTTAATTTTTAATTTTTAATTTTGAATTCTTAATTTTTAATTTTTAATTTTATAATTTTTAGTTGTAAATTTTGTATTTTTAATTTTTAACTTTTTATTTTTAATTTTTAATTTTTAAGTCTTAATGTTGTATTTTTAATTTTTAATTTTTAATTTTTAATTTTTAATTTTTAATTTTTAATTTTTAATTTTTAATTTTTAATTTTTAATTTTTAATTTTTAATTTTTAATTTTTAATTTTTAATTTTTAATTTTTAATTTTTAATTTTTAATTTTTAATTTTTAATTTTTAATTTTTAATTTTTAATTTTTAATTTTAAATTTTTAATTTTTAATTTTTAATTTTTAATTTTTAATTTTTAATTTTTAATTTTTAATTTTTAATTTTCAATTTTTAATTTTAAATTTTTAATTTTTAATTTTTAATTTTTAATTTTTAATTTTTAATATTATAATTTTTAGTTTTAAATTTTGTATTTTTAATTTTTAACTATTTTTTTTTAATTTTTAAAATTTAATTTTGTATTTTTAATTTTTAATTTTTAAATTTTAATTTTTAATTTTTAATTTTTAATTTTCAATTTTTAATTTTTAATTTTTAATTTTTACTTTTTAATTTTTAATTTTTAATCTTAAATTTTAAAATTTAAAAAAAAAATTTAAATTAAAATTAAAAAAAAATTAAAATTTAAAATTTATACATATTTTTATATTTTATATTTTTATATTTTTTCTATTGTTAACTTTAAATTTTTAATTGTTAAATTTAAATTTTTAATTTTTTTTTAATTTTTAATTTTAAATTTTAAATTTTTAACTTTTAATTATTAATTTTTAATTTTTAATTTTTGTATTTGTGTTTTGTGTGTTGTATTTTGTATTTTGTATGTTGTATTTTGTATTTTGTATTTTGTATTTTGTATTTTGTATTTTGTGCTTTTTTTTTATTTTGTATTTTGTATTTTGTGTTTTGTGTTTTGTATTTTGTATTTTGTATTTTGTATTTTGTATTTTGTATTTTGTATTTTGTATTTTGTATTTTGTATTTTGTATTTTGTATTTTTTATTTTGTATTTTGTATTTTGTATTTTGTATTGTGAATTTTGTATTTTTTATTTTGTATTTTGTATTTTGTATTTTATATTTTGTATTTTGTATTTTGTATTTCGTATTTTGTATTTTGTATTTTGAGTTTTGTATTTTGTATTTTGTATATTGTATTTTGTATTTTGTATTTTGTATTTTGTATTTTTTATTTTGTATTTTGTATTTTGTATATTGTATTTTGTATTTTGTATTTTGTATTTTGTATTTTGTATTTTGTATTTTGTATTTTGTATTTTGTATTTTGTATTTTGTATTTTGTATTTTGTATTTTGTATTTTTTACTTTGTATTTTGTATTTTGTATTTTGTATTTTGTATTTTGTATTTTATATTTTGTATTTTGTATTTTGTATTTTGTATTTTTTACTTTGTATTTTGTAATTTGTATATTGAATTTGGAATTTTGAATTTTGAATTTGAAATTTTCAATTTGGGATTTTAAACTCTGAATTTTTAATTTTGGATTTTGAGTTTTAAATTTTGAATTTTTAGAATTTTGCACAAATTTTAGATATCTTTTTTAAAGCAGCTCATCAAAAATCACCATCACTTGGAAAAATTGTTGAAAAGTATTGCAATGTGTTGGTTGGAAACATTTTTAAATCTAGACTCATTATTTATGCCAGAGAGTCTGGCTGAGTGAAGCTTGTTGGTAGATGTATGTGACAACTTGATGTGTAAGGAGCTTAAAGACTTACACATGTCTTACATACACAGATGTGTGTGACAGAAGTCACTTCAGATGTGATGGGGGAAGTTATGACTTTTTGAAAATCATGATAGGCATCCGAAACAGTTGATATAGAACATGTTGGTAGGGATGCTGAGGAATATGAAGATGAAATTGTCACTGATTTTGAAGACGCTACAAAAACATGTTACATCACTTAAAAAGTGGTGCTTGTAGGTTTGTGTTTGTTTTTTATAAGTCGACGCATGTTCGTGTGAGTGTGTTTATTAAAAGTAGCACTTTAAAGGAAATTTACATACAAATTAAACAAAGAAATGCAAAAAATTTTTCAAGAGTTGCCAGATGAAGCTAAATTTATGACATTTTATAACCAAGCGAACAGAAAAACAGCGAATAATTTTTCAAATAATTTCAACGCGTGTATAATCCACTTATTTGCTGTAAGATTGCCGCAACTCAAAACTTTAGATGATTGAGTTAAACAGCCTCTTGTGTGCATATTGAAAATCTTTCTATCTCTCTCTTTATCAGTGCCTCTCACTTATATGGTCGAATATCATAGCAATTTGCGTTGCAAAACGACACCACGAGCAATTTAAGCGTTCTTGCCCTGAATTTTCTGAACATTTCTTTGGTAATGAGAGTAACCAGTTGAGACTTGTCGTTATATTAACACAATTTGCATTAAATTCTCCAATAAGCGAGTCATATTTCATTATCAATTGGCTTAAAGTTCAAAATGTGGTTGGATATACAACGTTTTCTTTTTATTGCAAGAGTGTAAGATAATCGTGATAATTTGGTTTTGCTTGGTATGCAAAAAGGATACTGAGCAAATACTCTTAAAATGTAATGACAAATTTTTTGTGGCAAACATCTCCGATTTTTTGAATTATATAAAAACTCAAAATGCTTGGGTATTTCTCATTGGGCAATCTCCTTATATCACATCATTTTAAATTCAACCTACTGATATATCACACGAATTGTTTAATAAATTTTATAACTTCCTTCCAAATTCGCTTTCACTTATTTTTGAAATTAATCTTTTTTTTTATCTAAAACGAACACGTATTATCATCGCCAAGCAGCAAGCAATTTTGTAAATCAACCTGTCATTCCAGGTAACGAAAATAAACACAACCGCCACCATCTGTAGATAAAAGATCAAAGATAGGCGCATATAATTCGGGTATCTTAGCATGAGCTTGACTTAACCTGATGCCGTGCTTAACGCATCGCTTGTATTTTGCATGCATTTATTTATTGCTGTAATTTCAAGCAAATTTCCGCAACATTTTCAAAATTCACAAAGAGCATGATACAAAGGGAACAATATAAATTAAGAAATTTGTTATTCCTTTTATTAAAAAAATATATTTTTTTGGCTAATGCCAACTTTATTCATTAAAATACGTCTTAAATTAACTTAATACAAACAGAGACTAAAATTATGAAATAATGTGTCTAAGCTTATCAGCTACTGCGTCGCTGCTTCTGCCGTTGCTGCTGTTATTATTGTTGTTGTTGTTGTTGACGAGTTCAACGGAAGGCAGGCGTCGGGTTGCTTCTGAATTTTGGTGCTTATATGCATTTTCGTGGGAAAATGCATGGTCGGCAGTTTCTTATTGTTAACTCCTCCCTGCTTAAATTTGAATGTCCTCATTCAAAGGAATGTTCCAGAATAAACATTTGGTAAAGTGATGCTCCTGGATATTTCTTGCTTTAACTCAGGCGAGGTCCTTATGTTTTTAGCTACATCCTGTTTTATTGTTATAATTCTAGATGTTCTAAATTTCCAAGATTTTAATATGATTAAGAATACAATTAGCATTAACATTGCTGTTCCGCTTAACAGGGATTGGTTTAAAATTCTTCCGGAACTTAGCCGTTGTATCTCTTTTGTATTATTGATATGGAGTTCGCTCAGTGCTTCTAACGATAATAAATTTATATGACTCTTTTCCAAAGGTGATGGCTGCAATATGGCTGGCATGATTTTTACCGAAGATGACTGTATGTTTCTATAGATTTTGCCATTGATTTTAATTGTAACATCATGATATTTCACCAGATATGTCCCATTCAAAGAGTGGTCGGTTTCATTAACAGTTATTGTTCCATTGAATTGATTAAGCATTAGAATACCAGGCTGTAGTTCTTCAACCGTGGGTAAATGTTGGCTGTTAATTGTTGTGCAGGATGAGTTTAGGCTTCTTAATAATTTTGGTATACAACTATCATTACTTATATCTACCAATTGATTTTGCTTACAGACTGATAAAGAATTGTATTCTAAACATTTTTCTTTTATTCCAAATATATTTTTTTCATTTTGAATAACTTCATTAAATAACAATCTTATTGCAGTATTTCCTTTTTTTACAGGTTTAATAAGGATTTTATTAAAATTAAAATTTGATGTAAGCGGAACTTTAACGATGTACAAAAGTGTCGTCATATTTGTTAATATATTTACTTTAGTAAATTCTAACGCTTCTTCCATAGTGGAGAATGTAAAATTTTCATTATTAAAAATATCAATTGCAGTTTTAATTTCGTTATGTGATAATAACATAGAATTTATTATATCGTTTTTTGCCCACTGTATGGCAAATTTTATATTTATTAATTCTTCTTTTATTAATCTTAGCCTATATTGAATATTTGATATTAACTCTTCATTAATATTAGTATCTTTTCTTATTACATTTTTTAATTCGTTTGTAATTTTTGTAAGGTTATTAATTCTTTCATTATATTGTTTATTGATAACGACTTGCTTATTACTATTTATAATTAATTCGTTTTCTTTATTATTTAACATTTCAAAGTCTTCATGGTCTGGGCTACCTGCTATGTATTTCCATGCAGTGCCGATGAAATTAAATGATCTTTTCATTCTTAGGGGGTAATTGGGTTTTATATGTGAAAATATTTCTATTGATTGTAGCAACTCATGATGGATTAAGGGATAAGAAGGGTGAGATTTTTCGATGTCGGTCGTTATATATTTCTGCATTTCGCCTAAAAACTGTTCGTATTGTTTGATGTCTATAATATGTATTAGTTTGAGGTATCCGTCTTGTATTTTGGCTCTACCTATGTTTATAGAAATCATGTGTGTTCCGGAATAATCCAGTATTTGGATTTCTCCTGATATTATCCGGATAAGTAATCTGTAAAAATAGAGAATATTTTTATGAAGTCAATTTCGAATATGGTCTTTATGAACAACTTTTCCTGACTCAGTTTTAACCGTAGTATTCCCGTTTTCTGCAACAATTTCCCTATTATACCGTTTAGAAAACTTATTACCTAGTCGCTTGTTATATTTGACATAAATACTATCTCCTACATTATAATTTTTTGGTTCTTTTCTTTTTTTATTGTGGAAGGCTAAGTCCTTATTCTGCTTTTGTAGAAGTTTCTCAATATTGCTAGCTCTAGTGCGGTCATAGTCGTCTGGGTCAAAACTGACATTTCTGCCGAAATAAAGATCTACTGGTTTCTTTTTAACAGTGGAGTGAACACTATGATTATATTCGTTTACTGCTCTCTCAAGGAGTTCTTCAAAGTTCCTAGATGGGTTTTGTTTATCTATGCATCTCATGATTTCTGTTAAAGTCGAATGGAACCGTTCCACTTGACCATTTATTTCGCTTTTATACGGAGGTATTGTAAATACATTAATTTTGAGTTCTTCTCGCATCATAAAAAGAATAGAATTTGAATTGAATGATCCTTCGTTGTCCATAACAACAGAAACTGGAACACCAAAGAAAAATAGAATATCACGGAGTGGTCTTCTTATATCTTCAATGGCTCTGGATTTAATAATTTTTGCTACGGCATATTTCGTGAATTTATCTATTGCAGTAAGTACACGGTGGTCTTTTGTAGAGAAAATGTCGATGTGGATTGTGTGTCCTGGGTATGTCGGTATTGGTGTTTTATTTAATTTAGTAATGTTTGGATGTCGTTCGTACTTATTTGATTTGCAAATTGAACATAATTTAATTTTGTTTTTTATTTTTGCTGCCATTTTTGGAAAATAATAGTGCTCCAAAATTTGAATTTTATTTTCGGTGGGTCATCTGTGTGCTCTGTTATGTGTTTCTATAATTATTTCGTCTTGCCTGTCCTCATTCGTTACGTCTTCGACACATAGTTGAGTGTAACGTATTCTATATGAAGAAAAATTCATAATGTATAATTGTTGAATCAATTGCATTATAGATTCTGGGGCTGATAGGCCATTAAGCAGATTTGGGTTAAAATATCTTCTAAATAAGTTTACTATCATTTCTTCGGAGAAGTTTCTTTCTATTATTATATGTCTATTGTATCCGCTAAAGGGAGTTTTTAGTTGGTAACTGGATTCATTTCCTATCTTCAGAATTATTTGGTTACGGAAAACATTGATGGGGACTTCCACACATGGTATTAAGTCATGCGAAGAGCTTTCGTCGCTGTGTGCGGTAGAAGATAGAGCATTAACATTGCTTTGTGGAGTTCGTGATAAAGCATCTGCAACTACGTTTGACTTACCTGGAGTGTACTTAAGTTCATAATTGTACTCCTCCAGAATTGCTTTCCAACGTTTCATTTTCGTGTTGGTATTTTTATTGCTTAAAGCAAAGGTCAACGGTTGATGGTCTGTAAATATGCAGACTTTTCTTGCTCCATACAAAAAGTTTCTTAATGATCCCAATGCCCATATAATTGAAAGCATTTCCTTCTCATTTGTCGCATATGATTCTTCTGTCTTGTTAAGACTTCTTGACAAGAACGTGATGGGTTTTCCATCTTGGGCGAGAACCGCTCCAAGTGCATAGTTGGACGCGTCTGTGGTGAGCTCAAATGCTTTATTGAAGTCTGGATAATGGAGCATAACATCATTTGAAATAAGTGTGTTCTTAATTTTATTAAAAGCATCTAACGCATCTTGACCTAGTATTATGCGTTTGTGTTTTGATTGATGCTTGGACACATGTCCATCTTCCCCTCTGAGAAGGGATGTCAGTGGCTTGGCTAACTTGGCATAGTCGCGAATGAAGCGTCTATAATATCCTGACATACCTAGAAAGGATCTCAGATCGCGGAGATTCTGAGGAATTGGAAATTCGGCAATAGCTGTAACTTTTGACTTGTTTGTTTTAATTCCATCTTTTGATACCGTGAAGCCTAGGAATTCTACTTGGGTTTTAAGAAATTCGCATTTATCGATTTGCACCTTTAGATTGGCATCTTCGAGAGTTTTGAAGATAACTTCTAGATTATTGAAATGTTCTTGTTCGGTTTTTCCGAAGATAATGATGTCGTCAATATAGACGTAACATCGTAATCCAATATGTTCTCTGAGAATGTCATCTAATGCTCTTTGAAAAATTGAAGGTGCATTTTTAAGACCAAATGGTAGTCGAGTGTACTCGTACTTTCCATTGTTGATCGAAAATGCAGTTTTTTCGATATCTTGCTCTCTAAGTGGTATTTGGTGGAATCCACTTTTTAAATCGATTATAGAGAAAAGCTTATTATGACCTAGGTTATACAAAACATCGTTAATGTCCGGTATTGGGTATTTATCAGCAATGGTTACAGAATTTAGTTTTCTATAGTCTATAACCATTCTGTATTTTTTTATTCCTGATGCATCTAATTTCTTCTCAACTATTATAATAGGTGAATTGTAGGGAGATCTGGAAGGTCGAATGATGTTATTTTCAAGAAGCTCCTTTATTTGCTTTTCGACTTCATCTTTCAGAGCTCTTGGATATGGATATGGTCTTGTATAAATTGGGGTCTCTGATGTAGTTCTTATTTCTCCTTTAACGTTTGTTGTAAAGGTAAGCTTTTCATTTGGTTCGGAGAAAAGATTTGGAAATAAATTTATTAAATGTATCAATCTGTTCTCTTGTTCGTCTGTAAGGTGGGATGTTCTGATGTCTAAGCTGTTAACAGATTCTGTTTTATATTGTTTTAGAGGGTGTTTGAATTTATTCTTTATAATGAAAAAATTTTTATCAGTATGGATAACTGCATTCAGTTCTTTGAGTGTGTCATTGCCAATGATTCCATTAAAAGTATCTAGGCCAGGCAACAAAAAAAATTGTAGTTTCGGAATTTGGTTATCGAAGATATCTATAAAAGCATGGTGTGTAATTTTAATTCTTCCTGCTATGGAATTGGCAAAAAACTGTTTCATATTTTTAATTGGTGTACGTATAAGGCTTGGCTGGATATAATTTTTGTTTGATCCAGTGTCAAGTAAGAATTTGTAGGTTGTTCCGTTCTTCGCTATAAATTCGTAATAAGGTAGCGAAGACTCCCTTAATCTAAAAAATGGACGTTGTCAATAATTTTTGAATCTTCTACCGGTTCTGTCTCAGGTTGATAATTTTCTTCTAAATTTTCTTCACAACTTTCTGCAGTAAATAACATATCGGGGTCATAGTACGGGTTTTTTTCTTCCTCAGTTTGCGTAAAGAAAGTTCGTTGGTATTTATTTGGTGGTTGAAACTGTTGTGACATATTTTGTCGTTTTTGTGAGAAATTTGGTTGATTGTTAAAGGAATTCTGTCTTCTATTATAGTCGATTCGTGGTCTATTTTGGTAATTTACTTGTTTTGAATGTATTGAGTGGTCTACTTCCATGGGTGTCGGCATCTGTGAAGGTTTTGGTGGCAAGTTTGGTCTTTGAAAATAATAGCTCTGTCGGAAGTTTTGTTGTGGATTTTGAGTAAAGTTTTGTGGTCTTGGTGTAAATAATTGTGGTCTTGGCATAAACACATTTTGTCTCGGTTGGGGGTTCGGTATGTAGGCTAATTCTGGAAAGAATTGCATACGAGGTGCTATTTTTTGTCTTGGAGGGAGATTAGGTGGCATAAAATTATTATTTTGTCTATTTGTATGATTATTATGGAAAGCATACTGAGTTCTAAAATTAATGTTTTCTAGTTTAAGGCATAGGTGTAGTGCCTGTGGAAGGTCTGTTGGTTCTCTCATACTGAGTAGTCTGGGGAGATCGCCTCTCAAACCTCTTATAAATGTGTCCAACGCTTTTTGTCTGTAGGTTTGCGTCATGATATTTAGTGAGTCATTGGTCAGGTCCATGCATCCTAATTTATTAAGGATGAGTGATAAGTGTTGATACACTTGTTGATAGAATTCTGGAATCGTGCAGTTGTTTTGGACTAATGTTGTAAGTTGGTATTCGAGGGTGCCTAAATCTCGTTTGTCTGCGTAATGCAGTACGAGACACTTTGAAATTTTTTTCCAATTTAACGGTGTGTTATAAGATTCGAGTGCTATATCAGCTTGCCCTACGATTTTATTTCTTATAACACTGAGTATTCCAAAATACTTCGGTGTACCTCGTAGCGGTTCATAAATTTGAAGAATTCTGTCTACACTTTTTTTGAAAGAACTAAACTCTCCTGGGTTACCAGAAAATTCCCTTAAACTTTTCACAACATCCGGGATTTTTTCCATCTCTCCTAGGTTGCTATTGGATATGCTTATCGTCTCGTCCGCGTCTGGTTCATCGACCGAATTGTTTCTCGACTGACTCAAAACTTCTGATATTAACTGTCTAACTTGTTCTGTAAAATTTGCTGAAAAAGTTCGGTTCATGTTGGGTAAGGTGTCAGTAGTAGGTGGAATTGCTGTGGAATTAAGTGAGAAATTTGCTAATCGAGCGGCAAGGTCACCTGTGTCATTATCGTTAGGCATTTTTGTGTTTGTTTTTTTTTCTTTTACTATTAGGAATAAATAACCTTTAATTTTAAAACTATTCAAATATTTCTTTTCAAATGACTTCGATTTTTTAATCACAATTAAAATATTTATTTTTTTGTAAATAATTTTTTCTTTTCTCTTTCTTAATTTGTTTTACTTCACTTTTCTTTAAAAATATCTTATATTTTAGCTTACAATATTATCGGGATCATGGTTGATTGTAGTGTTGATCTGCTCCGTTGAATTCTTCCTTTTTGTCCTACTGG
Organism: Pherbina coryleti; assembly: GCA_943735915.1. Classification (NCBI taxonomy): domain Eukaryota; kingdom Metazoa; phylum Arthropoda; class Insecta; order Diptera; family Sciomyzidae; genus Pherbina; species Pherbina coryleti. Next base: position 167,557,990 of record OX030949.1, on the reverse strand, counting down.
TTTCTTAGGCCTGTTGGGTTACTCGGGCTTCTGGACAGATTTATCCGTAAAAAAGTTTCTTAGGTTTTTTTACGCTGTGCACTGTTTATTAGTTCTTTCGATTTTTCGCGCACAGTTATTATTTTTGTTTTACACAAAAGGATTCTTAGGTCTTTTGGTTTATTTAACAAACTTGTGCGGTTCTTTCGATTTTTCGCAAACAGTTATTATTTTTGTTTTACACAAAAGGATTCTTAGGTCTTTTGGTTATTTAACAAACTTGTGCACTGTTTATTAGTTCTTTCGATTTTTCGCGAACAGTTATTATTTTTGTTTTACACAAAAGGATTCTTAGGTCTTTTGGTTATTTAATAAACTTGTGCACTACTACAATACCATGGTCCCTGCTCGGGCGCCAATTAAGAAATTTGTTATTCCTTTTATTAAAAAAATATATTTTTTTGGCTAATGCCAACTTTATTCATTAAAATACGTCTTAAATTAACTTAATACAAACAGAGACTAAAATTATGAAATAATGTGTCTAAGCTTATCAGCTACTGCGTCGCTGCTTCTGCCGTTGCTGCTGTTATTATTGTTGTTGTTGTTGTTGACGAGTTCAACGGAAGGCAGGCGTCGGGTTGCTTCTGAATTTTGGTGCTTATATGCATTTTCGTGGGAAAATGCATGGTCGGCAGTTTCTTATTGTTAACTTATACACAGGCACATGCTAGCACAAAATCAGCACAAGGTAACTACAACACAACAACAACCAACAACAACAACAACAACAACAACAACAACAGCAACAACAGCAACAACAACAAAATCAACAACAACAACAAAAATAACACCACTTGAGTTAACTTGCTTTAACTTAACTCGCTTTGGCATTTAGTATCTGTGAAATCTTGGCAAGCAAAGAAGTGACAGCAGCGCCAGCATTAAATGGCAAATTTTCACACCCACACTTTCATACACACACATACACACAACACCTAGGACATCATCACACTTAACCAAGGACTATCAGGGACGCATGCACTGACACACACACACACATAGAAGGCATTATTTCTGCAATTGTGGAAGCTTTTCTTTTGTAAGGAAAACGCTTATGTTGTGGATTATAAGAATTAAATATATTTGACAACAAATGATAAATAAATGCCGATGCTATTACAACTCAATGTGTGGGTATGTCTCTGTGTTGTTTGTGTTGTTGTTGTTGTTCCCTTGAATGCGGCTTTTGACAAAAGTAAGCAGTTTATTATAGGGCAGGCTTTGTTAGATTTTTCACTTTGGCACTTTATTTGTGGCTAATCGTAGTTCATTTGCCGAAATTTGTACTTTAACTCAATGCTAAGCACTTAAATAAGTCAAGTCGAAACTAAGCAGAAGCTAAGTGAGAAAAGCTAGCTATTCACATGCAATCAAAAATTATTTTCATTCATTGCTCTACAAGGATTTGAAATTAAAAAAAAAAAAAAAAAACATTTAACAAGGCTTAAACACTGTTCAAATTGTCACTTTATGTGATGATATTGTTCATAGAAGTTCAGTATCATAGAACTACGTTATAGCATAGAAATTCAGTATCGAGATTAGCCGATGATGATAGGTTAGGTTAGGTTAGATTGAGGCGGCTGTATCTTATGAGACACACTTAGGCTAATTAGGCCCCTTGTGTAATCAGGAGTTAATTATTTTCCACTCTATCTGAACCAATTGGAGCTATTTATGAAGCTGAGTATTCGGTAGACCGAAGATTTTGATAGTTCATCTAGGTCACTGTGGAACCAGTTACCTAGGAAAAGGTGGTGATTTCTGGCCAGCGCTGGGCATGTGCAGAGAAGATGTGTTGTGGATTCTACCTTCTCCTCGTTTCTGCAGCTTCTGCAGAAGTCGTTGTAGATGATTTTTAGCCTTCAGGCATGGTTTGCAATTAGTCCTGTTAGAACGCCTATTACAATATTTATTTGGTCCCTTCTAAGGGAAATTAGTTCCTTTGAGCGTTTCAAGTTCAGGGTTGGCCAAACTTGACGTGCCGTTTGACACCCGTGGACCACTTAATGTTGGCGCTTTCAAAGGATAGTTCATTTGTGACTAATTTACATGTGGCGAGAGGTATTCTTATAAGTTCCTTATCTGTCGATAAGCGTTTAGTGGTACCGTTTTGAGCGAGTTCGTCTGCTTTGTAGTTTCCTGGGAAGTCTCTATTTCTGGGGATTTAACATAGAAGGATATTGAGGTGCTCTTCCATCTCATTTAGAGATCTGTGGAAGCTTAGCACTGTTTTAGATGTTGTTACAAGAGATCCCAGGGCTTTAAAAGTGCCTTGACTATCAGATAGAATACAAATATCTCTAGTTGATATATCATTCATCTGAAGCCAAGTAACGGCTTCGTGTATTACAGTAACTTTCAGTTGGAAGACACTGCAGAGGTCGGGGAGTCTAAAGGCAAGGTTGATGTTTAGTGATTCAGAGTAGACTCCTCCCCCTACTTTGCCATCTTATTTTGATCAGATGGAAATCAGTGCAGGTTCCAGTGGCATTGTTTGGTGGAGGACTTCTAAGCTCCCATTCATTTCTGGAGGGAATTGATACATTAAGCTTTTTGTCGAGAAGAAGTTTTTGCGTGATTTAGTCTACAGTCTTAGGTATTGGAGGAAGAAGTTTCCTTATGTTAGAGTGTCCTATTGTACCTCGCTTCCATTGGGAAGTGACTTCTAGACGGATTGCTGTGTTTGCAGCCCTCTGTTTTGTTAGGATATCTAGTAGTGTCAGGTGTAGCATAATATCGAGTGCAACCGTTGGAGAGGTTCTCAGCGCTCCGCTGATGCACAGCTTATCTGACCGTTGAGCTATGCAAAGTATATTGAGGTGTGTTTACTATAGCAGTATATAACAGTATTAGCGTTATAACAGTTGTATAGAGCCAGTGAGTAACCCTAAGTTGTAATCCCCATTTGCTAACCACTGCTTTCTTGCATGAATATAGGGCTATATTAGCTTTTTTGAAGCTCTCAAGTAGATTGGGCTTAGTTTCCTATTTAAGATTAGACCCAGGTATTTTGCTTGTTCCGAGAAATTGAGTCTTGTATTTCCCAGCTTTGAAGGACTGATGATGATAATGTGCAACTAAAGTACCTTCATCAAAGGTACTGAGCACTTATACAGAAATATTTCTATAATTTATACACATATAAATGACTTGCAAAATGAACTGACATATCGCACACCCTCTAAAAAAGTGACACAACTCAAAATTTTTCAATTTTGACTTTAAAATATATATCAATTTGCAATGCACATCTACATCGACTGTCAAAATTTTGTATCCATCTTTTGTATGAAGTTTTTTCCAAAAGGAAATATTTATTTGGCTCTCCTGAAAATTTCTAAATTTTGAGTAGTGTCGCTTTTGAAGAGAGTGTACGATACGACTTAACTTTACCATCTAAGGTATATTTCCAAGTATAAATATTGAGAGTCAAATTGCCAAGTATACTTGAGAGCAACTCAATAGCTACTTCTATATTATTAGCTAACTAGCTTTTCCCGGCGTTGCTGCACCCTGCAACTATATGGGAACATAATAGGTGTATTCAAAACTTTTCTTAGACTCATAGTTTAACACCACTGTTATTTTCCACTGCCCGTTACAGTTTCCCAGTAGCAGGAGATCACCAAATAGTAACTCCATTTTGAGTTTGTAAGTAAGTATTGCTACTTTTACTTTCAAAGCTATTCGATAATACAAATTTTAACTGTATGGGCGGAGCCACACCCTCTTATATAATGCTCATCCCAGTTTTCTAGTAGATGGACATTACCCAGTTTTAGTACAGTTGCCGACAGTAAGCATACAGACTAAATTACCAAAATGTAGCCCAATCGACGAAAACCGTAGGAAATATAGCATTTTTATTGATTTTTGGGCGGTAAAAGGGGGTGTGACAGAAATTTAAGCCATCTCGTACTTGAAAAAAATGTACTGTCAAAATTTCAGCTCTATCGCCTAAGTAATTTTGAAGTTTCCAGCTGTCACACAGACAGCGTTTTGCTTTTTGTATATATATTTTGGATAAAGATTATTGGTTATAACTTTTGATTGGTTAGAGATAATAAGATAATTTTTTCTAATAAATTAATTTCTTAGCTTTCATATTTTTACAAAAATATAAAAACACAATATTGGAAAAAAAAATTTTCTTCGAAAAAATCAAGGGAGAGGGCCTTGCTTTTTGAATCACAAAAATGGTTTTTAATTTTTTCGTAAAATTGAAATAACTTTTGCTTATAGATGTTATAACTTTTAAATAGAGTTGACAATTTGTGAATTTGAGTTTAAATTAGTTTTACAACAAAAACAAATTTTGAGCCTTTTTTTGAGGAAAATCCTAAATTGTAGACCTTTTTTGAAAAAAAATTTAATATATATATACTCAACTAACGGTATTTTTGCAATCAGGTTTTCATAGTACTTTGATGAAGCTTTAAGACAAAAAAAAAATTTAACCAAATGTATACAAACGCAGCGGAGATATTTGAATCGAAAGTCACAAAGTTAAATTTCTGAATGTTTTTTTCTCATTATTAGCAACGATGTTGCATTAAATATATCGTTGTGGTAAAATTTTTCATAGTTTTCAAGATATGTTCATGTTTTTGCTCTCAAAATAACGGAAATTTTTTTAATTTTACTAAATTTAAAAAATATTTAATATTTTGTAAATATCTGAATATGTAACCTAAGAAAACAACTAAAAATATGCGATTTTGTAAAAAATTTGTACTACAGCACCATCTGGTGTCCAAGGTGGTTAAAAGAAGATACTGTCAAAAAACTCATTGTACCTGAAAACTACTATATACCAATTTTCATTCTAATCCCATGAGCGGTTTGGGAGTTTTAGGTGGTTTTGTGAAAAATTTGTACTACAGCGCCCTCTGGTGTTCAAGATAGGTCAAAAACGATAGCAGCAGAACACTCAACGTACATGAAACTCACTGTATACCACTTTTCATTCTAATCGCATTAGCAGTTTATGAGTTTTAGGCAGTTTTGTAAAAATTTTGTACTACAGCGCCCTCTGGTGTTCAAGGTGGATCAAAATTGATAGCCCACAAACACGCACCGTACCAAAAAACTTCTATACACAAATTTTCATGCTAATCGGATGAGTAGTTTAGGAGTCTATTGCGGCCTTACAAACATAAGTTCCTTTTTTATATATATAGATATAGATATTTACAGAAAAGGTATGTTCAATATATAAATGGTTTGAAATCTTAAAACTGAAACCAAACAAAAAGTTATGAAAAAAGAGAAAAATAATCGTAGGCAAACAACGCGGTTCATAAGTTGGTTGCTATTTATATGTCGGGATCTGTCAACGTTAATGTCATTTCGTTCAAACTGATAGCGTTTTGGTGTACATGCACTTATTGTGTTGTTTACGGTGCTTTTAAAATTGTATTTCAGCAAAAAAAAAATAGAATTAACACGAGAAAATTTTCGTGCGTTTATTTTTTACAACTTTCGACGTGATTATCTCAACAAGAGTGCATCGATGAACTCACTTCGACATTTGGCGATGAAGCACCATCAAAAATTCTGTATATTGATACTACATATAATTCAAGCGGGGGGCCATACTTCGCTCACTAACGAATTTCATGAAGGACGTCCAAAATTCGTTGTTGTTCCACAAAACATTGACGCTGTATGCTTCATCGTCATGTGATATACCCTGAAATTGTTGAATCCTTGAGCATTACTTCTACCAACATACCTTTTACATGTATACTAGGATCGGTCGCTAAAAAAATGTTCGATAAACTCGGTCTTAAATGTACCTTTTGTCATTGTTGTACCCTCCATAAAACGATTTCGCAATGTGTTAACCCTTATGCTTCATGGAATTTTTTAAGAAAGTGGCTTTTTTGGTCAAAAGCCCACTCTTTGTATGGACAACTTTTTGTTGAGTTTATCGAACACGATTTTTTTTTTGTATGGAGACCGACCCGCCCTAATTTATACATAGTTGCGAAAAAGTTGTGTTAATATTGGATTCCACATAATTTGACAATAGCTCAGAAATGGCTCTTGTCTATTAGTGCATAGAAACGCCCAAAAAATACAAAAATTATAACTAGTGACAAATCATGGATGTATACTAGACCGTCTCGAAAAAATAAATAAATAATGCTCAACTGAAGCATTATTGAAAGAAAGTTTCGAAAGTTTTTTTGACAACGTAGGGGTAGCGCATTGACATATTTCTTTATGACTTAAGTGTATACTCTCTGATCTTAAAGAATATTGTGTTTATGTTTTGTCTCAGAGAGGCCTATTTTTTGTTTCTAGGACTTATTGACTTCAGTTGACCCCTTATAGTACTGACCCACGAGACCTCAGTTTCTACGATCTGGAAATGGAAAGCCCGCAAAAAATCGTTAAACTTTTACCAAAGAAATTTGTTGCTATTTCCACTCGAAATATTAAAAAAAAATTTTGAATTTTTTTGAAAAACGTAGGGTAAATTTTTAAATTTTTTTCATATCGCATTATTTTTATAAATTATGCACAGAAAACATTAAAATATCGACACGTCATTCTTTAAGAACGGACAGTAAATACCGAAGTTATGAAGAAATATGCCAATGCGCTTCCCTTACGTTCGGTCAAAAACAAAAAAAATGTATACGTATGAGCCTGAAGAAAAGAAAACAGCAGGGGACTGTATGGGTCTACCAAATCCAACAAAAGTTGTTCGAACTCATAGCACTGCGAAGCAAATGATTGTCTGTTTCTTGCAAAAAACTGGTAATATGGCCATGGTACCTCTTGAGATTCCTAGAACGGTCAATTCGAAATAATACACTACCATTTGCTTACAGACGTATTCCATGCAATAGGCGCTGAAGAGTTATTCTTCATCAAGACAATGCAAGCTTCCATACACCAGCTCAAACAATGGCATTTCTGAGCACTCAAAATATCAAATTACTCGGTCATCCTTCGTACAGTTCTGGTTTGGCAACCAATATCTTCTTTTTTTCCGAATATCAAGGACAAAATTTGTAGACAACAATTTTCGACGCGAGAAGAAGACGTTGATACATTTAAATACTATGATTAAGGGGTGTCTCAAGCGGAATGGGATAAATGTTATGACAAATAGTTTGAACGCATAACAATTGAAAAATAATAAAGCTATCTAAAAAAAAAAACAAAAAGTTGGTTTTAGTTTTTAATCCCGAAATATACAGGGCGACCCAAAGTCACCATGGGGCTTAAAAATTTAGTAACTTTTTCGTTTATAAATATATTTTTTTTTTATTTCTTTTTTTTTTTTAAATTATAAAATATACAATATGGAAATTTTTTTACACCAAGTATGTAGAATAATATCACTAAAATGACCCCCGTTTTCCACTTCGCAATGATAGGCTCGTTTTAGAGCATTTTCCATAACATCTTTCGAAATTTGTGACTGTAGCCCTCGAATTTCTGCAACAATGTTGCCTTGAGTTCAAGGATTATCTCGGGATTGTCACATATACTCGCAGCTTCAAATAACCCCCAAAAAAAAAAAAAAAATATTCAGGTGCTAATAAATCTGGCGAAGGCGCTGGCCAATTATTCGCTTTCCAAAAATTTTACTTAAGGTATAATATACGTGTAGCAACCAAAAACCGGAGCTGTTTTCAAAAAAAATGTTTAGGTATAAGAAGTTATTATTTTTTGTAAATACATACAGGTTATTATGTACATAAAAAATACTTTATAAAAATATTTTTTTTTTTGGTTTAAAATCAGTTCTGGCTTTTATATAGAGGGCGCTAAAAATGGCATTGAAAAAAAGACATCCAAAACGGTTCGATGGATATGGCCTTTCCCATGTATCGGAAACAAAAAAATCAAATAACATTTTAAAGCATAGACCTTATATTAAGCATCCCCCCTACGCAAGACCACCGGGGTTTTTTTTTAAATTATGGCGGAAGTTGAAGTAAAAAGTTCGAAAAATAGATACATTTTCGTGCGTTTTTTGTTTATATAAAAAAGACAAAAAAAAAAAAAATAGATACTTGAATTTAGGAGGGATGCTTAAAAGACAAAATAATGAACAAAATCGTTATCTATCGAACCGTTTTAAAAAAACTAGTTTCGAGGAAATCGCCTTTAAAGTTTTTTATTTGTTGTATGGAGCTTAGACATAGGTTAACGAAAACCGTTATAACTTCTGTTTTTTCGTAAATATCGATTTAAAAATGTGTATGTATATTCTTAAAACTATAAAGAACACATTAAACACTAAATAATACATTAAACAAAAAAAAAATTTTTTTTGTTTTGAACAATTTACACGTATGTACATATATTATACCTTAAAAGTGCCATTGTGCCTTGGGTTTCATTGTGCCATTATGAGCAAGAACGGGTTTCATTAAAGTGACATTATTTTCCATACTTAGTGAAAAAAAGGTCCATTTTGTATATTTTATAATTTGAAACTTGATGACTCCATGGTGACTTTTGGCCCACCCTGTACTTTATGTAGCAACCCTCATGTAAAGTACTTTTTTTTTTTGCTACGATTTCGTAGTCTTATAAAAGCATAAAAACTCCTAAGTTGTAATTTTACCTGGAAAAAGTGATAAATGCTATATTTCGGTCGCTTTCAACGAAATGGGCATTTTTTTAATGTAACGTTACCAGTCTAAAAACCTAAAAGATTTTTGTGCACTTTCCATCTCGACAAAGAATTTTCTGTTAGTGATAATGGTCTGTGTTAATATACAACCAAAGAATATCTAATTTATACTCCTATTGGTCTTGTTTTTACATGAGTCATATCCAAGATATGTAAAGTGACAGCCTTTTTCACTTAAATGTTTGGTGAACAGATATTGCTTCTTTCTTTCTTTCATTTATTGAATGAATAAATCAATAGAGGAAGTTTTGCTCTGCTATACTTTCCAGTGCAGAAATGCACAATGCAGTTGAACAAGTTTGAAAATATTCTTTAAATTTGTTTTAAATCTAGCTGTATTCAAGCCTTCCCAAGTTTTGCTCTAGTATACTTTCCAGTGCAGAAATCTACAATGCAGTTGAACAAGTTTGACAACGTTCAGCAAATTTTTTCTTTTCAAATTTAGCTGTATTAAAGACTTCTCATGTCTTAAGTTAAGAGTGGGGTAGTCTGGGTACGGTTGAAACGGTTGACGGTTGAAACAAAGCGAGTATCTCTGCACCGTGAGTGATGTGTTGAGGGGTACAAGTGGAGAACGTATCGGGTGAGAAGTCGAAACACGATTTTCGTGTTGCGTCGCTATTCGCTCCTTGTGTTTGTGTATAGGAGGCTCCATTGTGTTTTTTTACGAAAAATAAGATTTTTTGTTCGTACATTTTTGCAATTATGATGGGTTTATTAAAGTTAGAGTATTTAGAGTATTGAGAGTTTTTATCGTTTTAATTGAAGTTCGTCGAATATGGCTGTATGATAAGTTTTTATTCAATTTTATTATCATTCCTACTGTGAACCATTTTAAATCTGATCAGTGGTTGGGTACAGTTGAAACAATTTCAGCTGGAGTGCTAAAATTTAGTTTATAATTAATGCTGTTATAATTTCGAGCAATATAATTGCAAGGATTACTCAAACATAAAAAAAAAATAGTCGTCACCAACATCTGATTATTATACAATTAAAGTTGTACTTAATATAAACCTTTAAGGCTGATTAAAAATAATGCTCACTTATAAGTATCGTGAACGACTTGAATATTAATAAAAAAAATATTTGTGATGTTCAACTGTGCCATTACGAGTCGTAAAATGTTATTAAACTATGAATAAAACACGTTAACGTATTATATTTTGTATTATTTGCATGTGTTTCAATTGACCCCAGGCACCGTTTCAACCGACCCTGGCATGGGCACAGTTGAAACAAATTAATTTTTTTTTAAAATTTGTTTTTACAGATATAATCAGATAAAAAAACTGTGCCATTAAGAATCGCAAAATGTTATTAAACTATGAATAAGATGTGTTAACGAATTATATTTTGTATTAGTTTCATCTGTTTCAATTGACCCCAGGCACTGTTTCAACTGACCCTGGCATATGGACAGTTGAAAAAATTTAAATTTTTTTTTATTTGATTTTACAGATAAAATACAATACAGTGATCTCATATAACCTACTCCATTAGTAGACATATAAATGGTCTTTTATATTTGATATATTTCCGCCATCTTTCGCTTAACTAATCTCGATGTAATGGTCGATAAGCCCTAAAATGTTTCAACCGTACCCAGTCTACCCTACTCAAGAGACATTTGACCAAGCCGTAGACATGAACATATTTTAGATATCAACTTCAAATAAAATTCCTTATTACTTGTTAACAATTGCCTGGTACAATACATGTAGTAGCTTATCGATTAGGATGCTACTTAATAAAATTAGCTAATCGATGAAAATCGTATGACGTTAGTAGAACTAATAATTGCTCAAAGTCACACATACTTCATGCACGGCCCTAATACTCACAAAAATATGCTTACATATATCCTTAAGGAAATCAATAAACTATGTGCAGCTAGTTAAAACAAGTACTAGTGCAGCCTTCTAAGAGCAGCAGACATTGAACCTGAGCACATGCCCACGAGGCTACATGACAGCGATCTTAGCCAAAGTGGCCTAGCTAGCATATTGGCAAATAAATTGCACTTGAAAACTTGGCTAGAAGTGCATAAACTTATTTTAGCCAAGTAAATGTTAGTATGTAGGTCGCACTCGTTGTCGTCGTCGTTGGTGCAAGGCAGTAGAGGTTATAAACTCGTAACTTTGGCACAGTTGTTTTTCAATAACCAAGCCAAGGAAGGACAATGCAAAGAAATAACCCTAGCGACTAAGAACCATATGAAGGAGAATTTCTCAGGGTGTGAGTTATTGAATGACGAGTGTGTGTGTGTGTATGTGGGTGTTGGTGCTTGTTTTGTTTTATGCATTTCAAGGATATGCATGCAGTTATTATTTAATTATCGATCACTTACATTTAGAGCAGTTAAAGCGCACTTATACTATGCTTTAGTGGCAAATGTGTGAGTAAGTGTGTGAGTGTATGTGCATGCTTGCGTGTGTATGCCTCTAACTTTTGATTGCATGTTAGGTATTAGTCAATTATTTTGCTATACCTGTTAAATTTTTTCATTTTCTTGACATGCATAAATAATTGGCTAAATTACGAGAATGTCAATAAAAATAACAACAATAACTCATCAACTTTATATTTTTATGAATTAATTTGATGTTATTTTGGTTGGCTGTAATTTACATGCCATTGTTTGTTTTTGTTATGTGCTAAAGGTAAATTAAATTTTAACTCATATTTGTATAAGTAAGAGATTAATTTTATGTGTTTATTTAAAGGGCGAAAGACTTAACAACCAAAGCGAGTTATGTTTTAAGATTCTTTCCAGTTTTAAATTTTTATTATTCATGTCGAAATTAAAGCGCTTTTAAAGTAATATATTTAAAAAACTCATCGTTTTTTTTTTTGTCGTAATTTAAAGTGTTTTAAGTGTCGATAGCTCGTGTTCTAGAATAAAATACAAAACAGACGGCTTTGTATTGTCTTACGTGGCTCATTTTTAGTTATTTAAATGTTTAAACACCTGGCTTAATCACATAACTCTGAACACACAAAATGATTTCCATGCATTTAAATAATTAAATGTCACTCATACGCCATGTAGAACAGACAAAATTTCTTTTAAATTGAAATCTACTCTCCAGTCTTCTTTAATCGTTTCTTTGCGGCAACATTTTGAATAAAAATTTATTCTAATGCTTCGCTAGCTTATTTTACAAGAATAACAACTTATCCTACCACTTGAAAATAACCCTGTCTGCTTGAATTTTCTTCTATCAGAACGGCAATTTCTAAAGGTTAGTTTATATTTGCTTTGTATTTAATGTATTTTAACTTTTTTTGAACTGCTACGTTCTTATTTTTAACCTTTTTGTTGCTTTCCTAAGCTTTTTGAACTTCTTTTTTTATCTTTTTATTTACAGTCCTTCTTTTAATGCTTCCGCTGCTGGTCATGCACTTTGTATCGTTGACTGGCTCACGCACATGCCGACACAAATTCTTTTAACTACTATAAATTCTTTTACTAACTTGTTGCAAGTAGTTGCCTGATTTTTAGTGCTGTTTTTTACTACATCGTACTTTGTTTTTTTTAAGTTTTTTTTTTTTTTTGTGTTTATATTATTTATAAAACTTATCTGGTAGCCAGGCGTTTTCTTTGCTGCTGAGTGTATACAGTGTATACAGAAAAAAAAACCACTAGACAACACTCGTTCATGCAGCATGTCCTGCAGTAGTAGCTATATTAGTGTCAGTTGTTGCCGAAGTTTTAGAAACTAGTTGCTTAGTTCAAAGGGCTCAGTGGGCGGCATAATTTATGCTAAAGCAGCTAAAATTTCTGCTATCATATTATATACTGTCGATTTTTTTTTTTTTTTTTTTGTGTGTATCTAAAGTTATCAACTTGTGTGTCCGCCATATTCTCAACGCTAGATAAACTGTGGTTTTTCAAAACTTACCTACTGTTCCATGATTTATTGAAATAACCCTATTTTTTTGGCACATACCTTCATATCTCTTCGTAGTAAAGAGGTCACGATTCCACCAGAAGGTTCCACTTTTGGAAAGTGTTTCAACCAGTTATTTTCTTTCAAACAATACTAAAAAATAACAATAAAAACAAAATAGAATAAAAGAAAAATAAAAACAAAATAGAATAAAAGAAAAATAAAAAAAAAAATAATAATAGAAACAAAAATAAAAATAACAGTGAAAATAGAAATAATTATAGAATTAAAAATAAATATAGTAGTAAAAACAAAATGAAAATTAAAAAAAAAAAAAATTAAATCAAATAAAAATAAAATTAAAATTAAAATTAAATAAACCAAAAATAAAAATATAAATAAAAAACACTTGAAAATAAAAATAATAATAAACCTAAAAATTGAAATAAGAAGAAGATCAAGAATAGAATCACATATAAAAAAAAAGCGAAAAATAACAAATAAAACAAAATAAATTTAAATAAAAGACTAAAAATACATATAAAAAATAAATAATATTACAAAAACCATAATAAAAATTACATTTAAAATAATATTTACTATAAAATAAAAACCATAGAAATAAAATAAAAATAAAAATTAAAATAATAAAAATATAATAAAATATGTAAAAAAAATTAAATGAAAAAAAGTATTAAAATAAAAATAAAAATAATAAAATAATAGAAATAATAATAAGTATGAAAATAGCAATAAAATATAAACTAAATTTAAAAATAAAAACTGAAATAATAATTATAATGAAAATAAAAATTGAAATCAAAATAAAATAACAAATATAAACGGAAAAATAAAAATGTAAATAAAAATGAGTAAAATACAAACAATAACAAAAATAATTATAAAAACTAAAACAATAAATGTGGGTTTAGAAAAAGTAGCAAAGACAACACGGACTGGACGAAATTATTAAGTAGTAGCCACTTGTGTACAACCCTGACGAACGACAAACAAGGAACAACAGACAATGAACTGAAAAGAAAGAATTTAAGTCAATCGCAGAATGACGCTTAGCTGTACGCACGGAAAAATAAGAACTTAAAATGTAACTTAAAGTGAATAAATAAGAACTTAAAATGTAACTTAAACCTAAGTGAATATATAAAACTAAGAAATGTAACTTAAACTAAGTGAATACATAAATGTTCAATGTTACTTAAACCTTAGTGAATATATTAAAAAAACTAAAAAATGTAACCTAAATCTAAATGAAAAACAAATAAAACTTAAAATAAATAAATCTAGTGTTTGAATTGAAGAATTCATAAGAAGAACCCACATAAATATATAAAAATTTTAATAGAAATAATAATAAAAACAAAAATAAAATTAAAAAAGAAACATAAAACAAAAAACTAAAAAAAAATTACAAAATACAAATAAAAATAATAAGAAATAACATAAAAAAATTCAAAAAATAAAATACAAACAAAAATAAAAATAAAATTAAAATTAATGTTAAAATTAAAAATAAAAATAGCTGTTTAAAAACAAATAAAAAATTAAAATAAAAATAGAAATAAGAATAAAAACAGAAATTGAATAAAAATAATAATAAAACAAAAATAAAATTAACAATTAAAATAAAAACAGAAAAAAAAATATAAAAACAAGTAAAACAAAACAAATTTTAAATGATATAAAATAAAATAAATAAAATAAACTCAAAAATAAAAAGCATAAATACAAACACAAATATAAAAAATAATTAAAACCAAATTTATAAAATAACAAAAATTACACTAAAAATAATATTTAAAACTAAAATAAAGATAAAAATAAAATAAAAAACAGAAAAAAAATTAAAAAACAAAAATAGTAATTAAACTAAAAATAGAAATAAACATCATAATAAATAATATAATAATAACCCATAAAAATAAAATAAAATTAAAAAAATTAAACAATAATATAAATAACTATTCAAATTACAACAAAAAATTAATATAGAAATGAGAATAAAACTATAAATAGATTTTATTTCTATAAAAATAAAAATTAAATAATTAAAATAAAAAAAATAAAATTAAAATAGAAATAAAAATACAAAATTAAAAATAAAAGTATAAAAACAAAAAAAATAAAAATAAAAATAGAAACAAATAAAAATAAAAATAAAAATTAAAATAAAAATTAGAATAAAAATAAAAAACAAAAACAAAAACAAAAACAAAAACAAACACAAAAACAAAAACAAAAACAAAAACAAAAACAAAAACAAAAACAAAAACAAAAACAAAAACAAAAACAAAAACAAAAACAAAAACAAAAACAAAAACAAAAACAAAAACAAAAACAAAAACAAAAACAAAAACAAAAACAAAAACAAAAACAAAAACAAAAACAAAAACAAAAACAAAAACAAAAACAAAAACAAAAACAAAAACAAAAACAAAAACAAAAACAAAAACAAAAACAAAAACAAAAACAAAAACAAAAACAAAAACAAAAACAAAAACAAAAACAAAAACAAAAACAAAAACAAAAACAAAAACAAAAACAAAAACAAAAACAAAAACAAAAACAAAAACAAAAACAAAAACAAAAACAAAAACAAAAACAAAAACAAAAACAAAAACAAAAACAAAAACAAAAACAAAAACAAAAACAAAAACAAAAACAAAAACAAAAACAAAAACAAAAACAAAAACAAAAACAAAAACAAAAACAAAAACAAAAACAAAAACAAAAACAAAAACAAAAACAAAAACAAAAACAAAAACAAAAACAAAAACAAAAACAAAAACAAAAACAAAAACAAAAACAAAAACAAAATCAAAAACAAAAACAAAAACAAAAACAAAAACAAAAACAAAAACAAAAACAAAAACAAAAACAAAAACAAAAACAAAAACAAAAACAAAAACAAAAACAAAAACAAAAACAAAAACAAAAACAAAAACAAAAACAAAAACAAAAACAAAAACAAAAACAAAAACAAAAACAAAAACTATGATTTATTAACTATGATTTATTTATTTAATTTATTTAATTTAATTTATTTATTTATGAAATCATAAGTACACTAAGAGCTAGCTCTTTTATAGTACAATATAAGATTAACTTAGCCTAACATTAATTAAATTTAAGAATTATAACAACAAATATAATAAGAACACTAAATATAATCCTTAATTGTACGACAGTATTGACTTAATCTAATTGTAAAAATAATAAATAGAATAGATTGAAAAAGACTCGAAAATATAGATAGGATGAGTAAGAGATGGAGGGTAAAAGAAACTATGGAGTAGAGAAAAACGAAAAAACTGATTGCCTAAAAAGACCTCTCCCAGTGATTTCCCTAAGCCATCGCGGCAAACCATTCCACAACCTAGTGGCGTTGATGAAAAATAGGCGGGAAGAGTTTAATGAGTTGTGCCTCGGAACAATCAAAACTTGACTTCTTCTAGATACACAAAACTGAAGTTTATCATACAGGGTGTTTTTTCATGGATCAGTTTATGCAGGTACATACAATTTCTGGCATTGAGATAAGATACTATGTCGCATCCAAGAATTGCATTTCGGAAACGAGACAGATGATCATATTTGCGGAGACCGTACACATAGCGCGTGGCATAATTGAATGCAAGTTGAATCTTTAGCTGGGAAGATGAGTCAAGTTTGCTATACACTATCTCTGAATAAGTTATTATAGGTAAGATCAGTTGTATTACCAATCTACGTTTAATTTCAACAGGAGTAACACTAGCAGACATTCTCAAGTTACGTAGAACATAATACATTTTTTTCACAACACTGTTCACATGGTCTACACAGGACAGAGAAAAATTAATATAGAAACCTAGATTTACTATTTTACGCACTACAGTCAGTTTGCTACTTCCAATAAACAGATCAGGGACATCATCAACACAAGTTTTACTCTTACATATAGGTAGGACATAAGATTTAGCAGCATTGAGTTGAAGCCCATTACATTTAGCCCACTTATTTATGTTTCTCAGATCTTCATTCAAACGATAACAAAGGTCATCAATGAGGCCAGTTCGTCTAGACAGGTATAGCTGGACATCATCTGCATAAGCATGAACATATGAATGCCTACATACATTAAAAATGTCGTTAATGAACATGGAAAATAAAAGGGGACCTAGTATTGAGCCTTGTGGAACACCTCTTAAGACTGGATTATAAGATGAAAAAACAAAAAAAAAAACAATAACAAAACCAAAAACAAAAACAAAAACAAAAACAAAAACAAAAACAAAAACAAAAACAAAACCAAAAACAAAAACAAAAACAAAAACAAAAATAAAAACAAAAACAAAAACAAAAACAAAAACAAAAACAAAAACAAAAACAAAAAGAAAAAAAAACAAAAACAAAAACAAAAGCAAAATAAAAAAAGAAATAGAAACAGAAATGAAAATATAAATAAAAATAAAAACTAAAATAATAATAATAATTAACATAGAACTAAAAATAAAAATAAAATAAAAATAAAAATAAAAATAAAAATAAAAATAGAAATAGAAATAGAAATAGAAATAGAAATAGAAATGGAAATGGAAATGGAAATGGAAATAGAAATAGAAATAAAAATAGAAATAGAAATATAAATAGAAAGAAAAATACAAATAGAAATGGAAAACGAAATTAAAAGAAATAAAGATAGAAATAAAAATAAAAAATTTAAATAAAATAAAAAAATAATATTAAAAAATAAAAATAAAATAAAAGAAAAATAAAATAAAACAAAAACAAAAAATTAAAATAAAAATAAAAATAAAAATAAAAATTAAAATTTAAATAAAAATTATAATAAAAATTAAAATAAAAATAAAAATTAAAAATAAATAAAAAAAAACAGTTCAAATAACAACAAATGTAATAAAAAAATGAAAAAAATAGTAATAAGAATAAAAATATAAATTAAAATAAAACTATAAGTAATAATAAAAACCAAAATAGAAATAATATTAAATATTTAAATAAAAATATCAATTTAAACCTCAATAATATTAAAAAATAAAATACATTAAAATAAAAAAAAAAAAAATAAATTAGCTATAAAAGTAAAAATGAAAACAATTCAAAATTAAAATATTAATAGTAAAAATCTAAAAACAAAAATTGAAATATAAATAAGTATAAAAATTAATATAAAAAAAAAATAAAAACAAAATAAAAATGATCATATATTAAAAATAAAATCAAAAATAAAATAAAAATAAAAATATAAATCAAAATGAAAAAAATGTAAAAATAAGAATGAAAATAGAAGTAGAAGCAAAAATGTAAATAGAAATGTAAATAGAAAAAGAAATAGGAAAAGAAATAGAAAAGGCAGTAACTAAAATAGAGATAGAAATAGGAATAGAAATATATTTAGAAATAGAGATAGAAATAGAAATTAAAGTAAGCATAAAAATAAAAAGAAATGAACATGAAAATAAAAATGCAAATAATAAAAAGAATTTCATTAAAAATTAGGGGATACACTTATAAAAATAAAAATGATATAATAATAAAACTACACAAAAAAAAAAACAAAAAAAAATAAATAAATATGAGAATTATAAAAAATAGAAATGATCGTAGGAATAACAAATAAAATAGGTTAATTTTCAAAACAGGAAATTGAATTTGTTTTGGCAGTGGCCAAACAGGTTAAAGTGCGTGAACCAGTTGATGTCAAGTCTTTGAACCACTTTGTGTGTGGTTCGAATCCTCCACCTAACACAAAATATTTTCAATTGAAATTAATTTTTTTTCTGCACACAATGGCCAGCAGCAGATAGTAAATAAATGATGCATAGAACATAAGCAT
Source organism: Pherbina coryleti (assembly GCA_943735915.1). Taxonomy (NCBI): domain Eukaryota; kingdom Metazoa; phylum Arthropoda; class Insecta; order Diptera; family Sciomyzidae; genus Pherbina; species Pherbina coryleti. The sequence goes on along the minus strand of OX030949.1, from coordinate 167,539,533 downwards.
AAACCATTATTTATATCTGCGTACAAACTAGTAGGTCTAGTTCTATTCTTGTTGAATTAATTGAAGTTTTTAGTAAATTTTCTAAATAGACAAATGCTATCTAATCAGAAAATATGCCATCAATAAGACAATTCAGTTGTACACAAATCAAAAACGTTCAATCATGTATTCGCTTTGAATAAAATCTAAAAAGAAATAATCTCGTCAAGCCCTTAAGCTACAATTACTCATCCCTTTAAGCTGTATATTATTCACTGAATTATCCATTAATCCAGGAACTAAACTGTCTGCAAATGTACATTAAAATTTCAAAGCTTTCACTTAACTGGATTGTCGACAGTCAAGGCTTTTGGGCAATTGAGTTAAAATGTCAGCAATAATAAACAAAAACAAAAGAGAAAAAAAAAGAAAAAAAAAACAAAAGAAAACAACGCACAGAACAATAAGAAACACAACAACATTTGACACAACAAGTAAATACAGCAGAGTCGCAAACAAATGCCCGGCAGTTATTGCTGACATTCTTTGTTACCCGCACAACAAAGTAATGAATTACAAACGGAAGCGCATTTGAAAAAAAAACAAAAAAAAAAAAAACTACAATAAAAGCAACAAGAACTGCACGAAAAAAGTAAATCATAAAAAATACAAAAATAATCAAAACTTTACAGCTTCTGAAACACAGCAGCTTGAGTAAACAAAACAATTTCATTCAATTCCCATGGCAGTGCAATAAAGCGTTTGAGCGCGGATATTTGTCTTCATTAAATTTAAGACTTTTTTGTTTTTTTGACACAATTGTAGGAGCTGACTGACTCCTGTACGACAGCAAAATCTGCAGAGAACGCGTGTGCTTAACGCATGCAGAATATGGAAATGATGACAAGCAGCAAATGCTTCAAAAGCTCAAAATATAAAAAATTTTATTTATTTTTCGTTGAGTCAAGTATAATTGCTGTAGTGTTTTTTGTTTTCTGTCACAACAATTGCTTGTTTTTCTGTTTTTTTTTTTTTACTTCTTGATCTTGACAACAAAATGTCAAGCCTAGTATTTGGCTTGTAAGCTTACTTGAGCGCACACTCGCCTAGCTGTAGCGTGCTCTGTCTGCGTCTCTGACTGTCTGTCTGTTTGTGTGCTCATTTTTTTTATACCCATTCTACTCATAATCTGCTGTTTACAAATTTTTTTATAGCTTTTTTATTTGTCCTTGCCCTTCCTCACTGTACTAGGTAGCACAGCTTTAAATTGAAAAATCCTTGCAACATCTTTGTTTATGTTTACTACTTAAAACATGTTGTAGCTCAAAAAGTTGTTAATTTTTTTGCGCCGCATCTGGTAGGAATTATTTCTGCCTTGCATACATTTAGGCATATTTTTTATTAGCTTACTTAATGCTGATTTTAAGGTTTAATTTCTGTTCATATTTTTTTACTTTTAATTATTCCTGCGGGCTATAAAAAATGTTGCTGCTGCTGTACTGTCCAAGCTATTCCCATATGGGCTCGATTTGTTTTGTTCTGACTCAATTATGCTGCCTCATTCTGTGAATTTTGCTTATTTCCTTCAGCCAAATTGCATTTTAATGGTTGCTCTGGATTTTGTTTCGCTTTAATTTCTCAGAAATAAATAATTAAACGTGCCAAACAGCTAGAAGCCACATTCGTTGCTGTGTCTAATGAAGTGATTGAAACTTATAGCTTAAAAATAGGCTATTATTGACAAGTAATTTATTAAGGTTCATTAACAGTCTGCAAAATGTGTGAGTGTACAATTTTTTGACTTGTTACTTAATTAATTTGCTTTTAAGTGAGTGTTGGTGCTACACGGCGTATGAGTGACACCCAATTCAATTATTTCAACTGCATTTGGACACTTTAGAGAAGAAGTATCTGACAAACATGTGCAGTGCGGTCATTGGTGTTGCTTTGAGTTAATTAACTAATTGAAAAATGTATAAAGTTGAAAAAAAACAAGATTGAATTGCTGCAAGATTGAATTTTAAATTTTATTGCAAATTATTTATTTGTTTTTTTCTTAATTTTGAAATTAGGCAATTGATTTTGAATTAGGCAATTGCAATATTAACTAAATTGAGGGGAAAAAATAATCTATAAATATAAAAAGAAGTGTACATTTTGATGTCACCACTAATTGCGGAAACGGGTCGACTGATTTCGATTTCAGCGTAAGTTGGTGCTGGTCTGTAGATGGTTTATGTGAAGTTTGCACAAAATCGGCTTAGTGGTTCCGAGAATATTTTAACCCTTTCAGCCCGGAGGTTACCTGTGAGCAACTTCGTATGTTTGTTGTCTTAAGGTAAATGTTCTGATGCATGATTCTCTAAAGAATGTTTAGAAACCAAGAGAGACATGTTTTGAGAATGTAAATCAAAACAAAAACGAAAGATATACCGTAATTCTGAAAGCTGGGCTTGCCAATGTGCAGTAACATTTTGGCAAAAAAACGTGGTTTTAATTTAACGTTTCGGGAAAAATCGATATTTTGCTAGTAAATGTGAATTAAAATTTATAAAAAAAGTTAAAATATTATCTACAAACAATCAGAAATATTATTTGTGAAGTAAGTTTACGTTTTGTGGATTTTTCGCGGAGTGAGAATTTTATAAACTTACAAGTTGCTTATGAGCAACTTTGGACAATTATAGTAATAAAAATATGTTTTTTAGCTTTGCCGAAATACGAGAAGGGCCTGTCTGGTGAAGAAATAAAACGCATTTTGGACTTCGACTGGGATATTTCTGAAGATGAAAGTGGTGATGAAGAAGTGGTAGATGAATCGATTGATGCTTCCAGAGTTTTAGAGAGAAATTTGGATGAAGTTTTCGAGACAGGAAAAAAACATGGAGACTGCTATTCGTGAAAACCTTGTTGAGGAAGATTTTGTGCAAGCGCCTGTGCCTGTCGAAACTACTCATGAAAAACTTGATGTGAAATCCCTTCAATGGAGATCGAAAAAATTTGAATCCGGATAGTGCTTGGATGGGAAGTTCTACTTTGGAAGTGACCGAACTAAAAAGTCCCATTGAATATTTTTACGAATTTTTCGATACTGAAACGATCGCTTTCATCGTGAAGCAAACTAATTTGTTCGGACTTGAAAAGTTAGGCGTTGAAATAAAATGCACTGATGATGAAATGAAACGCTACATTGGAGTTTTGTTATATCTTGGGATTGTAAAAATACCCCAATATAGAATGGCATGGTCTCAAGATCTAAATCTCACCGCTATTAGTGATGCACTACCTCAAGATCTAAATCTCACCGCTATTAGTGATGCACTACCTCGCAATAGATTTTCAAAAATAAAGGAATGCTTGCATTTCAACGACAACAGCAATAATTTTAAAAAAGGAGAATCTGGCTTTGATAAATTGTATAAAATAAGCCCTTTACCGAATATTTTATTATTTTATTTATTATTTCTTTATTAATCTACCGGGTCAAGCCCGTACAGATTACAATAGTTTCTTAAAGCAGGGTATAACAAAAATCATTTACAAATTAGGTTGAAACAAAAGCAAAATAAAGGCTAAATCATTTCAAAAGTTCATTCAAAACTCTTATCAATACTGGTCTTTCAAGGTCGAGATCAAAATTAATAGAATTGCATAGAGTAAGGCATCTAGAGACAGGATCGGTACGACCATAGTTTGTTCTATGAACCTTAATGAAAAATACACAATGTTCTCTAAGCGGTCTAGCAGGAGCGTGAAATGGGATAAGAGATAGGAGTTCGGGTGAATCAGTTTTGCCACTAATTATATCTTTAATAAATAAAACACTCGATATATTGAATCTTACTGAAAGCTTTTGTAAGACAAGCAATCGTCATCTCACTTCATACGATGGCATATTTTCTTGCGAATTAGTCCGACGAATCGCAAATTTTGTAAAATTTCTTTGTATTCTCTCAACCCGATCAATATCGTTTTGATATATAGGCTGCCAAATTACTTCCCCATATTCAAGAACTGATCTAACCAGGGAAATGAATGTGGTTTTTAGTGTAGAAGCATCTGTGACTTCCTTAGCATTTCGTTTGATAAAACTGAGTAGTGAATTTGCTTTAGAAATTACGTAGTCCCTATGGGGGCTAAAAGTAAGCTTTGAATCGAAATAGACCCCGAGATCTTTGATTACGGACACTCTGGCAAATCCAATAGTCTGATGATTATAATTGAACGAAATCGGTGCAAAATTTCGTGAAAACGTTAACAGCTTGCATTTCGAAAGGTTAAATTTCATACCATTAATAGCACACCAGGTTAGGAAAGAATCAATATATTTTTGGAAGCTCGTGCAATCAGACAACGTGTGTATTGCTGCATACATTTTCAAGTCGTCGGCGTAAAGCAAGACAGAGCAATAATTAAAAACTTCTACTACGTCATTGATAAAGATTATAAACAGTAGGGGTCCCAGATGACTGCCTTGCGGAACCCCTGACTTAGCATGAATGATACGAGAGTAACAAACACCAACCTTAACTATGAGCTTTCTATTTGCTAGGTACGAGGATATCCATTTCAAAAGACTAGAGTGAATACCCAGTTTTTCTAACTTTAGTAAGAGGATTTTGTATGGAAGGCCGTCGAACGCTTTAACAAAGTCTGTGTAGAGATCGTCAACTCGTAGACCCCTTTCAACAGTATTAATACTGAAGTTTGAAAATATTGACAAATTACTACTTTTTGACCGCCCGGAGAAAAATCCATGTTAATAGTTTGAGATGTAGCTTTTTACTTCTAGAAAGAGGCGTTTGTTTACAATAGCATCGAGTAGCTTAGGAATAGCTGATAATTTTGTAATTGGTCGGTAGTTTTCAATCATCCCTTTTTGACCTGCTTTAAAAATAGGTGTGATGTATGCGGTCTTCCAATCGTCTAAGAATATTCCGCTAAAAAGAGATATATTGAAAATAGAGGTTAGTGGGGTAGACAAGGTTGATGCACAGTATTTAAGAAACAGCGGAGGAACAGAGTCGAGGCCCACACCCTTGTTCGGATCCAAACATGCTAGGGCTTCATATATTTCATCAACAGCAAAATTCATAGGACCAACATCAAAGAATTGCTGTAAGTGTGAGATGTCGAGTGACCTTACATCAGGGTCGTGATTATTAAATACTGAGCCGAAGAAATTTGCAAAAAGTTCACATATGTCTTCCGAATTTTTGGCTTGTTTTCCTTGGAATTCCATAACTTTAGGTATACCTGAGCTTTTTCGCTTTGAGTTGTAAAATGTCCAAAATGCTTTAGGATTATGTTTAATATTAGATTCAACGCAACCTAGATATTTTTTATATAAGAAGTTAGATAAAAAGTCGAATTCTCTTCTTCGCAAAGCAAAAGTCGCCCTGTCCTCACGTGATTTTTTTTTCTTCCACCTACTGTGTGCCTTGTTTCGTTGGTTTTTTAGGCGTAAAAGACTTCTGTTGTACCAAGGCAGATTGAAGTTATGTCGTTTTCGTTTGACGTACATAAAGGAAAAAACTTTCGCTTAAGACTTTCTCGAAAGCGTAATACATTGAATAAATGTTTTTATTGTGTAATACTATCTTCCAGTTGATACTGCCATAGAAATCATTCAGGGCTGGATAGTTTGCATTGTAAAAGTCATAAAAAAGATGACTTGAAAAGTAAATTCAATAAATTGCCCCAAGAAGAACGTCAGAGTATTGACGAACAAATAATTGCATTTAAAGTTGTGTAAAATATGTTTGTATGTAGGTGCATTGTTTGTTTTAAATTTTAGAATTCTTGGCTTCAGGCCGATCAACTTTGAAACAATATAATCCAGCAAAACCTCACATATGGGGTTTGAAAATGTTCACGCGAGCTGGAATATCTGGGATGGTATACGATTTTACTCTATATGTTGGTGAAGGGATTTCTCCATGTTACGGATTAGGAACTTCCTCTGATGTTGTGCTTAATTTAGCTTCCACAGTTCCTAAGCTCCATAGTTTCAAGCTATACTTTGATAACTGGTTTGCATTGGTAAGCCTCCTTGTTGCTTTAAAAGAAGAAACCGAATTGGGAATTGTGTGTTAGAGTCCGATTCAGACTTGAAAAAGCTTGGAAGAGGATCGTTTGACAGCAAATGTGAAGTGAAACAAGTGTTGATTTTTCTCTTATAGGAGATGAACCAGTTGACACTTGCAAACGATGGAGCACACAAGATAAACGTTATATAGAGGTCCCTAGACCTGCAATTGTCAGTGCGTATAATAAGAATATGGGAGACGTTGATCTTTCAGACATGCTAATGGAATTATACAATGTCGACCACCGCTCTCAGAAAGGGTACATTCGAATATTTTTCTGGTGTTTAGGCACCAGCGTGACAAACGCTTGGCTCCTGTACCGGAAACATTTTAATTTGATTCTGCCAAGGGGAAAGTGTACTGGGACTCCATTCACCAAATGCCTAAAATGTGGAACTTATTTATGCTGCAACAACAACAAAAATTGTTTTTTGTCTTTTCATACATGAATTTTAATAAATAAGTACCAGAATGTTAATAAAAGCATAAACAAATCTGTATTGTTTTCGATTGTTTCTATACCACTACTAGCGATACCCGGCGCGCGTTGCTGCACCCGGCAATTATATTGGAAATAATAAGTAAATTCAAAACTTTTATTAGTCCCTTAGTCTGACACCACACTCATGTTCCACTGCCCGTTACAGTTTCCCAGTAGCAGAACATCACTCCCAGGTGACAATTCCATTATGAGTTTCAATGTCCTGTGATCTTAGCTTCCATAGCTATTCTGTGTAGAGAATCGGGCCACACCCCCTTATCCAATGCACATATCAGTTTTCCAGCAAAAATACTTTGGCAATTAGTAACTCCATGCTGAGTTTTATTGTCATGCGACGTTTAGTTCCAAAGCTATTCAATATCAAAAATTTGACTTATGTGGTCGAAGCCATAACCCTTTTCCTATGCCCGTCCCAGTTATCTTGTTTATTTATAAAAAAAATTATTGAATCACACAATGTCAATTCTATAAAGTAAAAAGTCACCCGTTCCTTTTGTTCATTTATAAATTACAGGAAAACCACCGTCAAAACATGTGTAGAAAAGTTGCATGCAGCGAAACAAATAAACATACGTACATACAAAAATACATACATACATACATACATCAAGTCGGATTGAATCTCATTCTCATCAAAAAAATCCTCAACATGCTAAAGGTGGTCAGTGAATCCCCTTTTAACAAAACTGTGTTAGATTAAATCTCCACATCAAAACTTCTTTGAACATATTAGAATGTACTTCGATCCAATTAGCTTTAAGCGCAGCAAAGTATGTATGTATATGTATTTGTTTGTTTGTTTTGTTGTTTTGTGCTTGCTGAGAACAAAAAGAGTATAGTAGAGAGCAACATGCAGTTTATTGAGGCTCTCGCAGCACAAACGCATGAAAAGCTAACGATCAAGCAATGCATGCCATTGTGGATGATTTTTTAAAAAACTTAACACTTTAATTAAAGATACTTATTATTAAAATTTCGAAAAGAAAATTACCAATGAACCTTTTGTAGCACAATTGTGATATTTTAAAAGTTATTTCAAAAAAATCGGACCAGTACTTTTGGAGTTTTGCGGACACAAAAAATGTTCACTTTCATTTTATATAATAGTATAGATGTACTTAAATATTTTGCAATGTTTCAGGAAAAAATATTAATACATTTTATTTTTCACTTTTAGCTTTTTATATGTTTTCTATGTTAAAATAAGGAAAAACAAACACAAAAATAAAAAAAAAAATGATTATATTGAAAATCCAACCCTTGACAAGATTTCCTTGCAGCACATATTGTGAGAGCTTTTAACAAATTCTTGTTTCAGTCCAAAGCTGTACACTTGGAAAGCTCTCTTTGTTATTGTTTGAACAATGCGTTGATCGCCACTGTGTTAAAAAGAAAGAAATCAACACAATGCATACGGGCGCTATCTTTCTATGATTTCCCCCATAAAGCCTTTGTTGATGCAATAGTTAAGCAAAGGATTCCGCAAACCATTAAAGAAGTTATTGTATTTTTTTTTTTCTGTAAGCAAGTGCTCTTAAATTAAGTTGATTGAAATCAAATGTTTTAGTTTTTTTTAACAGTTGTTTTTTAAGCATTTTCTTTTGCTCTTAAAATTTGATATCTTTTATACTGTTCTTAGATTTTATTGTTTATTCTACGATTGCTTATTAAATACTTCCGCTCAACTACTTGAATATTATGAGCAGAATACTAGGAAGCAGCAATAAAAATTATTCTACTTGTACTTCCGTTCTCTAGAGAAACTTTTGTTACTACATGCAGAGTTTTAATAACTAATTTAAAAAAAAAAAAAAAAACAAAAATGGTCATGATGCAGCAGATTCACTTCAAAATTGCAAAATACGATTCAAACTAAACAAAAACAACAGAATAGTTAAAAATAACAAAAAGAAAACACATAACCGTGCCAAACAAAAGCAGCTTATTTTAGTTGTTGTTTTTATTGTGCTTAACTGAGAGAAAACAACAAAAACCATAACAATAACTACTACAACGAAAAACATAAAAATGCAAATTTTAGAAAAACTCTTAACATTTTCGTAGATTTCATAGCGAGCATTTGCAAATAACTAAAATAAATTCCCTTTATTTGGCAAAACAAGAAAACTTATTTAATTTGGAAAATTTTTTGGCATTCAACTAGTTTAACTCGTTTTTATAGCTGGTAGCTAGTTGTTTGTTTGTTTTAGTTTTTTCTTTTATTTCGGGTTTTTGGATTGAAGTGACGAAGGATGGTTGATGCTGATGGCTGGCAGATAAATAGCATGAAGTGTGAAAAAGGATGCGAACATAAACAAAAACTTCTTTGCATTGATTGTGTTGAAAATTAATTTAAATTGAAATCTAATGAAATGCGGTTGCTTATGTTTGTCAATGTGGCATAATTGCATATTTTACCCATAAAGTTGGCAAAACATTTCCACTCTACTCCTCTTAGCTAGAAAATATAATAGATATTTCCTTTATTGTCTTGCCAAAAAAAAAAAAAAATTCTTGCAAATGGAGCAAACATTCCTCTTTATCTCAAATAATTATTTCTTTGAATTAAGTTATTTTGCGCATTTGTTTTCCCTCCTTTATTCTTAGAATGTAACAATTTCACACAGCAACGTAACGCTGTCAAGATTGTAATGCGGAAATTATTTATGGCTACGTTATTAAATATCTGTTATATTGTTGTGCAGCTTAATTCTTTGAGGTGTTGTTCGAAGTTTTTTGAAAATTTGCAAAAAGAAGATCTTTAGCTTGATGAAGGTATGCTTAATGTTTGACATAAGTATGATATGGGTATATATCGCAGTCAATTGAGTGACAAGGTGTTCATTAGACACAGTCAGGTTCACAAAGCCAGTTTATTATAGTTGGAAGTTTCTATTATTAACACTTTTCTTACTCAGCAAACCATCCTCCAAAAAAATTTATTAAATTTTCATTAACCCATTACAAGCAATAACACTGTGTGTAATTTTTTAAGTCATGGCAAAATAACCATATACGGACACCACTACGTGATAAGAGACTAAAAAAAAAGACCAGTGTCTCCCAATTTTTCCCAAAGTCAAAAAAGTGCATACTTTTTTGTTTATGGGCCGCCAAAGATTTGGGGCCTCGGTATCATTTTCGCAAAAAAGTGATCAATTTCTCGGGCTCATATCTTGCAAACCGTTCAGAACTTCGATTTACTCTCTGAGGCAAAGTTGTAGCTCTTGTCATAAAGAACAAAAATTGCGAACATATAAAATCAAAAAAACATCACCTTCCAGATCAAAATCGCAAAAAACTTAAAAAAATTCGATTTTTGTTTACCTTTTTTCCCGTGTTCAGGTCCATAGGTAGCAAACCGTTCAAAATTCAAGGAAACAATCAACTACAAAAATTTACCTATGACCTCAGTAAACAAATTTCTAGAACATATAAACTTCCTAGAGATGATTCTTAACACTGTTTAGGTAGCACGCAAAAGTGAAAAATTTGCCGAAAATTTTTTAATTTGATTTTTTTTACATTTTTTCTCCTGTTCAGGTCCATAGGTAGCAAACCGTTCAAAATTCAAGGAAACAATCAGCTACAAAAATTTACCTCAGATCTCAATAAACAAATTTCTGGAACATATAAACTTCCTGGGAATTATTCTTAACACCGTTTTTTAATTTCATTTGTTTTTTATTTACTTCAACATTGAGATACTATGCTATCTATTATAAAAATATTAAAAAAAAGTATTCGTATTATGTTTATAATGTTGATGGCCCTGGACTTGCAAATCGCGCTCTCTTAAGTTGTGGATCAAAATCGTCGTCCGAACCGTCCGAATCTGACTCTGATTCAGAACTTATGGTGTCCACAGGCACGTTGCTTCCAGACTGCCCTCCATCATCAGCTCTTTCTTCTTCAAATACTTCATTAACATCATACAGGGTGATCTTGTGACTCCACCAACATACCTCTGCAAGCAATGCGTCGAGGTTTTTGCCTTTGTACCGTTTTTCCATGGGCATTGTGGTTTGGTGAAACCGTTCTCCTTGCTCATCGGATTCGGTAGGGAGTTGTTTGATAAAATCGTCAAAATGAAAATGAAGAAAATGCAGCTTTAATGTCATCGATGCGCCGATTATCTCAAAATAATGCAGCATTTCTTTCACCCATTCTCTTGCTTCCGGTTCCGCGTCTCGATCCCCTCCCAAGACTCTGGTGCATACACGCTGAAGGTAAATCCATGCCATTGAATGATTTTCATCAAGCGATGAATCAAAGTTGCTCTTGAATAGCTTTCTAATGTCAGGGCCATTAAGTACGCCTGTTAAATGAAAACAAAAAATAAAGACAGAAAAGAAAACATTAACATAGTGTAAATAGTACAATTAGGTGAAAAAAAATTCGTTTTAAATTTACTACAATACCTTTTTTAATTTTGTCATCGCTACGCTTTGGGAAAACGCTTTTCAAATAGTCGAATGCGTTTGGACAATTTACAACGGTCACTTCGATAAATTTTTTAACAATTCCCAATTTTATGTGGAGCCGTAGCAGCAAGATGTCTTGAGTATTGTCAATTAAAGGTGCATTCTTCAGTTTATGTTGTTGTATTTGTTCATCCACACTTCCTCTTGGACTCCACAAATTACATTGGAATTGATTCAGAGGTGAGCGTGAGTCCCAATTACAAAGAAAACAAAAGAATTTTGGGAAGCCGCCCTTACCGATGATCCCTTGCAAAATGTTGATGACCTTAAAATCACAGCAAATCTTCCATTTATTTTCGTAATATTTGATTTTTTCCATTATATCTTTCAATGTTTCACAGCTTTCTTTCATGTTGATACCCATTGCTAGCGGAATGGAAGGTTTTCGGTTCGACAAATGCAACAACACTGCTTTCAAGCTTGAAACAGAACCATCAATAAATAATCTCCACTCACTAGCGATGTAGTTCATTCCCATTTTTACCACCAAAGCTTTTATATCGTTGCAGTAAGTGAACGAATTGTCATCATTAAGAGTGTAGAGCATCTGAAATTCAGCTTGTCGTTTGCGGTACGCCGTAGAGTTAACATTAGCATGTGTGAGTTTTCTTTGCTTTAAAAAAGCTGTCAAAAATATTGCAAGTCGCTGCGAAAATCCCAATATGGCCACAATGAAATCCATTTCCATTTGTGTTATTAGTTGTGGTCCATCTCTTCCCTGTTGGGGCTCATAATCGGTATCAAATGGATCTTCATAAGTAACACTACCTGCTATACTCATTGCTGTAAATTCTGTAGTACGATCTGGAGTTGGCGGCCTTGGTGATACAAAATTTTCAGGTGCAAGCACTGGTAGTGTGGCTGTTGCAGTGGCTTTATAAATTTTGTTCTTCTCAGCATGTCGATTTAGACGACATGTGTAATTTACGCATGCATAGCAACTGGTTGCATCATGATCACCTGGGCGATTAATCCAGTTTACCGGCTTACAATACCTCATAGTACCTCTGCCTCCACTCAAACATGCCATGAGATTGTTATAACATTGGCGACACACTGTATTAGGTGTGTAATTTACACCGGTCAAGTCCACTTCGTCGAAAAACAATGTATATGCTCTTTTGAATTCACTAGTTAAAAGATTCTTTTCCTTTTGAAATCTTGTAGATGTTTTTTTTCTGGTTTGATGACCGCAAACGTAGCAAAATAAATCAATTTTTTCACACTGCATACTGAAACTGTCAGTTGCCACTGTTGTGTATGAATTATGTTGTAGCACTTTATATAACTTTCACCGCGTCACTTTTTTCACTTTTGCGTGCTACCTAAACAGTGTTAAGAATCATCTCTAGGAAGTTTATATGTTCTAGAAATTTGTTTATTGATCTTAGGTAAATTTTTGTAGTTGATTGTTTCCTTGAATTTTGAACGGTTTGCTACCTATGGACCTGAACACGGGAAAAAAGGTAAAAAAAAATCGAATTTTTTTAAGTTCTTTGCGATTTTGATCTGGAAGGTGAAGTTTTTTTGATTTTATATGTTCGCAATTTTTGTTCTTTATGACAAGAGCTACAACTTTGCCGCAGAGAGTAAATCGAAATTCTGAACGGTTTGCAAGATATGAGCCCGAGAAAATGATAACTTTTTTGCGAAAATGATACCGAGGCCCCAAATCTTTGGCGGCCCATAAACAAAAAAGTGCATGACTTTGGGAAAAATTGGGAGACACAAGTCTTTTATCACGTAGTGGTATCCGTATATGGTTATTTTTTTTCGTGTTGCACTGTGTAATTTAAACCGTTTCGTTTTTAGCCTATGATTAGTTTCAAACTTAGAGTATGAAGAGTAAAAGTAAAAAAAAAAATTTATATATGAGAGCTGCCTTTTAAGTTCTGCGCCTCGGCAACACTAGCGCTGATTATAATAGACGGAACGGAACGGTGTCAAGTGTCACGTAATGCAAAAGAAAAACCAAAAATCTATAGATCTCAAGATCGTGCTCCGTTCCGTCTTAAAACCACACATAAAAGAAACCCATGTAATAGATTGCAAAGTGACATTTTTCAACGTTCCGTTCCGGTATTCGATTTAATATGAGCATTTAGGCTTAGGCGTCAGGCAGATTTGTGCCCGTTGGATGCCCCATAATTTGATGATTGCTCAAAAAAATGCTCGCGTCGGGTGGTGCAAGGAAATGCCGAAAAATACAGCGGGGTTTTAGATCCAAGCAAACAAAATAAATAAATAAAAAAAGGTAAGAGAATTATTTAAAACAAAAAAAAACATGAAAAAAGCGTTTAATTTCCACTTATGTTGTAGTCCAACTACTCCCCAATGTGGCCTAAAGATAACATCCTGTGACAAACGAACCAAGACAACAAGGAATTTGAAATTTTTGTCAATTCATATTTAAATCAAAACTAACACATATTTGTCCTCAAAAAATGAATAGCTCCTCCCATTTGAATGCGGGCACGAAAGGCTTAATATAAATATTATCCGAAATTTTTATTTTTTTGGTTTCGTCATTATGTAAGCGGTGATATGTGTGATTTTCCTTTAATTTATCCAATTTCAAATGCATTTTACGTTTTGTATATCAAAGTGTAAATCAAATTTTTGCATAAGAAAAAAGTTTTATAAGTTTTATGACGTCACTTTGTTTGGGTGAGACGTGGTTTTCATTCTATTTTGACAAATTTCAGAAAAAAATTGTTTGTTTATTTGAGATCAAAGCTTATGTTCAAACTTTCATTTTTTAAAATTGATTTTTATCAAATTTATGAACGTTTTGCTATTTTGACGACGTCACTTTGTATGGGTGAGGCGTGGTTTTAGTTCAGTTTTGACAAATTTAAGACTAAAAGTGTTTATTTGAGATCAAAGCTTATGTTCACACCTTCATGTTTCAAAATTAATGTTTGTCAAATTTATGAACGTTTTGCTATTTTGATGACGTCACTTTGTATGGAGAGTAGATGAAGTTTTCATTCAATTTTGGCAATTTTCACAAATAGACTGCATTTTAGCTATCAAACCTCATGTATAAAATTTCAAGGGCTTTAATTCATTTTTCTAAATTTTTTTGAGATTTTACCATTTTGATGACGACACTGTGTATGGGAGGAAGGCGTGGTTTTCAATTGATTAAGACAAATTTTATATGTAGAGTGCGTTAATTGAAATCAAAGCTTGTGTACAAAATTTCAAGGTCTGAGATTAATTTTTATGCAATTTTTTGAGATTTTATTATTTTGATGATGACAATTTATATGGGAGGTAAGTGTTGTTTTCATCTTATTTAAAGCATTTTTAAATGTGATCCACTTTTTTTTTTAAAATAAGCTTATTTTTATAAAATATTATACAATAGCTTCACAATCAAATATACTTTTCTATACATACCACGGCTCCTTATGGGGGTTTACAAATGAAGTTTGCAAATATAGGTGATTTTTTGCAGAAAATCGACATTCTACGAATAGTACTTTAAGCACACCAAGGGCTCAAAGTGTGACATGAACATCGTTTGCTGATAGAAATCAACCACCCTTCCAAGAATGACGTTATTCGACTCCAAAAATTTCTACTCTACTGACGCCCGACTGACGGGTATATTAGCTAGTAAATTATATTCTTTTTTCTATTTTTTATATCTATCTACTCTTTATTCTGACGAATTTGTAAAGTCGTATTTCGTAATCACACATCTCTTGTCAAGGCAACATAAACTCAACAAATTCATCTTACATACTATTCTTTAATAAAAATAATTAAACATGTGAAAATCTTAATGCGCCAAGCTAAAATATCTACACATATATAGCTATGTTAACTAAGGTGGTCCTTATTCATGAAAATGCCAATATGATTCGCATTTGTTGGTCGCAGGGCTATTTTTTTACTAACTTTTAAAACGGGTGTGATTACGTTGAAGTACCTATTTGCCATTAAATTTTTTGTTGGAAGTGCGATGACTTTTCGGAAAGGTCGAGGCTGGTTATTATAACTGTATAAAACTCATTTATTGTAGCTTGGATTTGAAGCGTGAATGAGTTTTAATGCAGTTTTGTCGCATTGCTATTGACTGTCGTTGAAGGCTTTGTAAGCGACAGCCAGTCATTTAGAGTTCAGTTCTAGAAAGACCATCAGAGAGGAAAGGTCAAACAATAAATGTCGGGTTTTTTTGAGCCCCGGCTTTTTTCCCGAAAGAAAAAACTTAGTGTGTTTTATTTACTTTAATTCATACAATAACGAATAGAATTCCCACAATTCCAAAATAGCTAAATTATAACAAATATTTTGATAGATATTTTAAGCAATTTTGTGCAAAATATAAAAAAAATAAAAAAAAATGTATTATCAAGGTTATTGATTTTCAAACTTGACTTTCTCTTGACAATCCCTAAAGTGCCTTTTTGTGACCTATTGAAGACAAGAAAAAAAAAATCGAAAAACTTATATTTCTCCAACGGAGTGGCTTGAATAATTTTATAAAAATATTCTTGATTTTTGTGGTAGAAAATGTTGGAATACCAGGATTGCCTGAGATGTTCACACTTGACTTATTTTGGAAAATCCTTAAATTTTATGTCATTTTCTGGCCTTTCGAACAAAAAAACTTGCTGACGATTTTAATAATATGAAAAATGCATCAAGTCGGATGAACAGACCATATTAGTTAGACTTTGATTATCTTTGCAACATGTTATGTCATGCTAAAGCCTTTAATAATTGCTGAAATAAGTCCAAATTTGGGCAATTTTGACATTTTTTAAATTTCGGGATTTTTTTTTTTTTTTTTAAACACCCAAACTCAACCTGTTTAAAAAGCTGCACTGCTAACAAAGGATTAAATAAGGGCCAGGCTCTTCAAGGTAATCGCACCATTTTTACGTCAATATTTGTCATAGTTTCAGAAAATATTTTCACTGCAATTTATTGATATACTGTCATATTTGGATTTTGAGAGGTAAAACATAAACCCCGCCAGTGTCCATAAAGTTGAAAACAGCATTTTTCAAAAGTGCAACGGTGTTGCATGGAATCGGTACTCAATGAGTATAAGTGTTATGATAAAAGTAAATACAAAACAGTAAAGGTTAATTTTTTTGACTTTATGACACAAATATGATAAGAATTGAAGACTTCATCCGGACGCGAAGAGCTGACTATGCTACGAAACTTCAAATTTATTTTATTAAATTATAACGCGCTATGCATAGGTGCTAGAGTAAAAAATATTATGCGACAGTAAAGGCTGACTCATACACCTCACGGCAAAAGTAGACAGAAAAATCATGACGTCATGAGGAAGCGGAGCCATTATAAGATCTAAAATGCATCAACTATGCAACAGCGTTGCATAAAATTATTTCTCGGTGAGTATATGCGTCACGGTAAATATTATTTAACAGAAATGAACAATTTATACTGGGCCTTACGACAAAAAAAAAACAATAGACTTCGTCATATGACGTCGTCAGGTCGCTTAGGTAAAAGCTTATGCAACAAAAATGCGATGCGATGCGATTGCTGCATGAAATTATTACTCGCTGAGTAGAAGTGTAAAAAAAAAAATTTATTTTAAGACAGGAAAAAATGATCTCATAACAAAAATGAAGGAAAATTTTAGAAGCCATGACATCACGGAGGTAACTCATGCGTTGCATAAAATTATTTCTCGGTGAGTATATGCGTCACTGTAAATATTATTAAACAGAAATGAACAATTTATACTGGGCCTTACGACAAAAAAAAAAGGAAATAAATAGACTTAGTCATATGACGTCATTAGGTCGGTGAGGTAAAAGGTTATGCAACAAAAATGGGATATTCTTGCATGAAATAATTACTCGTTGAGTAGAAGTGTAAAAAAAAATTTATTTTAAGACAAAAAAAAAAAATGTTTCTTTGATCTCATAACGAAAATGAAGGAAAATTTTGGGAGCCATGACATCACGGAGGTAACTGCTAAAAGCAGTAAAAATGCAACAATAATGAAAAAACGTTACATGGAATTATAACTTCGTGACAGTTGCGCTAAGAAATGACAGTAAAGCTGAGGTTTTCAGTAAAAAATCATAAAAAATAAAAACAAATTAATAGCGTCATGAGGCCTTTCAGGGAATCCATTAAAGGAACTGACCAAAATGTAATATCAACAGCACAAAAAAAAAAAAAAAAAAAATAAATTATATTAAAATTAAAATTAATACAAGGGGAAGTATTAGGGCAAGAGTTTGGATAAGGATTAGGACAAGAAGTAGAAAAAGGATAATGGCAATGATTTGGATAAAGATAAGGACAAGCAATAAGATACTGGGTGGGACAACGATTTGGACATATGTTAGAACCTGGAATTGGGCAAGGATTACGACAAGAATTCAGAAAAAGATTAAAAAAGAAATACAACCAGAATTGGAACAAGGATAACGGCAAAGCTTGAGACACACCTAAAAACAATATTAAGGAAATTATTGGAAAAAGGATAAGGACAAAAAAATAGAACAAAGACTTGGACACACAAAGGACAAGAATATGCATAGTGATTCGGAAAAGAAGAGGGACAAGGAACATTCTAATAAAGAGATTCCAATAAGAATGGTCAGAAATTTGGCTTGGATTAAATCAAGAGATTGGAAAGGAATTAGAATCCTTATAAGAACAAATATAAGAATAAGGATAAAAAAAATATACAGTAGTTTTGACTATGTCGTAACACAAGACGTAGAATTAGTCAATTCGCCTTTGATGACATCTTTTTTAAAAACTATTTAGCAAAATATTTATTCCATACACCTGAGCATATGACCTTTCAAAGAGTGCCGGAGAGGGTTAATATGTATGACCGACCCCCATTACTTTTGCAAAAGAAACATTTTTGCCTTTGACACCTATTCCCTCCGACCACTCCTAAGGGGGGCTCCCATACAAATTTTATGGTTTTTGTATATTTATTCCATACACCTGAGCATATGACCTTCAAGAGAGTGCCGGAGAGGGTTAATATATATGAACGACCCCCATCACTTTTGTAAAAACAACATTTTTGTCTTTGACACCTTTTCCCTCCGACAACTCCTTAGGGGGGCTCCCATACAAATTTTATGGTTTTTGTGCCGGAACGGGTTAATATGTATCACTGACCCCCATTACTTTTGCAAAAGGAACATTTTTGCCTTTGACACCGATTCCCTCCGACCACTCCTTAGAGGGGCTCCCATACAAATTTTATGGTTTTTGTATATTTATTCCATACACCTGAGCATATGACCTTCAAGAGAGTGCCGGAGAGGGTTAATATGTATGACCAATCCCCATTACTTTTGTAAAAGCTACATTTTTGCCTTTGACACCTATTCCCTCCGACCACTCCTTAGGGGGCTCCCATACAAATTTTATGGTTTTGTCGATAAAACCGGAAACTGTCGATAAATAGGTAGCAAGTTTAAGCAAACAAAAACATCAAATGTTGGCTTTATATTTCATGTAATTGTGTAAAATTTATGTAAGTTAGAGAGTTCTAACATGAAATTTTGTCGCATTGAGGATCAAGCAGACCAACAAGTGCTAACATCAACATTGTACGATCAGTACTTTAGGCCCACCAAAGGCTCAAAAAGTTATATAAATACCGACACCTGATCACTATCAACCTCCCTACTTACCTCCGAGCATGACGTATTCTAAGTCAAAAAAGCTTGGGAACAAACGGATAGAGATAAAAATACGAGGGTTTGGACACACTAAGGAATAAGAATAGGTAAGGATAAAAATTCGAAAAAGAAGTAGGACAAGGATTAGAAAAGAGATTCCAACAAGGATGGTCAGAAAATTGTCATGGATTAAATCAAGTGTATGGAAAAGAATTAGTACCTTTATAAAAACATACACAAGAATACGGATAAGAATAAAGACAAGCTTGGGAACAATTAAAGGATAGAGACAAAAATAAGGGTAAGGATAAAGATAGGATGTCACGTCAAAATCAACGGTTGTGTCGTCGATACATCTTAACTCTTTTTTTTTAAAGCAACAAGAAAAAAGGAAGAGTTTTTTTTCATTCGAAAAACTACTTTTGTAGTTTTTGTTCAATTTTCATATTTGCTAGCTCATTTTAAAGAAAAATTAATTGGAATACAAGGTGTATTCCATTTTTTGTTTTTCAAATTAACGCTTTACAAAAAGCTATTGGATTATGTTTTGTTTTATAAAAGCACTATTTTTTATATAATCCTATCGATGAACAAAAGCGGCACTTCTAAATCTTCTTCGAACGAACTCATATCTATAAGAATCATAAGATTCATTGCTTATTCGAGTAAAGCCTGAAGAACAATAGAGCGAGTATATGATGCGAGAATGCGATGCGATTGTATAGCGAAATCTCGCACGCAATGCCCTGGGATATTATGCACAGAAACGCCATTTTTGAAGGAATCGGTGTTGTGTTGGTTAAACATTAAACCGTGCTGCTTAAATAATACAATTTTTAGACAAAAAATAAAAGGTATTCTCGATATAAGACAAAGTACAAAACGTTCAATACCCTTTAGCAATTTATTTCAGCAACATGAGCTGAAGATAGAAATTCTGTACTATTTACGCACCCTCACATAATAAATATTACCTCGCTTTACCATAAAATCAACTTCTCTATACCGTAAAACCTACTTTCAAAATCTTCCATAACAAAAAATGTCAAGCGCACTACCGAGTAGAATTTTTTCGTACTCATTTCTTTAGAACTTTTGCTCGTACTTTACCCCTTCGTATAATATTTACGATCATAGTACTACCAAAGTTTGAGGTTGAATTGCGAATTGCTGCATGAGAACACGTGAGTTTCTACGTTCTGTCATCACACGACCGACCTAACGCTTTATTGTGATTTAGGTATAATAAAGAGATGACATCACAGATCTGTATATTTCGTACTCTCTAAATGAAATCGTACTTTAAATAGTACAAAAATATGTTCCGATGCAACTATGGAAGGATAAAGAAAATTGATAAACTGCAAACAGTTTTTGGTTAAATTGTTTATTTTTCAATGGAATTTTTATGATAGCTAGTAATCGCATGCGTGGTTTTTAATATTTTTGAAAATGCCTCGCATCGCAAAGCATTGTAGATTGCTACATAAAAACTCGGCTTATGAAAATGCTTTGACAGCTCGTGCGACAATTTTTACGTTGTCTCGCAACGCACTCTCGCTCTTTTGTACTTCAGGCTTAACGCAAACTTTTTTAGGGGCCGTATCGTTCATATAGACTACTTTTTTCCTCCATACAACTTAGGACCACCTTAATGCACACACACACACAATCTTGACGCCATTTTAAGCGAATGCAAGTTCAAGTCTGTTGCTACTTAGCCAAAGTACTACCCACCATAAAATTCACACCAAACAGCCACCCACTGTCACTTCCCGAAAAGATTTTTATAATCAGTGTTTATTAGATAACTGTAATATTGTTGCTTTTTTTTTTTTTTTTTTTGTTAACGCACTAATTCTACTTATATTGCTGTTAGTGGCGTGCTTATGTTGCTATTAACATTATGCGGCAACATCAAATTTTAATATCTAGCAAAATGATTATAAAAACAACACCAGAGGGCATGAAACAAACGCAACAGCGAAAAAGAAAAAATGAAAAATTCTGATTTTAGCTATGATGAGAAAATATTGCGTTTAGCTGTTTTTTGTTTTTTTTTTTATCTGCGGAATACATAAAACACAAATTTCAAGTATCATTCAAGTACATACGGAGCATATTAAATTCTAAAAATGCCTTAAAAATTAAGTTTATAGCAAAGTTGATGTGGCAAAAGGAAACAATCAAAATTAGCTCTTAGACTAACTGCATCCTAATAAATACTTGGAATAAGAATCAGCTTAGAAGAAAGAGTATCTCATAAAAACGTCAGCAAGCTACGTGGAAAGAAATTAAATTAAATTTGCCTCGTAAAGTGACGACGACAATTTGTATTTCTTTATTTTTCATTTTTTTTTTTGTTTTTTTTTTTTTTTTTTTTTTATATAGCTCACTCAAGATTAAATTGCAGCTTTAAGGAGCAGATTAAGTAGACTTAGGCATTGATCTGTACTCAGCAGGTTTTTCTTTCTTAAACGAACATCAAATAAAAAATAAATAAAATTTTAACAACATAAAAGAATGCATGAATGAATGAATGAATGAATGAATTGTAGAGTGAATAGAGAAATTCAAGTGAATGTGCGTCAAAAATACACACGCTGACTGTTGTGTCTGATGGTTGCTTGAGTTGCTCACATGTTGTCTGTTTGGCTGTCTTGGCATATGACACATACTGCTGTTGTTGTTGCTGCTATTTTATTTCAATGCTGTCCTTGTGTTGCTGTTGGATAAATGTTTGTTTCCTTTTTTTTCTAAATTGTTTTTTTTTATTTTCTTTTTTTATTGTTGCCATCATTTTTATATCGCTTACCTTTAAATGTTTTTATTTTATTTGGTATGGAACTATTTCTATATCCATTGCTATTGGCATTGGTTGCAACCTTTTTGCATGTTGTCATTGCATTGATCCAATGTTAACATTGCAGCGGGTATTCATGTGTGTTAGCAAAGATTATAAAATAACTAGTGCTTGGTATGTTGAAATAAAACAAAAAAAAAAAAAAAAAATTTATATTGCAAATAAAAATATTGTTTTGAGCAGGCATTACTGCACACACAAATATTTTTGCATTATTGTCAAGTAAGAAAAAAAAAGGCGTGCGGAATTTATTTTTGAGTATACGTTGGTTGTCTTTTAAGTCCTGCGCCTAACAATGCAAAAGCGTTGGTTAATCAGTTAAAATACTTTTATAGTTTTTCAAAGTATTCTCCAAGATGATGAATTCACTTTTGCATCCATTTGAATCAATTTTCGAAATAGTTTTGACACTCTGAAGTTAGTACCTACAGGTTCTTGAAAGCCCAACGACCTGTTCGGGCATATATTTAACCAGCGCATTGAAATAAAATTAAATTACTCCCGAACCAAAAATGAAATATGTCCCAATAAAATAACTCCCAATGAAATAACTCCCGATATAAATAAAACCATAAAATAACTCCCAAGAGAAATTAAATAACTCCCAAATGAAAAAATTAAGTAACTCCCATTGAAATAAGTCCCAAGAGAAATGAAATAAGTCCCAACTCCAAAAAAAAAATTAAATAACTCCCAATGAAAATTAAATTACTCCCGAACCAAAAATGAAATATATCCCAATTAAATAACTCCCAATGAAATAACTCCCAATATAAAAAAACCAACAAAATAACTCCCAATAAAAATTATATAACACCCAAAAGAAATGAAATAACTCACCAAAAAATTAAAATAACTCAAAAGAAAATAAAATAACTCCTAAAATATATACAATAACTCTCCAATGCAAATAAATATTTTCGCTCAATCGAAAAAAACTTAGTCAATCGAAAAAAATAAAGGTCAAAATAAAAAAATTTTTAATTTTTTAATCATATTTCGAAACTATTTTTAGTAGCTTTATAGAGAAAAAAGCGCCACAGGTGAAAAATTTATATAAAAAATTTGTTATTCAAAATTGTGCAAAAAAGACTTTTATTGTACCACGCTCGGCAGCACTGGTTGCATTTTTAACCCTGATTGTAAGTTAACATTCTTTGAAGAAAGCAATTTAAATATAAAAAAAAGCAGTTTAGGCAAGTGAAATAGCTCCCAACTTAAATGATGTAACTCCTAAGAGAAATGAAAAAACTCCAAAGAGAAATGAAATAACTTCCAAGTTATATGAAATAACACCCAACCAAACATTTTGGAACTTATTTCATTCTCAAATTGTTTGGGAGTTATTACATATTTATGTAGGAGTTATTTCACAAAAAAAATTACACAATCTATATATATAAAAATAAGTTGCATTGTGTATGAAATTGATGTTCTCCGTAATGCGTGAACCGGTTCTGGAATTTCACATGAAAGGTGACGTCAATACAAAGGGTTTTTTGCATAAATGGTCCTTATATGTATGTGTATTGGTTCATGAATTATAGGCGTTTTAGTGAACTTATCAACAATACAGGTGTGAAAAAATACAGTTGCGCACATATGGTGTATATGGGGAAATATTTGCAAGGGTAATTGGAAATAAATGGAATATTGGAATAATTGGGCAAGTCTCACTTTAGTTTGCGTTTGCGCGAAAAATATAGGCATGGTAAAAATTTTCCAACCCCTTTTTTTCCATACCCCCTTTACCGCCCACAAATCAATAAAAATGCTATATTTAAGACTTTTTTGGTCGTATTAGACTAAAATTTGGTAAATAAGTTCGTAAGGTTACTGTCTTCAACTATACTAAAACTGGGCGTGGTCTAACTATATACACGCCCACTTTTTAGAAATCATTATTATTCCTGAGTTGTACATGTTTTGATAGCGGAACTTGATATGTAGACGTTATGGGCCCAAGAGGTAGTTATTATATATTTGAGCGAACATTAGACAAGGGGGAATTGGGCCACACAGGCCAAATTTATGATATCGAATTGCTTTGGAACTAAATGTCGTATGTAACTATGCAATAGACTCCTAAACTACTCATCCGATTAGCATGAACATTTGTGTATAGAAGTTTTTTGATACGATGCGTGTTTGTGGGCTACCAATTTTTATCCACCTTGAACACCAGAGGGCGCTGTAGTAAAAATTTTTTACAAAACTGCCTAAAACTCACAAATTGCTTATGCGATTAGAATAAAAATTGGTACATATTAGTTCTCAGGTATGATGCGTTTTTTGACAGTATCTTCTTTGAACCACCTTGGACACCAGATGGTGCTGTAGTACAAATTTTTTACAAAATCGCATATTTTTAGTTGTAACATATGCAAATATTTACAAAATATAAAATATTTCTTAAATTTAGTAAAATTAAAAAATGTCCGTTATTTTGACATCAAAACATATCTGGAACATATCTTGAAAACTATGAAAAATTTTACTACAACGATATATTTAATGCAACATCGTGCTCAAAAATGAGAAAAACACAATCAGAAATTTAATTTCGTGACTTTCGATTCAAATATCTTCGCTGCTTTTGTATACACTTTGTTAAATTTTTTGTTTGTCTTAAAGCTTTATCAAAGTACTATAAAAACCTTATTGCAAAAATACCGTTAGTTGAGGATATATATTTTAAATAATTTATTCAAAAAAGGTCTGAAATTTTGGAGTTTTCCTCAAAAAAAGGCTCAAAATTTGTTTTTGTTGTAAAAATAATTTAAATTCAAATTCGCAAATTTTTAACTTTATTTAAAAGTTATAACATTTATAAGCAAAATTTATTTTAATTTTACGCAAAAATTAAAAACCATTTTTGTGATTAAAAAAACAAGGCCTACCCCTTGATTTTTTCGAACACAATTTTTTTCCAATATTGTGATTTTATATTTTTGAAAAAGTATACAAGCTAAAAAATAATTTTTTCAGAAAAAATTATTTTAATATCTCTTACCAATTAAAACTTATAGCCATTAATCTATATATGCAAAATGCAAAACGCTGTCTGTGTTATGGCTGGAAACTTCAAAATTACTCATAATTTGTGTGTTTTAGTTTTAAAAATTAAAATTTCATAATTTGTGTGTTTTATGTTTAAAAATTAATTAATTCGGCGGCCGCACAGTACTTTGAGCCCATACGGTTGCTGATTTCAAATATTTAATCAGATTTTACGTATATCAAGTATTTACGCCAAAAATTAGGTTTTAATTAAAAAAAAAATGAAATTTTCCTATAATAAATATAATAGTAAAGTTATTAGAACTGGTAAAAAAAAAAACAAAAAAAAATTAATTTTAAATGATTAAGGCATTAACTTTTTAATACTGAAAACCATTTGGCTATATATTTTTTTTTTGAAAAAAGATAGACATATAGTTTCCTATGAACTTTTTCGACAGAAATGCTACTATACATGTAATATAATGTTTTGCCAAAGAAAAAAAAAAAAAAATATTCCTGTTGGAATTTTTTTTTTAACAAGTTAATATGAGTAAATAAAACTTAATAAAAACTAGTAAGAAATGATCTTCGACTGGGCCGAAGTTAAAATACCCCCACGTCCAAACCGAAGTATATTCAAAATCTTAAGCCGTCAATAAAATGTTTATTTGTAAAAACATTTTCCTTATACATAGTTTTAACAGAAAATATTCGCTTTCATTTTTTATAAAATCACTTTGTATGGGATTTGGGTGTGGTTTTCACTCGATTGGTTGAATTTTATACACAAAGTGCATGTTATATACATATCAAAGTTAATATGCAAAATTTCAAGTCCATATATTATTTTTTGTGGAATTTAAAGAGATTTTACCTTTTTGATAAAGTCACTTTGTATGGGAGGTAGGAGTGGTTTTCATCCGATTGGATTGAATTTCAGTCTTAGAGTGCACTGTAAATATCGGAGCTCATATGCAAAATTTCAAGTTCATGTATTAATTTTTGTGGAATTCTAAGAGCTTTTACCGTTTTGATAAAGGCACTTTGTATGGGAGGTAGGCGTGGTTTTCATCCGATTTGGCTCATTTTCGAACTTGACCTTTATTTTTTAGATAAAAGCTTAAATATTGAATTTCGTGATGATAGCTTGAAAATTACGGCTGTAATCGTGGCGACAGACGGACAGACGGACAGACAGACGGACATGGCTAAATTGACTCAGGTGGTGATGCTGATCAATAATATATATACTTTTCTATACCTACCACGCCTCCTTATGGGCGTTACAAACGGAGTGATAAAATTAATATACCCCCATTGACGTTTTTTAAACGTGGGGGTATGAAAAATATTTTGAGGGGACATATAGGTTACAAATTTTAAAAAAAAATTTTTTTTTTCGGGAATTTTGTTTTTATATCGTTTTCAAATTTTGCACATATATATATTAATATTTACAAAATACAAAAACAATTGTTTTCTGAATTTTTGAAGCGGTTTTTGACGGTATTTGATTTTTTTTAAAAAATGCCAAAAAATTTACGGTGTGGAGGATATCACCAGTCTGGAACATCTGAGGAAAAAATAAAAAAAACGAATTAATCCCTGTTTAAGTGGCCACCGCCTGAACTAAGATAATTTTTATCCGCCGAAAAAAATACAAAATGGCGGCCATTTGAAAAAAAATCGATTTTCGGTGTTACAAAATCGGTCCATTTCATTTGATGTTAATTTTTCCCTTATAATGTGCTAAAAAGAGTATTTTAAGGACACATAACTTTTATTTTAATTTTTTTTTTTTTTTTGTCTAAGATAACATCAGAATTTTAATTTATTTGTTAAGAACATTTTTTTTAAAAAATTCTGTAAAATTTATAAACAAACTCCGGTAGAGTGTAAGAAATATGGTAACAAAATATAGAAAAATTTTTGAGAAAACATCAATTTTAGACCATTTTTCAAAAAACCATTACTCAAAGAATCGGAAGAAGTTGGATAAAGTGAAAAGAGTTTCTGAAAGAATGAAACAAAAAAAAAAAAAAAAAATTAAAACATAAAAATGAAATTGGAATTATGTTAACTTTTTTTTCTTGTATGCTAAGAATAGAACATTTTTCAAAATGTTTTTAAAATTTTTTGATAAATTTAAGTAATTTTTTAAAAATTATTTGAAATTTTTTTTTCATATTATACAAAAACCAAATTTTTTTAAAGTTTTTTTTAAAACTTAAAGAACAAAACACTTAAATTGATTAAAAAATGTGCTCACAACATTTTTTCTTTATATAGCTTTTGCGCTTTAACGCGCTTTACCGCGAAATAATTTTTGAAAAATATCCATTTCAGACTATTTTTCAAAACGCGATTACTTAAAGAATCGGAAAAAGTCGGATAAAATTAAAACAGTTTCTGAAAGACTAAAAACCAAAAAAAAATTAAAATATAAAAATGAAACTGGAGGTATGTGGATCTTTTTCTTTCCTGTCTGCTAAAAATTGAACATTTTTCAAAATATTTTTTAAATTTTTTTATAAATTTAAGTAATTTTTTCAAAATAATTTCCAATTTTTTTTAACAAAATATGAAAACCAAAACTCGTTTATAGATTTTTTGAAAATTGAAAACAAAAAGACTCAATTTTTTTAAAAAATGTGCTCACAACGTTTTTTTCTTTGAATGATGCGCAAAATAGAAATTTCCATTAATTAGAGGAAAATATGATTTTTAGACCATTTTTCAAAATACGATAACTCCGAGAAACGGTTGAAAACGGTTATCAAATTTTGGAATCTGAAAGATAAATACATGTATAACAATATGTTAAAAAATGGAAGAGATGTTTATTTACTTTTTTTTTTAATTTGCTCTCAAAAATTGCAAAGTTTTGGAAAATATTTAAAGGAATTTTTATTTTTTTGGAAATTTTTTAATTTATTTCTTAAGCTAAATTGAAAACATATTAAAAGTTATTTATTTATAAAATATTTTTCTTGAAATAAAATCAAAAATCAAATGAATTCGGCTAAAATTGCGCTTACAGTAATTTTTTTTGCAAGATATGCAAAATCAAATATTCCACAACAATAAAAATACATAAAATAGTTGACTTCAAAGGGGTGTAGTGTCTACAAAAATTGTTCAATTGCAATAAAAATTTGGTTTTTCTTAGTGAAAGTATTATCTTAAAAAAACGGTACCAAATTTGTTAGGTTCTGTTACAACAAAAATCGTGATTTATTCTTATGGGACAAGTACTGTGGGCCGTGGCGCGATGGATAGAGTGCGTGGCCCATACGCCAGAGAACCCTGGTTCAGTTTTCACCTAATACAGAATTTTTTTCTCAATATGGCAGAGAGTAAATAATGCCATGTAAAGCTCCTCGAGAACATGCACATTAGCCTTTGTTTAGGTTTTGCTTTGTTTTTAAAATTCAAACCCATCATTTAAAATATAATAAAATGATTAATGACGAAAATAAGCTACATTAAGTTCAATGAAATGTATGCAAATACAAATTCTATGTACATTCAAAATAACGAACATAACAAACAAATTCGCTGTTAACAACATCAATGCTGTTAATAACATGCTGTTGCTAATAGCGTGATGATATTACGATTCTATTGTTTTACCCTACCAAAAAGTGCTCAAGGTGCCTAAAGAAGTTTTCACTCCAAAAACAAAAAAAAAAAAAAAATAAAAATTGAAAAACGAATTGCATTTTGAATAAAATGCTTTAATTTTAAAATTTTTTAGATGTTGTCATGCTTTTGAATGCCATGCACTTTTACTGCATAGAACTGTAAGAAAAACACACCCTAACAGTTGACTCAACACACACATACACAAAAAATCACATTCATCATTTAGTGTAACAACATAAAATATCGTTTTCTTCCCTCAGCTGCCTGCAACTGTAAAGCAACTTCAGTGCAACATACAGCTTGAAACGACACCAAGTGTCAACTTTTGATTAATGACTCATTCAACAAACTAACTCTTACTTAAGCAATATTTAATACAAGGCGCACGTGTTGAGCTTGTAAAGCTCTGAAAATCTCCAGGATTTTTGGCATTCTTGACTTTCATATGTGATAGATATAAAAAAAACATTCCAGAAATACCACAAATGTCCACAACTCAAATGCAAACAGAAAAAATTAACAAATATTTGTGTGTCCCTTATTTGAGAGCAATAGCAATAGAAATGCAGAATATATGACATAATTTTCTTTTTTCTTTTTTTTTTCTTCTCATTGCGTCTGTTTCTTTTATCTATTTGTTAGTCCGTGTATTTTGTTGTGCTTGCGGCTGATTATATCGCATTGTAATAAAATCTGTAGATAATACGTACAAATTCATATAACCATCCGCAAGGACCTCGAATATATACTTATAGACAAACATAAAAATATACATATAAGTATGTTTTATATGCATCTATGCAGAGATGTGCTTTGTTTGAATTTTTAGTGTCTGTTTTGTGGTCTTTTGTTATGCAAACGATACCATTGTGAACAAACAACCAGAAACCTACATTAACCGTCAACCCAATTCACATATTTTCAAATTAACTTATGATGTAAAAATAAAAACTTACTGGGCATAAAAAGCAAAAGAAAAATAAAAAACAAAAGCAAACGCAAAATAAAAAACAAAATCAAAAAAATAAAAATAAAAAACAAATAAAAATAAAACTAAAAAAAATAAAAATATTCAAAACCAGAATAAATTAAAAAATAAAACTAAAGATAAAAGCAAAAATTAAACCAAAAATATAAATAAAATAATTAAGTTAAATAAAAATAAAAAGACAAAAAATTTCAAAATAAAATACAAATTAAAATAGAAACAAGAAAAGTAAAAATATTACCAAAAATAAAAAAAAAAATTAAAATTAAAATAAAGATAAAAATAATATAAAACGAATAGAATTAAAAAAGTAAAAATTAAAATAATTAAATTTGTATGTTTATACAAAACTAATAAAAAATTAAAATTAAAAGAAGAAATATTAAAAGTGAATGAAATTTAAAATGAATATGAAGCAGAAAAAAAACAATAAATAAAAATGATAATGAAACAGAAGAATTAAATGAGAAAGACAATGAAAAAGAAAATTGAAAATAAAATGAAACAGAAAGTGAAAAAGAAAACGAAAATGAAAATTAAATGAAATGAAATTGAAATGAAAAGCAAATGAAAAGCAAATGAAAATAAAATGAATGAAATGAATGAAATGAATGAAATGAATGAAATGAATGAAATGAATGAAATGAATGAAATGAATGAAATGAATGAAATGAATGAAATGAATGAAATGAATGAAATGAATGAAATGAATGAAATGAATGAAATGAATGAAATGAATGAAATGAATTAAATGAATGAAATGAATGAAATGAATGAAATGAATGAAATGAATGAAATGAATGAAATGAATGAAATGAATGAAATGAATGAAATGAATGAAATGAATGAAATGAATGAAATGAATGAAATGAATGAAATGAATGAAATGAATGAAATGAATGAAATGAATGAAATGAATGAAATGAATGAAATTGAATGAAATGAATGAAATGAATGAAATGAATGAAATGAATGAAATGAATGAAATGAATGATATGAATGAAATGAATGAAATGAATGAAATGAATGAAATGAATGAAATGAATGAAATGAATGAAATGAATGAAATGAATGAATGAAT
Source organism: Pherbina coryleti (assembly GCA_943735915.1). Classification (NCBI taxonomy): domain Eukaryota; kingdom Metazoa; phylum Arthropoda; class Insecta; order Diptera; family Sciomyzidae; genus Pherbina; species Pherbina coryleti. Next base: position 167,509,241 of record OX030949.1, on the reverse strand, counting down.
GAAATGAATGAAATGAATGAAATGAATGAAATGAATGAAATTAATGAAATTAATGAAATGAATGAAATGAATGAAATGAATGAAATGAATGAAATGAATGAAATGAATGAAATGAATGAAATGAATGAAATGAATGAAATGAATGAAATGAATGAAATGAATGAAATGAATGAAATGAATTAAATGAATGCATTGAATTAAAAAATGAAAAAATAACATTAGAAACATTTCAGGAATTGATAAAAAGATTATAAAATAATATTTCCTTATTTTTGAATTTGCTGCAAAAAGGCAAAGCACAATAAGGGTTCTAAGGATTAAAATTAAATGCATATAAATTGAATTCAAAAATTGGATGAAAGTTTTAAGAACAAATTATTTTGGGATTATTTATTAAGAGGCACAATTAATTATGGCTTAAAATTGAGGTGTTTATTACAGCTCTTAATTGAAGGGCGAAAGAAATTATCTCTAAGGGCATTAAAAAGCAAAGTTAGCAAATTTTCCAATGTCATTCGCTACAAATATTCGTAGATGTCACAGTCATGTGCCATGAGAATTAAAAACAAAGTTGCTGTACAGAATGAAAGGTCATCAGAAAGGTCACGGTGGTAGGTAGCATTCTAGCAAAAAATTCTAAATAATAGCCAATAAATGTAAAAGCTAAGGTTTATATTGCCGGGTTGAAAACAATGCTCAATAAATTTCAATAAAATAAATTGAACTTGAATGTAAGTCTTTGCAGAGACCTACAATATATCAATAGCAAGATATATGGTACAAACAATTGCCGGAGGAAATTCATACCTATTTATAAACGGTTTAATTTATCAATAATGCATGCTTTTATATGAACAAACATACACAAAAATACACACACTCACACACACATACACTCAAGCACACTTGCGAACTTACAAATATATCAACATATATCAAGCCAAGCATTCGTACGGCACAGCAGTTGTGGCAATTTATGTGAATTTTTTTTTTGTAAAACAGGAGTGCATAAAAAATCCACCAACCAAGTCGCTGAAAAAAAATTGGACAAGTAAGTCTCTGTGGAGTATTTTTCATACGCACACAACTTTATGATTGCTTTTTATGCGCTACACTCTAAAGGTGAAGGGTTTAAATTTGCTTTAAGTAGTCGTTTTTGATGTACATGTATGTGTGTGTGTGTTTATAAAGAAACGTGATCTGAATATAATCCTATGGAATATGAATATTTTATAAACACAAAAATTCTTTACAATTTCGAGTAAATATAAGTAAAAGAACTATGCAGTTGTCATCCCTTCACGGCTAGACTGGGCTAACAAAACCCCCCTTAAAATTACCGGAATTAAAATTTTATCAAACGAATCCAAGCTTCAAAAACTAGTAGGGAGAGGAATTTACTCCCAAGATCTGGAAATAGAAGCTTAATTTAGACTCCTAAACTATTGTAGTGTCTACCAAGCGGAAATGATATGAAACCGCTCAGATTCTAGGTCAAATAGACATTATGGGCACAGAGAACATTTTCTCAGATAGTCAAGCTGCGCTTAAAGCACTGAACTTACATATTGATAACTCTTAAACTCTCACTGAGTGCCGCAGATCTCTTAACGAGATGGCAAGGTTCTTCAGGATTCACCTTATATGGGTAGTACCCAGTCATAGGGATATAGAGGGCAATAATTTGGCTAACAAATTGGCAAGGAAGAGTACAACCTTGAACACCCTCTTAAATGAGGATTTTATTGGCATACCCATATCCTCCCATAAACTACAGTGCAGGAACAAATCCTTGAGTATTGCACAAGTACGTTGGGAAAACCTTGTCACATGTAGGGTAGCTAAGCTAACGAGACCTCGCTACGACTTAAAACGCACTAACTCACTACTTGAATTAAGCAGGGTAAACCTTTTAAAAATAGTAGGAATCCTCACGGGTCACTGTCAAATCGGAACACATGGTCTTCGATTAGGACTTACATCAACTGATTTTTGCAGAAGCTTAAAATGTGAAGAAGAGGTAGAAAATGTCTAGAATTTCCTCTGTGAATGTTCGGGCCATCCTTTCTTAAAGGGACTTACCGAAGTCTCATGCCTAGAAATCAAGCATATAATAAAATTCTTCATCAGTTCGAACTGGTTTGCTGAGGATCTCATAGGTTCAATAGAGATAATGTGGTATCACAACGGGCCTGCACTGGCCTAAGCTGTACGAGTCATCTGCCGGCTCAGCCATTAAAAACTAACCTAACCTTACCTAACCTTAGTAAATATATATTGAGTAACTATAGTTATGTGCGTTGTTTTTATAAAAACTTTTCAATGTCGAATTTACAAAAAAGTTAAAAATCTATAAGTAATAAGTAAAAACAAAATACATACTTAACAATACAAGTAACACCAAAGGTTACCTGCAAGTACTGCTTTTAGAGTGCTTATGCCTTGGCCAAGCTGAAAATAACCCTTTATTTACACTGGTTTTGGTTTCGTTACACGTTTTAAACTATTTGCGTGTGTGTGTGTGTGTGTTTGTTTCTACTTTGTTTGTGTGCTTATGTGAGCACAGTTAAATTCCCAACCTCCCTTGACAGGCCTTCGACAGAGTCCAATACATTAAGCTGAATATGAAAGAATGAGAGTGGAAATTTTATTTATCTTGTTATCGAATTGAATGTCCATAACGTTTAAATACCTGTCATTCATGCATGTTATTTAATGCAATTCATAAGAGAAAATTTGGAAAAATATTAAGCCTTGCGTTCAAAATGTTGTTGCTCTAAAGTGGTTGAAATGAAAGATATCCCAATGCAAAATTTAATTTTTTTTTTAACAAAAACTTTCAATCAACTTTCGATAGTAAGAGTGCATTTCTACATGCATAGCTTCACAAAAACTTTCTCATCAATTTATTTCAAAACATGATCTAAGGAGTGACCAGATTGCAACATCTTAAATTAAAGGTTGAAAAAAACACCTTTACAATGGTGCAACTTTAACCCCTCTACGACCTCTAGTTTAGAAGATATAAGCGATCAAAGTTTAGGATTTTTTTTTTCATTGTAAGACTTGAAAATAGTATCGCACAAGGACAACTTAGGTATCAAATTAAAGGTTGAAAATAAAAATTTCTTTTCAACGGTGCCACTTTGACCCATCTACGGCCTCTAGTTTAGGAGATATGAGCGATCAAATTTAAGGATTTTTTTTTTCATTGTAAAATTTGAAAGTAGTATCACACAAGGACAATTGATACTTAGGTATCAAATGAAAGCTTGAAAATATAAACACCTTTACAATGGTATAACTTTGACCCCTCTACGGCCTCTAGTTTGGAAGATATGAGCGGTCAAAGTTTAGGATAGTGTTTTCATTGTAAAATTTGGAAAAAAGCATCGCACAAGGACAACTTAGGTATAAAATTAAAGGTTGAAAAAAACACCTTACAATAGTGCAACTTCGATCCCTCTACGGCCTTTAGTTAAAATGGCCGATAAAAAAGTTCCTAAAGAGTTAAATATTAAAAAAAAAAAGAGTTGGCTGAGTCGGACACACCCGTAGGTTTTGACGTGACGTTTCTTTTTACTCCTATTTCATGTCCAAACTCTTGTTTTAATCCATGACCAAATACTTGACTTAACCCGTCGTTAGTGCGGTGGGGTATGACATAACCCAGAGAACTTATTTTCTTCAATATCTTCTTTGTAGTATTTGTAAGTTTCAATAAAACTATATTTTACTTCAATTACAACGCACTTAAAATATTATTTTTTTAACAGTAAATCAATCAAGAAATGAGAAGCTATTTGAATTTTTTTTTTGATACACATTTTTTTGTAGTATTTATACGACTTATGCTTTTGGGGTATGTCATACCCCACCACACTAATGGCGTGACTTTTTTTCACCACTCTAAAGGCGGGTTAATCAAAAATTCAAATCACTTTCCTAGTTTGGAAATTTCTGTTTTAGGTGTGTCTTAATTTTTGTCCTAATCCACATCCTAATTCATGTAATAGTCCTTTTCCGGTTTCACAGTTCGATTTCATTGTGTTATTTTTTGTTTGCGAGCAGTGTTGGTTGCCACGAAAAAAACTGAAATCATAACTGACTAGATTTTTTTTTGTTAATTTTTGTTGTTGTTGTTGTTGTTGTTGTTGTTGTTGTTGTTGTTGATGTTGATGTTGATGTTGATGTTGATGTTGATGTTGATGTTGATGTTGATGTTGATGTTGATGTTGATGTTGATGTTGATGTTGATGTTGGTGTTGATGTTGATGTTGATGTTGATGTTGATGTTGATGTTGATGTTGATATTGATATTGATGTTGATGTTGATGTTGATGTTAATGTTGATGTTGATGTTAATGTTGATGTTGATATTGATGTTGATGTTGATGTTGATGTTGATGTTGATGTTGATGTTGATGTTGATGTTAATGTTGATGTTGATGTTGATGTTGATGTTGATGTTGATGTTGATGTTGATGTTGATGTTGATGTTGATGTTGATGTTGATGTTGATGTTGATGTTGATGTTGATGTTGATGTTGATGTTGATGTTGATGTTGATGTTGATGTTGATGTTGATGTTGATGTTGATGTTGATGTTGATGTTGATGTTGATGTTGATGTTGATGTTGATGTTGATGTTGATGTTGATGTTGATGTTGATGTTGATGTTGATGTTGCTGTTGATGTTGATGTTGATGTTGATGTTGATGTTGATGTTGATGTTGATGTTGATGTTGATGTTGATGTTGATGTTGATGTTGATGTTGATGTTGATGTTGATGTTGATGTTGATGTTGATGTTGATGTTGATGTTGATGTTGATGTTGATGTTGATGTTGATGTTGATGTTGATGTTGATGTTGATGTTGATGTTGATGTTGATGTTGATGTTGATGTTGATGTTGATGTTGATGTTGATGTTGATGTTGATGTTGATGTTGATGTTGATGTTGATGTTGATGTTGATGTTGATGTTGATGTTGATGTTGATGTTGATGTTGATGTTGATGTTGATGTTGATGTTGATGTTGATGTTGATGTTGATGTTGATGTTGATGTTGATGTTGATGTTGATGTTGATGTTGATGTTGATGTTGATGTTGATGTTGATGTTGATGTTGATGTTGATGTTGATGTTGATGTTGATGTTGATGTTGATGTTGATGTTGATGTTGATGTTGATGTTGATGTTGATGTTGATGTTGATGTTGATGTTGATGTTGATGTTGAAGTTGATGTTGATATTGATGTTGATGTTGATGTTGATGTTGATGTTGATGTTGATGTTGATGTTGATGTTGATGTTGATGTTGATGTTGATGTTGATGTTGATGTTGATGTTGATGTTGATGTTGATGTTGATGTTGATGTTGATGTTGATGTTGATGTTGATGTTGATGTTGATGTTGATGTTGATGTTGATGTTGATGTTGATGTTGATGTTGATGTTGATGTTGATGTTGATGTTGATGTTGATGTTGATGTTGATGTTGATGTTGATGTTGATGTTGATGTTGATGTTGATGTTGATGTTGATGTTGATGTTGAAGTTGATGTTGATATTGATGTTGATGTTGATGTTGATGTTGATGTTGATGTTGATGTTGATGTTGATGTTGATGTTGATGTTGATGTTGATGTTGATGTTGATGTTGATGTTGATGTTGATGTTGATGTTGATGTTGATGTTGATGTTGATGTTGATGTTGATGTTGATGTTGATGTTGATGTTGATGTTGATGTTGATGTTGATGTTGATGTTGATGTTGATGTTGATGTTGATGTTGATGTTGATGTTGATGTTGATGTTTGTGTTGATGTTGATGTTTGTGTTGATGTTGATGTTGATGTTGATGTTGATGTTGATGTTGATGTTGATGTTGATGTTGATGTTGATGTTGATGTTTATGTTGATGTTGATGTTGATGTTGATGTTGATGTTGATGATGATGTTGATGTTGATGTTGATGTTGATGTTGATGTTGATGTTGATGTTGATGTTGATGTTGATGTTGATGTTGATGTTGATGTTGAAGTTGATGTTGATGTTGATGTTGATGTTGATGTTGATGTTGATGTTGATATTGATGTTGATGTTGATGTTGATGTTGATGTTGATGTTGATGTTGATGTTGTTGTTGTTGTTGTTGTTGTTGTTGTTGTTGTTGTTGTTGTTGCTTTTGCTTTTTTTATTGGCTGCTCCATTGGTTGCGCTTTTCCCTTCCCTTAGCTGTATGCAATTAATCCAGCAAAAGTGATTCATATGCGCCACATTAGGCACTTCCCAGAGGGTCCTCATGACGCCGTCAATTTTTTTTTTATTTTTATAATGTGTCGGAAGACCTCACCTTAATTTTCGTTTCATAAAATTTATCGTTACGCCGGTAGTCACATAGTTAAAATTTCATGCAACGTTTTTTCATGGTTGTAGCATTTTTGCTGCATTATGAGGTTGCCACCCTGAAATCATGACGATTAGAATTTTTTTTTAATTTAGTTGTGAGGCGTAATAACGCATCTATGCTGTCGTAAAACAAAATTTACTGCAGCACGTCTCCTGAGTGAGTGATAGTTCTATGCAACGATATAAAATTTCTGTTACATAAGCTGCTATATTCACGACCTAGTGATGTCAGCATTTTTTTTATATTTTTGTCATATGGCCAAATCCTTCATTTTCCTTTTTAAACTTTTATCGTAGCTTTTATGCTCACCGAGTAAAAATTCAATGCAACGTCGATGCATGAATGTTGCATTGTCGATCTTTGAGCGGCTCTCTCTATGTTCCTATGACGTTAGAAATTTTTTGTCAAATTTTGTTATAAGGACTTAGAACAGGCCTTTATTGCTGTATCATATTTTTAATCCTGGCACTAATACTTAGCGAGTAGTAATTCCATGTTACAAGTTTTCAGTTGCGTTGCTTAAGCAGCTCCCACCACGTCCCGATGGCATTTTGAATTTTTGTTTTGTTTTTATAATAAAGTCAAAGAATTACCCTTTACGGTCGTACCATTTTTTAATCATAGCTCTTATAGTCAGCGAGTAAGAATTCAATGCAACGCCGATGAATTTTGAAAAAATGCCTTTTTCAACTTTTTTGGAAACCTGCACGGTAAAACGTAACTTAGTCACGTCAAAAGAAAAAATATTTCACTCTTCAATATTTCTACCTCGAGAATAGTTGAATTGTTTTTTTCAATTTCATAGTAGTAGCCGCAAAATATTTTCATTAGCCTCATTGTTATCCTGTCAACTTGTGTGCAATACATTGCACAGAAAAAAAACCAACACAACCACAAAATAAACATTCTACTAAAAATAATAGCAATAAAATGCAATAACAGACAAATATGCGCCACTTTAGTGGGTGCTTCAATAAACCACCAACAATTGGTTAGGTTCTTGAAAAACAACAACAACAATAACGAGACGACAGGCTTTAAGCGTTGAAAATTCATATCCTTTCAATTGAAGAGCTCAGCAAATAGAGGTAATTTCATTTAATTGGAAATTTTCCTACCAGCAGCAGTCAGCTACTATTTCTAATTCTACTACTTTCACAACTTCTACTAGTATTTTGCCATTCTGCTTTCTGCTTTTCAATTCTGCAGCACACAGTCACGTTCTTCATGCACCTTTTACGTCTGTCTGTTCAACCATACAACCATGTTTGCTTGAGCACTTTCAACTTCAGTCTAATCCTTATTCATGCCTCATCTAACAGAGTCGTCGTCGTCGTCGCGGCCGTCGTTCATCGTAGCAGGTTCACAACCCTTGCCAGTTGCTGCTGACTTTGCTCTAACAGGGCTTCATAAATCGTAACATAAAGTTGGCTCCTAGGTACGCACAATAAATCTACTCAAGTGTCAGCTGAAGCAGAATATTAAAGCAAATTCAAAATGAGCCACTACCAGAGCCAGAGACAGAGCCAGAGCCAGAACCATAGTTGGACTAGATTAAAATTTTCTTCCTTTAAATTGAAAAAAAAAACTAAAATGTATTCATTTTTCATTTTTCAATATTTGCACAAATGAACTCAGGCTGCATGTCAGGGCAATATTTTTGTTTAGATACTCTTATAAATATATATAATATATATAGATATATATTTACATATTTATTATATATGCACACCTGCCTTTATATTGTATTAAAAAAAAAGTGCTATATTTTCCAAGCTGACCTTGCAAAAAACTTCTAACCACCTGCAGACCTTGTTTGCAGCTGTCGCTGACCTCTAAAAAGTTGATATTTGCTGCCTAGTCAGCAACATGAAGCATGGAGCACCATGCATAAAAATAAAAAACAAACAAATGCATAAGTTTGCAGAGCCTGTGCCTGTGCCTGTGCCTGTGCATGTGTGGCTCGTTCACACATATGTACTACTGCCACCAACCACTTGATGTTTATTGTAGCGAAATGATTACAATACCAAAACGCCAATAAAAACAACACAAAAAAAAAAAGAAAAAAAAAATCAAAATATAGCAACATCACGACAGGAATCAGTGAACAACATGTAGCAACAAGGTATTAAATGTGATGAGGATGTCGGAAAATAAAAGTTATTAAATAAACATGAAAGTATATCGATGCAAGGGAGAATAAAATTGCTTCGTTTGATTTATACAGGGTGTTGACTTCAATTGTAGGCTATCTGTGAGTGAGTTTTGTTTGAAGCTTAAGGTGAACTTTTCAATTTAAGCAAACATGTCGTGTGTCCTTATTTACATTCATGCATTAATTTTTGTTTTCAGGGAACGTCTAAAATGTTTAACCTTTTCTTAGAATTCATGTTGAACACTGTTGAACTTTAACTATATATGGGGGCAAAATAGGCACCACAATCACAAATCCCATAAAAGTTTTCATCTTTAACTAGAACGTGATTTTAAATTCCTGATTGATATGTCTTACTTACTTATGTGGCGCTTACAACCGTTGCTCGGTTTTGGCCTCGTCTAAGAATTTGCGGCAGTCATTTCTGCTTTGCGCCATCCATTTCTTTTGTGCGCTTGTTGGTGCCAGTTGGAAACAGCAAGCGTCATCGGGTTGTCCAACACTTGGTTCTTCCAACGAAAAAGTGGGCGTCCTCTTGTGCATTGACCACAACCGTTCAAACCGAATCGAATATTTTCTTCGCTGAAACTTCGTTTTCCATTCGCTCAACATGACCTAGCCAGCAACGACCCTCGACTTGTATGCGCTTAACTATGTATGTCTATGTCAGCGCACAACTCATGGTTCCATCGAATTCTGTACTCGCCGTTGATGCAGTTTGGATCGAAGAGCTTTCGAAGGATCTTTTTTTGAAATGCTCCCAAAGTATTTTCATCAGTACTGCTGAACGTCCTGGTTTGTGCTGCATATAATAGTTCGGGCATGATTAGTGGCTTATAGAGCGTGAGTTTTATTCGTGGAGAGAGGGCTCTGCGTCTCAATTGCCTACTCACCTGTTGACAAGAGTTATCTTTCGTTTTATTTCAATGCTGACATGACTGTAGAGGTTTACGCTGAATTCAATGTACACAAAGTCCTTAACAACCTCTAAAGAGACGATGTCAACAGTGACGTGGTTTCCAAGACACTGGGAATGTTTATTTTTTTTTTTTTTTTTTTTTTTAGCTTGAACCAAGGATTTCAGGTGAAGATGACCTATTCAGTCATGTCTCCCTTGGTTAGAAAATGGGGTGATAGATTAGTAGGAAGGAAAGGGCAATCAAGTGAAACACGTGTAGGATGTTCTAAGCGTGGTGGAAAGCCAAAGAAACATGTGAGGCAAGTGTTATGCCTTTACCTCAGTCAATTCAAGTTATGAGGGTAACTTATCCATAAACGTCTTTACCATCAACTACAACTTCAAGTCGTAAATATTGATGAATTTTCAGTTTCAGTTGATTAGAAATGAGGATAGAAAATTCAGAAAGATTTAAAGCATAGGACCATGGCCTGGCCGGGAATCGAACCCGGGACCTCTGGGGTAGCAGTCGAGCATGCTACCTACTCGACTACCAAGGCCACCAAACCAGTTGACACTAGGTATTTCGTCTTATCTGCGTTCACTGCAAGACCCATTTGACTCGACTCTTTCGCCAATCTAGAGAATGCTGCACTGACTTCGCGCGTATTATGGCCAATGATATTGATGTCATCAGCATACGCCACCAGCATAATACTTTTGTAGAATATCGTGCTACTGCGTCTCAAATCAGCAGCTCGGAGGATCCTCTCTAACACTTGGTTGAAAAAGTCACGATAGGGAATCACTTTGTCTGAAACCTCGTTTGGTATCGATTGGAGGGGTGCGGTCTCTGCTGATTTTAACTGTCCTAATGGTGTTTCTCAGTCTCATCTAAGATTAGGTTGAAAAATAAATACGATAGGGAATCATCTTGTGTGAAACCTCGTTTGGTATCGAATGGACGAGTGAGCTCCTTCCCGATTTTAATTGTACTGCTGGTGTTGCTTAGTCTTCTCCATCATTAGGTTGAAAAATTCATACGATGGGGAATCATCTTATATGAAACCTCGTTTGGTATAGAATGGAGGGGTCATAACCTTCCCATTTTTAACTGTCCTGTTGGTGTTGCTCAGTCTCTCCATCATTAGGTTGAAAAAGTCACAAGATAGCGAATCACCTTGTCTGAAACCTCATTTGGTATCGAATTGAGATGTGCGGTCTTTGCCGATTATAACTGTCTTAATCGTGTTGCTCAGTCTTCTCCATAATACGGTTAAAAAAGTCACATGGTAAGGAATCATCTTGTCAGAAACCCCGTATGGTATCGAATGGAGGGGTGAGGGCTTTCCCGATTTTTATTGTTCTGCTAGTGTTGCTTAGTGTCTGCAAATACGGATGAGCTTTGCAGGAATACCAAATTCAGACATGGTGAAGTACAGGTGATACCTTATTGGACTGTCGAAAGCGGCTTTGCAATCGACAAAAAGCACGTGACGATTTGTTTCTCTAGGGTCTTCCCCAAGAGTTGTCGCAGCTTAAATGTCGGGTCAATAGTAGATCCAATCTGATAAAGTCCAATCAGGTGGTTTGCAATGAGCTTTAGTCTTCTACAGAATACGCTCGACAGAACCTTACATGTGATATTAAGAAGACTTATCACATGGAAGTTGGCGGGATCGCCTTTCTTCTAGATTAGGCAGAGCACACTGAGGTTCCAATCGTTTGGAATGCATTCTTCCGAGCGTATTCTGTATAGAAACTCATGAATGCATTTAAATTGAGCTTCGTCTATATTCTTGAGGAGCTTAGCAGGCAAGCCATCGGCTCCTTGTTGTTTTTAAGCCGTGTTCTAGCTTTCAAGACTTCACTATAGTCGGGCAGCGAAACTTCAACGCTGTTTTCCACAATAAGAGCTTCCGGAATATCATCTCTTTAATCGGGATTGTTGTCAGCGTCGCCATTCAGAAGTCTAGAGAAGTATTCCCTCCACATTCATCAGTGTACTCTGGATCAGGGATTGCCAAAGAGTGATTTTTGAAGAGTGCTACAACAATTACAACAGAAAACCAACAACAACAACAACAAATCACTGGATACGTAGTACGTAGGAATTTGTAACATAAAAAAACACAAACAAAAAGCAGTCGGTGACCAAACCATACGCAAAATTACCAACACGAAACCTTCAGCGTAGCAAAAGTTGTGAGCGGTCGCATGCGCTATATTTACCAACAACGACAAGAATAAACAACAACAAACACACGCTGTATTGTTGCGGTGCAGCTGCGACTGTGAACGGTTCGGCGAATTACAACAATCTTAGAAATATTGAAGTTGTTGTAATAGAGTGGAAAGAGTTAGGCGATGGCAATTGCTGCTCTGGATATGTGTCACTAGATTCCCGTCTCCCGATTCCTTGAAGCAAGAGGCCCCGGTCTTAAAACCATCGGCCAGGCGTCGTTTTTTCGGAAAAATTGTTGGACCTCATATCTGTCATCATGCATCTTAACTTTTTAACACACACGCTTTTTTACCTCTCTATTCTTTCACCTGATAATACATCTCTCTTCCCTCCTCTTCTGTTTGTATAGCTCCTTAGCACGCGTTACAACTTACTACAGGGTGGCTTTGTATGCGGCATATTTCAATGCATTGGCATCGTGACATTTCTGATCGTGCCTCTAGTTTTGGCGGGGGTGGTGGTAGCTAATCACCTTTTCGGCAGCTGTACGAATAGAGTGAAAAATGTGTGCTCACTGCATGTCAATGTCATCAATTATAGGAGTGTTTTCTTGAAGCAGGACGTTTCAAATACGAGTCAAGTAGTGAAGTTTTTGGCTGTCCTTTTTGATTGCAGCTTTTCGACGTCTTACTTTCTCTGTATTGGATTGAGCACATTCTTGACTTGGGAGGAGTGTTTTCTTGAAGCAGGACGAGTCAGGTACGAGTCAAGTAGTTAAGTTTTTGGCTGTCTTTTTTGATTGCAGCTTTTCGACGACTAGCTTTCTCTCTGTTGGATTGCGCGCATTCTTGACTACGTAGAGATGAGTACGGATCTTGGCTGGTAATGATCCGAGTCTTTCTTGAGCCACGGATCGTGCGTACATCTTCAATAATGGAAGAGTGCCTTTCGTCAATCAAAACGTGATCACTTTGTTTGCGTGTCCTTTGATTAATAGACCTGGATAGAGGTGGCCCAATAAAGGCCAATAAGACTTAATAGAGGTGGCCTTATGAATGTTGAGATGATTGAATATTGTGCTACTAATGACTATGTTTCTTACTGCGACAAAGTCATTCAACCTCCTTCCGTTATCGGAGGTGTTGTCATGAAGGTTGAACTTTCCAACTGTTGGACGAAAGATGTTTTCCTTTCCCATCTCGGCGTTGAAGTCACCAAGCACGATTTATATGTCGCGGCGAGGGGTGCGCTCATAGGAGACTTCAAGGCGCTCATAGAAGCTTTCTAAGGCCCCATCGTCCTTGTCGTCTATCGGAACTTGCGCACATTTAGGCTAATATTAAACAATTTCGCCTTGAAATGGATTTTGGCAAGTTGTTCGTTAACAGGCGTAAATGGCAGGACATGACGATGTATCGTATTTCTTGCCAACCACGAATCCGCAACCAAACTAGGGCTTCTCCGCATAGACGTTGTAGTATATATCACAGCATACTTGCCGTGAGCAACCCTGTCTCTTCCATTGTATTTTTTGATATGCAGTTAGATCAACTTTGTATCTCTCCAAGATATCTATCAGTTGGATAGTAGCACCATCTCCATTAAATCAGTTGGATAGTAGCACCTTCTCCATTAAGGGTTCAGACGTTCCAAGTGTTCATCCATTAAATCATTGTCAGTTTTTCGTTGCCGGTAGTCTTCAACAGATTTGGGAATCATTTTAATCTTCTTTCTTAATTGTTTCATTGAAATTTAGTTTTAAGTGGTGGGCTTCAAGCCGGACTCACAACCCTTTAAAGATAGTCCGCCGCTCAGATTAGCCGTCACACTAACGAATGCCTGTTTGCAGTTTCTGGAGGACACCGCGGAGTGGTTTAAATCAACTTGAGATGATTTCAACATGGATAATGCCGGCCTCACCAGATTGAGGCAGTCAGACACTTGTGAAGACAATGTAAAGACTGCCCTCAGGCACTCATGCATTATCTTAAAAGGATTGCACTTCCAAGAATGAAGAAAAACTAGTTTTATCTTGGATATCTAAAAGACACATTGTAAAGGGTTTTCCATTAAGGACTTGACAACTTTTTTTTTAAATAAAACGCAAACCATTTGAGATATTTGAATAACTTTATTATCGGCTTGAAGTACAATTAAAACATTTATAAACATAACTCAACTTCATTCATATGGTCACTGCGGGTACTTATGCAGCGGTTGATTCGTTGGACTCAATTTTCAATGACTCGGCCACACATTTTGGCCGAAACGGCCACTATTTCGCGATCAATGTTGGCTCTGAGCTTTTCCAACGTCGCCGGCTTGTTGGCATACATCAATGATGATCCAAAGAAAATAGTCTAGAGGCGTTAAATGGCACGAACGAGGCGGCCAATCAACTGGTCCATTTCTTGAGATAACACGCTCATCAAACTTACTCTTCAATAAATAAATTGTGACGTGTGCTGTGTGGCTTGTGGCAACGTCTTGTTGGAACCACATGTCATCCAATCCATATCTTCCAATTCTGCCCAAAAATAATCGGTAATTATGGTGCGATAACGATGGCCATTCACAGTAATATTACGATCGTAATCGTCGACGAAAAAATATGGTCCAATGACTGCGCCGGCATGTAAACCGCACCAAACAGTTATTTTTTGTGGAAGAAGTGGTGATTCATGAAGCACATGTGGTTTTTCATCCGACTAATAATGCATATTTTGCTTATTGACGAACCCATTGAGCCAAAAATGAGCTTCGTCACTGAAGATGATTTTGCGATGAAATTCATCATCTTGACGCATCTTTTCCAGAGCTCAGTCGGAGAACGTACGGCGCTTCAAATGGTTCATCGGCTTCAATTCTTGAAACAACTTGATCTTGTATGGGTGTAAACCAAGATCCTTACGCAAAATTCGCCATAAAGTGGTCTGTGCGATGCCCAATTCTTGAAAAAGCCATGGAATTGACTGTTTTGTATCGTTTGCTACGGACACCTGAACGGCAGCGATATTTTCCACACTTCGACCAACCCGTTGTCTCTCTGGCACGGCAACATCACACAACGAATATGTAGACTCAAATTTTTGCACTAAACTTGTTATTGTCTGTCTACTAAGGCGACAATTATGACCGAAAATTGCAGTTAACGCTCTTAAAGTTGCAATCACCGACTCCGAATTTCGGTAGTAAATTTTTATTATATGCAGACGTTGTTCGTTCGTGTACTTCACCATGATAAAAATGTTGAGTTTATTGAATAAATTGACATTGTCAATTCGATGTTTAGTGAAAGGGTGAGTTCAGAAATTTAATTCAAAGTTGTCAAGTCCCTATTGGAGACCCCTGTATATTAAACTGATATTTTTTTTTTTTATACAAATGGACTTCCTTTACTGTCAGAAATAAAATTATTCAATTTATTAAATTTAACGAGTCGAATTAAAACACTCAAGACCAGGAAAAACAAGGCAACTTTTTAATTTGAAAGTTTTTTTTTTCAACGATTTTTTAAATAAATTAACATTTCACAGCAAATATTCCTCAAATCAACGGCACTGCCTACTTTAATTAAAAATTTTTTTTTTCTTAAAAAAGTTAAGAAACTAAATTATATGGCCTTGAATTATATCTCATGTTATGTCCTTCAATTTGTTGTATTTGTAACTTGGATTAAGTTACTAAAATTGAAAGATTACTTTTTGTCATAACAAATGCCTTGGAACTATGAAGCTTAAGCAAAATTACTACAACACGCACACCATCCTGTCACCATTGTCAGTCTAAAGTTGACGTCTGACGTCTTCGCCTGGCACTGAAACTCATAGACGGTCAGACGGACAGACGAACAGACAGACGACAACTTTACTTTATTAATTTACTCATCATGGTACTTAAATGTCCTTAAGGACGACTTTCAGTCAAGCAGAACTTCAGCAACATGTTGTTGCTGCTGGCGTTTACCACTCATTCACATGCTTATGGCTTACTTTGTACTTGGCTCAATGGACACATAAAAGTGAGCGCCGCCTTTTCTTACCTTTGGCAAAAAAGAGACATCTTTTTGATGACCTACTCTAATCGATGCATCATGGCTTCCGGCAGACACTCAGACACAGTCGTTTATAACTTTTAATGCGATGTCGTGCAGTTGGTATGTGTTCAGATGTGGTGTGTAGGTCGTCGATAAGCTTGTGTGGGCTTTGTGCTTTGCCAATATGGCGTGATGTCTCTTGACTCTTACGTGCTTATTTTTTAGCTGTTTCTTTGTGCTTACCTTGCGTTCGTTAACTGTTATGTCAAAATCACTGTCAATGGCAGAAAAACGCTTATAAAACTTTATACAAATGTTTCTTGTCTGTATGTTTGTTGTTTGAAGCAGAAAATTTGACTTGCGATTTTCATTCTTTACTTGACAATTTTGACATGCACGCAGCACTGCTGTCACAATATACTATAGGCAATAAATATTACTATGTTATCCTTATTAATGTCACTGACAGCTTTTTATCCATTTGGAAATGTGGCGGTTTTATCAGTAAATCCGTCAATTTGTATTTGAAATTGTGCACCAGAACCAAGCCAGCAACAACCATTGCCACATTCACATAATAAAGCGTGTTAACACACATACACACACACACAAACAGTGCCCTACCCCTGCCTGTGTTGAATGTGCGTGTATTGCGCTGTGCACAAAGCCTGTCAGTTTCGCGGTTGTGTTGCTTTAGGCAGGCTCATCCTTTAAAAGGTTAGTTATCCTTGGCTGTATTCCCTGCAGTATTGTGCTGTTATTCTTGAATGTATGATATATATATGTACAATACATAAATATATATTGATGATATTCTTAAAGCAGGCTTAGTTGTAAGTTATATTGTTACAATACTAGAGAGTCATAAATAAAATTTTGAAATTTCATTTTGGGACAAAGCTTTTACTGCCGTTTGTGGCTGCCAAGCTGATAAAAGAACTGCGACTTAAAGTAGTGAGCCGAAGTCAAGGTGCCAATTTGTCTTCTTCAATTGTTTTTTTTTATTTTTTTTTTTTTTTTGTTTTTATACGCATACCGTGTATTTTATATTTATTTTTATTATTGGATCGTTTAAATTTTTTATACTTGCCTAAAATTTGCTGTTATCAAAGCAAGGATTTAAGGATAGGCAATTTGATTTATAGTAAATTGAATATCAAGATTTGTTACATAAGCTCAAAACGGTTAAGAAAAATCAATAATTAGAAGAAGGTGACGAAAGCAAACTTAGCAAAAGGACAAAGAGATATAAAAACACAGATAAGGCTATGAAAAGAGCTATTAATTTCAATTTACTTTCAAGGTCATAAGTTATGATGGCAATAAATGAAAAATTGCTCATTTTTCATAAGCAATAAACGAAAGTTACTTCCAGGGAGTTCATTATAAAATGCAGTTGATTGACGTTCAAACAAAAGCTGGTTGATGGGAAGGGGTTGCGTTGGTTGGTGTTGTGAGCTTGGCGCTGAAAGCAAAATTCCAAACACAAACAATTTATCTTTGATTAAGCTTTTATTGGCTTTTTATATGAAAATTTCTGCTTTTTTTTTTTTGTAAAGCTACCTTGTGTAGTCTAATGAACCTTAATGACCTTGACATAAAAATCAAGCCGGAAACGCTGTCTTTATTTATATTTTTCTTATGAGTTTTTAGCATGATATTTTATGTATATAAATAAAAATAACTCATTTAGCAAGAGAGGGTGCAGAGCGAAGACTTTAAATTAAGTTGGTTATATGCCTACGGCGCATTATTATGGCTCGCGAAATATTCGATATTTTTGTTTTAATTTTTTTAAGTGATATTTTTCTACGCTTAGCTCGTAAATTTGAATAACCTTGAAGAGAAAATCAATTCAGGAAACTTGAAAAATATTGTTATAATGGGCTTGGTCATGAGTTTTTTTATGCCCATAAATTGGTTTATTTGCCACTAAATATTAAAGTCGCTCAACATTATATAGAGCAAAATCAAACGAATCGATTGACGACCTCCAATCAAAGCTTTCGCTAAAGGTTCTGTTTTGAAGTTAAGTTGGTGCAAAGGAATAACTTGGTGATGATAGAAGAGCTTTAGTGTTTCGTAAATGAAGAAATTTAGTTATTTAAACCATAAGAACAGATCTTTTAGGGAACGTCGCACAGTGCTTTTTGCGGTAGAAATAAATAAAAAAATGTTTGTTCTCGAAATTGTACAAATTTAGTATCATTTGAAAGATAATACTTGAATTAAGGTAAATCCAAAATATTTTTAATTAAAAAATAGAAATATAGGCGCGGTATCATGTAAAATTAGTTTATTTTTTTAGTAATTTGTAAAGAAGTGTCCGATGTGTTCTTGATGAGCACAGGAAAAATTTTTCTATAAATACATTTTTTCCCAAAAATTCAAATAGAAAAACATTTGAAAGAAAAAACCATGTTTTTTTTTGATTTTTAAAATTTTTAAAAAATAGTAAAAATTAGAATTTTGGTGAATTTTCAAAAACAAAAAAAAAAAAAACTGCCATAAACGAAATATTTGGATAGAAAAAATTACTCATCAAAATTATTTAATTATTAATTGAAATTATTATGATATGTAAAGATAAATTCTGTTTTCTTCTGCCTTTTTGAAAAAATTAATTTTGAATATACCTCTAAAACAATAAATTACTTGAAATTCTGAACGCAACTCTTTATACGTAAGGATAGAGGGCAAAACTTTTTATTGAGTTGTTGTTTATTTTTGTTTTGTATTGTTTATGTTTACCCTTACCAAACAAAAATCAGAGGCGCCGGAAGTATTCTTTATTTGGGGGCAAGAACAACTATAAGGGGCAAAAGTAAAAATTATGGCTCAAATCAGTAAAAATATAAATATATTATGATATATGAAAAACATTTAAGGGGAGGGTAAGGTTTGTTTCGTCTAAGAAATACCTTTTTTCATGAATTTTTTTAGATAAAACTATAACAGTAGGTTTATTTTACATATAATGATATAAAAGTACAACATTTGAAGAATATTCAAAAAAAGTTTTGTTAAAAAATAGAGAGAAATAACGGATTTATTGTAGATTTCCGCAGGCGCCTCTAAAAAAGTTTTTGTGCGGTGACCAGCCTACAACATCACTGGATTATCTGAAAAAAAATCAAAATGCTTTTTTTAGTATATTACTTTATCTCTCCAGTCACGTCGCTTTTTTTTAGTTTTTAAATTTTTCAATTTTTGGCACCATTTTGAAGCCAAAATGACTATTTTTATACTATATGACTCCTATTTGTTATTGTAAAATTGTTAGTAATTAAGAAAATTTTAAAAGATTCGACGTCACTCGAAAGCTTATATGTAGAATATGTGTACAAAATTTCAAAACGATCGGTTCAGTAGTTTTTTTTCTGTAGGCTGGTCACCGACTTTAAAAATTACATGTTTGGGAAAATCGATTTAAAGTTTTGTACACTTAGCAAAACTTAGTTAGAGGTACGGTCATTCAACCTACTGTAACTTCATTAGTTTTGCTAAAAATTTCCTAAAAATTCAATACAATATTCTTCAGATGTACTTTCAGAAACAAAAATACAAACAAAATTAAAAAAAAAGTTGTCAAACCTTTAACTTCCAAAGCTATTCGATAATACAAATTTTAACTATATGGGCGGAGTCACACCCCCTTATATAATTCCCATCCCAGTTTTCTAAATAGTAGATGGACATTACCTAGTTTTAGAACAGTTGCCGACGTGACCATACAAACGAAATTATCAAAATGTAGCCAAATCGACGAAAACCGTAGGAAATATAGCATTTTTATTGATTTGTGGGCGGTTAAAGGAGGTGTGAGAGAAACAGTACGAGAGTACTTGAAACAAAAGTGCTGCCAAAATTTCAGCTCTATCGGCTCAGTAATTTTGAAGTTTCCAGCCATCACACAGACAGCGTTTTGCTTTTTGTATATATATTTTGGATAAAGATTATTGGCTATAACTTTTGATTGGTAAGAGATACTAAGATAATTTTTCCTAAAAAATTAATTTTTTAGCTTGTTTATTTTTTTCAAAAATATAAAAACACAATATTGAAAAAAAAAATTTTGTTCGAAAAAATCAAGGGGTTGGGGCTTGTTTTTTTAATCACAAAAATAGTTTTTAATTTTTACGTAAAATTTAAATAACTTTTGCCTATAAATGTTGCAGCTGTTAAATAGAGTTGAAAATTTGCGAATTTGAATTTAAATTATTTGTACAACAAAAACAAATTTTGAGGCTTTTTTGATGAAAACTCAAAAATTTCAGACCTTTTTTGAAAAAATATTTAAAATATATATACTCAACTAACGGTATTTTTGCAATAAGGTTCTTATAGAACTTTGATGAAGCTTTTAGACAAAAAAAAAAATTTAACAAAGTGTATAAAAAAGCAGCGGAGATATTTGAATCGAAAGTCACAAAATTAAATTTCTTATTATGTTTTTCTCATTTCTGAGCAACGATGTTGGATTAAATATATCGTTGTAGAAAAATTTTCCATAGTTTTCAAGATATTTTCATGTTTTTTATGGGAAAATAACGGAAATTTTTTAATTTTACTAAATTTAAGAAATATTTTTTATTTTGTAAATATTTGCATATGTAACAACTAAAAATATGCGATTTTGTAAAAAATTCGTACTACATCACCATCTGGTGTCCAAGGTGGTTCAAAGAAGACACTGTGAAAAGCTCGTCGTACCTGTGAACTACTACATATATATACATATACATATATATACCAATTGGTAATTCCTGTATATACAACGAAACACTCAACGTACATGAAAACCACTGTATACCACTTTTCATTCTAGTCCCATAAGCGGTTTGTGAGTTTTAGGCAGTTTTGGTGTTCAAGGTGGATAAAAATTGATAGCCTACAAACACGCACCGTACCAAAAAACTTCTTTACACAAATTTTCATGCTAATCGGATGAGTAGTTTAGGAGTCTATTGCATAGTTACATACATTTAGTTCCAAAGCAAGTCGATATCATAAATTTGGCCTGTGTGACCAAATTCCCCCTGGTCTGATGTTCGCTCAAATACATAGTAATGGTCTCTTGGGCTCATAGCATCTACATATCAAGTTTCACTATCAAAACATGTAAAACTCAGGAATAATAATGATTTCTAAAAAGTGGGCATATATATATATAGTTAGACCATGCCCAGTTTTAGTATAGTTGCGGACAGTAACCATAGGAACTTGTTTACCAAATTTTAGTCTAATACGACCAAACCCGTCTTACATATAGCATTTTTATTAATTTGTAGGCGGTAAAGGGGGTATGGAAAAAAAGGGGTATGGAAAATTTTGCTATGCCTATTTTTTCGCGCAAATGTAAACTAAAGTGAGACTTGCCAAATTATTCCAATATTTCATTTATTTCCAATTACCCTTGCAAATACTTCCCCATATACACCATATGTGCGCACCTGTATTTTTTCACAGCTGTATTGTTGATATGTTCACTAAAATGCCTATAATTTTTTTCGATCGAGTGAATTTATCGTGTTTTATGCCAACTAAAAAAAAAAAACTAAATAAATAACTGGCTATTTTAGCCCTTGAAAGGACTTTGACCTAGCTTCTTATGATCAATTGTGCTGTGCGTGTTATTAAGTTTGTACACAATTGACCGAGAACCGGACCTACATGTTTAACGCCGACTCCGAACTGCGATGAACGGAATGTTCTCGTTCTCAAGAAGCTTTACATGTCATTTTGATTACTCTCTGAGGTTTGCCATTGTCTGCAGAGAGGTGGCGGCCGTACAGAAAAATTATTTTAATTCAATTAATTTTTTGTCGCAGCTGGGGTTCGAACCTGGGTATCCAGCTTCTTTGAATAGCGGCCACTCACTTTAACCAACTACACCACGGACGCCACAATGTTTTATGCCAACTACTCAACATAAATTCAAGGCAAATATATGAGTCGTGTTGATTTAATGTTGTTCTTAAAAAAAAAAGAAATGTTTGTGAAATATCTATCGAGTAGTTATGTGATGCCATCCGTGTTTTTAAAATGAAGCGTTTCACCCCACAAACTCCGTTTTAATGCGTATTTAGTGTTTTTGTGTGTGTTTAATACGTTTTTATTGTTTTTTTTTATCAAAAAAAAACGCGACTAGTCATATCACTTGAAATGCGTCAATACTGTCAACCGTGGCTACTACACCTGTCGAAACTGCAACTCTGTCCTCGATATTAGCTATGAATAATGAATTTGGATGCGCGCAATCCAGCACAGAGAAAGCGAGACGTCGAAAAGCTGCAATCAAAGCAAACAGCCGAAGACTTCGCTACTCGACTCTCACTCCTGCTTCAAGAAAGCACTCCTCCGATCGACGATATATGCGCGCAGTGGAATCATATTTCCCACTCTATGCGTACGGCTGCCGAAGAGGTGATTGGCTATCACCGCCCTCGCCGAAACCAGTGGCACGGCCAAGAGTGTCGCGACGCCACTGCAGAAAAAGACGCCGCCTACAAAGCCACCCTGCAGTCGGTTGTAACGCGTGCCGCTAAGGAGCGATACAAAGAGAAGAGGAGGGAAGAGAGACGCATTTTCAGGCGAAAGAAAAGGGAAGCGGAAATGCGTGAGTGCGAGAAAATTGAGATGCATGGTGACAGGAATGAGGTCCGAAAATTTTTCGAAAAAATAAGACGCCTGGCCGATGGTTTCAAGACCGGGGCCTCTTCCTGCAAGGATGAAAATGGGAATCTAGTGACAGATATCCAGAGTACACTGATGATGTGGAGGGAACACTTCTCTAGGCTTCTGAATGGCGACGACGACAACAATCCCGCCAATAGAGATGATATTCCGGAATCCCCAATTTTGGACGACAGCGTTGAAGTTCCGCTGCCCGACCATAGTGAAGTCTTGAAAGCTATAGCTCGGCTTAAAAACAACAAAGCCGCAGGAGCCGATGGCTTACCTGCTGAGCTCTTCAAGAATGGAGGCGAAGCTCTATTTAAATGCATTCATGAGCTTCTATGCAGAATATGGTCGGAAGAATGCATTCCAAGCGATTGGAACCTCAGTGTGCTCTGCCCAATCCACAAGAAAGGCGATCCCACAATTTGCGCCAACTACCGTGGGATAAGCCTTCTGAATATCGCATACAAGGTTCTGTCGAGCGTACTATGTGAAAGGCTGAAGCCCATCGTAAACCAGCTGATTGGACCTTATCAGTGTGGCTTCAGACCTGGCAAATCCACCATAGACCAGATATTTACGCTACGACAAATTTTGGAGAAGACCCTAGAAAAACAAATCGACACACACCATCTTTTTGTCGATTACAAAGCCGCCTTTGACAGTCCAATAAGGAATCATCTATATTCCACCATGTCTGAATTTGGTATTCCTGCAAAGCTCATCCGCCTTTGCAGAATGACACTGAGCAACACCAGCAGCACAGTTAAAATCGGGAAGGACCTCACTCCTCCATTCGATACCAAACGAGGTTTCAGACAAGGTGATTCCTTATCGTGCGACTTTTTCAACCTAATGATGGAGAAGATCATCCGAGCTGCTGATTTGAGACGCAGTGGCACGATATTCTACAAAAGTATTATGTTGCTGGCGTATGCTGATGATATCGATATCAGTGGCCATAATACGCGCGAAGTCAGTGCAGCATTCTCCAGGTTAGCGAAAGAGTCGAGGCGAATGGGTCTTGTAGTGAACGCAGATAAGACGAAATACCTAGTGTCAACAAATAAACAGTCCCAGCGTCTTGGAAACCACGTCACTGTTGACAACATCTCCTTCGAGGTTGTTAAGGACTTCGTCTACCTGGGATCCAGCGTAAACTCTTTCAACGATGTCAGTATTGAGATAAAGCGAAGGATAACTCTTGCCAACAGGTGTTACTTTGGGCTAAGTAGGCAATTGAGAAGCAGAGCCCTCTCTCGACGAACAAAACTCACGCTCTATAAGTCACTAATCATGCCCGTTCTATTATATGCAGCCGAAATCGAAATTTTTGTTCAAATCCGATAGCATAGAAATTAAGAAAAACGTCCATTCTTGCGATTTAAGCCAAAAACCATTAAATAATTATAGTTTTTGGAGGTGCTGTGAGCCTCAAAAAAAAAAGCGTAATGCTTCACTTCACCCAAGCGCACCCTATTAATTAAAAAAAAAAAAAAATTTGAAATAAAAAAAGGCAAATTAGCCATTTTTTTGATATCTCTTAAATACTCTTTAAGCTGCCAGAAAAATAACCGTAACGTTTAGTTTTGATGTGACAACGATGAAAAGAGTTGAAAAAACCATTTTTGACAAAATGCATTGAATGGAATTTTTAATCGCGGGGTATAGGTGCAATCAGAGAAGTCATAATACGACAGTTAAGGTTAATTCCTTATGATTTAAATACAATACATTATGATTTAAACCAAATCAAAAGCAAAATCTTTTGAGTACAAGAAAAAACAAGGGTCTCTTACATGTACATTTATAGACGATTTGGAAATTTAAGTTGAGTGCATTAAATTAAACAATAAAAAATGGATTTGTTTTTTTGTAAAAATCTACAATTGTCAAAATTTTAGTCTCATATATTCAAAATTTTTAAAGAAATCTAGTTCTTATTTTATTTGAAATTTCGTTCAACTAGTTTCATTGTGTATTTTTTAATAGAATTGGCAAATGTCAATTCTTAAATAAGACATTGCTCTATTTTTCTTGGAGTCATTTTAATAAGTAATAAAATACAACTCAAACAATAACCGTTACAAGTGAAATATATACTAAATGTACTCCATAAATAACTGATAAACGTATATTTTTGTTTTGCAAATTTACTCATAAAAGTAAGGATATGCTATGTATGCCGTTACATATTTTATTATTTATTTTAGTGATAAGTAGTAAAACTCTTTTTCAACCCATGTGTCATTTCAATAAATTTATTCATAGATGACTTGAAATTTATTCATATCATATATGAAACATCATAATTTATGAAAAATGACAACCCACGCCATAGAGGCACTAAATTTAAATAAATGTCATACATTTGGAAGCTACATTGAGCATTTTCATGGAGGTTGTTGTCACTTTGTAAATTTGTTTTTGTTCTTAGAAAAGTTACTTGTTTACAACTAGGGTTGTTTATTTATAAGAATTTCTATTGAAATTATTTCAAAAAATAAAAATATAGCAGCCGTCTGCAACAGATAATGTAAACATATTTTATCAAGATTTACTAACAATAAAGTTCCTAGTTCGTAACCAAAATTCCTTGAATCGGCTTACTGTCAAAATTATGTCTTATTTAATACATACCATGGCGTATGAGTAATATCATTTGAAGTGAGGCATAAAAAGTCTGTATGTGCATTATAAATACACATATCTACTTATATTTTTTTTTTTTTTTTATTCAATCAATCAAATTTAAGTCCATCAATCAATTTGCCATAAAACACCATCATATACCGACATATATCTTTGTTTATTATTTTATATGACGACATAAAAAAAAACAAAACATAAAAATCAAAGCACTTATGTCTTGACCCATGCTTTTAATATTAAATCCGCAACATGATATTATTTGCTTATCTTGCACATTTTTTTCAATTTTCATCTAAAAAAGCTAATCTATAAATATGGCAACACTTGTCGCATTAGTAGCACCAAAAAACTTCTATTAATCCAAACAAACTTCTCCGAGAATCCTTTTCTATTTTTATCTTCTTCTTTAATTTGCAATATTGTAAAAAGTTTAGTTATAATAAGAAATATGAATTCTACGATAATTTCCAGAAGAAAGTTGAAAGAAAGAAAAACAAAAAAGTTTTGTGCAAAGAAAACTTAAGTTAAGAGCAGAAATCATAGCTAAATATTGAGATTATTACCGCTACGCAAGCAAGCGTTAAGCAGCTTTTAGCTTTTTCTGTTGTCAAATTGATGAGTTTTTCTTTTTGTTTTCGTTTTTTTTTCTATACATCCTGTGGGAGTCAAAAAAGCAATAACAACGCCAACGCAGCAGTGATGAAGATCGAAAGATATGCTTCCAAATGCTCAAGAGATAGAGCTGGATGATAAATGTATTTGATTTGGTTTCATTATGTTTTTGTTGCCAAAATAGTTTTGGTATTTTAAGTGTTGGCAGCAGATATTCAGATTGTCAGAGAAGCATTCAAGACAAATGGTTGGAGTAGATGTCTAATTTTCAGAAGAGTAAACAATTTTTATATTGAAATAATAATAATTTGGAGAGTTCTCAAAAATTATAATAGATTTATTTCAATTTAAAGCAAACAATGTTATTTTTTGGCAACAGCAAGTTGTGTTTTGACATTTTTATTTTTCTGTGAATGTAGGAAAAAAGTACGACTAGTTAAAATATAAATTAGGGTAAAGTAGGGTAAATTTACGTATGGCTGCTGAGAAAAATAAAAAATTGTAATAAAAAAATTATTATTTTTTAGAAAAAGACCGATAGAGTAAGATTAATAGGTAGAGTTAGAGTTAGAATTAGAGTTTGAGTTTGAGTTTAAGTTTGAGTTTGAGTTTGAGTTTGAGTTTTAGTTTGAGTTTGAGTTTGAGTTTGAGTTTGAGTTTGAGTTTGAGTCTTAGTTTGAGTCTTAGATTGAGTTTGAGTTTGAGTTTGAGTTTGAGTTTGAGTTAGAGTTAGAGTTAGAGTTAGAGTTAGAGTTAGAGTTAGAGTTAGAGTTAGAGTTAGAGTTAGAGTTAGAGTTAGAGTTAGAGTTAGAGTTAGAGTTAGAGTTAGAGTTAGAGTTAGAGTTAGAGTTAGAGTTAGAGTTAGAGTTAGAGTTAGAGTTAGAGTTAGAGTTAGAGTTAGAGTTAGAGTTAGAGTTAGAGTTAGAGTTAGAGTTAGAGTTAGAGTTAGAGTTAGAGTTAGAGTTAGAGTTAGAGTTAGAGTTAGAGTAAGAGTTAGAGTTAGAGTTAGAGTTAGAGTAAGAGTTAGAGTTAGAGTAAGAGTTAGAGTTAGAGTTAGAGTTAGAGTTAGAGTTAGAGTTAGAGTTAGAGTTAGAGTTAGAGTTAGAGTTAGAGTTAGAGTTAGAGTTAGAGTTAGAGTTAGAGTTAGAGTTAGAGTTAGAGTTAGAGTTAGAGTTAGAGTTAGAGTTAGAGTTAGAGTTAGAGTTAGAGTTAGAGTTAGAGTTAGAGTTAGAGTTAGAGTTAGAGTTAGAGTTAGAGTTAGAGTTAGAGTTAGAGTTAGAGTTAGAGTTAGAGTTAGAGTTAGAGTTAGAGTTAGAGTTAGAGTTAGAGTTAGAGTTAGAGTTAGAGTTAGAGTTAGAGTTAGAGTTAGAGTTAGAGTTAGAGTTAGAGTTAGAGTTAGAGTTAGAGTTAGAGTTAGAGTTAGAGTTAGAGTTAGAGTTAGAGTTAGAGTTAGAGTTAGAGTTAGAGTTAGAGTTAGAGTTAGAGTTAGAGTTAGAGTTAGAGTTAGAGTTAAAGTTAGAGTTAGAGCTAGAGTTAGAGTTAGAGTTAGAGTTAGAGTTAGAGTTAGAGTTAGAGTTAGAGTTAGAGTTAGAGTTAGAGTTAGAGTTAGAGTTAGAGTTAGAGTTAGAGTTAGAGTTAGAGTTAGAGTTAGAGTTAGAGTTAGAGTTAGAGTTAGAGTTAGAGTTAGAGTTAGAGTTAGAGTTAGAGTTAGAGTTAGAGTTAGAGTTAGAGTTAGAGTTAGAGTTAGAGTTAGAGTTAGAGTTAGAGTTAGAGTTAGAGTTAGAGTTAGAGTTAGAGTTAGAGTTAGAGTTAGAGTTAGAGCTAGAGTTAGAGTTAGAGTTAGAGTAAGAGTAAGAGTTTAGAGTTAGAGTTAGAGTTAGAGTTAGAGTTAGAGTTAGAGTTAGAGTTAGAGTTAGAGTTAGAGTTAGAGTTAGAGTTAGAGTTAGAGTTAGAGTTAGAGTTAGAGTTAGAGTTAGAGTTAGAGTTAGAGTTAGAGTTAGAGTTAGAGTTAGAGTTAGAGTTAGAGTTAGAGTTAGAGTTAGAGTTAGAGTTAGAGTTAGAGTTAGAGTTAGAGTTAGAGTTAGAGTTAGAGTTAGAGTTAGAGTTAGAGTTAGAGTTAGAGTTAGAGTTAGAGTTAGAGTTAGAGTTAGAGTTAGAGTTAGAGTTAGAGTTAGAGTTAGAGTTAGAGTTAGAGTTAGAGTTAGAGTTAGAGTTAGAGTTAGAGTTAGAGTTAGAGTTAGAGTTAGAGTTAGAGTTAGAGTTAGAGTTAGAGTTAGAATTAGAGTTAGAGTTAGAGTTAGAGTTAGAGTTAGAGTTAGAGTTAGAGTTAGAGTTAGAGTTAGAGTTAGAGTTAGAGTTAGAGTTAGAGTTAGAGAGAGTTAGAGTTAGAGTTAGAGTTAGAGTTAGAGTTAGAGTTAGAGTTAGAGTTAGAGTTAGAGTTAGAGTTAGAGTTAGAGTTAGAGTTAGAGTTAGAGTTAGAGTTAGAGTTAGAGTTAGAGTTAGAGTTAGAGTTAGAGTTAGAGTTAGAGTTTGAGTTAGAGTTAGAGTAAGAGTTAGAGTTAGAGTTAGAGTTAGAGTTAGAGTTAGAGTTAGAGTTAGAGTTAGAGTTAGAGTTAGAGTTAGAGTTAGAGTTAGAGCTAGAGTTAGAGTTAGAGTTAGAGTTAGAGTTAGAGTAAGAGTAAGAGTTAGAGTTAGAGTTAGAGTTAGAGTTAGAGTTAGAGTTAGAGTTAGAGTTAGAGTTAGAGTTAGAGTTAGAGTTAGAGTTAGAGTTAGAGTTAGAGTTAGAGTTAGAGTTAGAGTTAGAGTTAGAGTTAGAGTTAGAGTTAGAGTAAGAGTTAGAGTTAGAGTTAGAGTTAGAGTTAGAGTTAGAGTTAGAGTTAGAGTTAGAGTTAGAGTTAGAGTTAGAGTTAGAGTTAGAGTTAGAGTTAGAGTTAGAGTTAGAGTTAGAGTTAGAGTTAGAGTTAGAGTTAGAGTTAGAGTTAGAGCTAGAGTTAGAGTTAGAGTTAGAGTAAGAGTAAGAGTTAGAGTTAGAGTTAGAGTTAGAGTTAGAGTTAGAGTTAGAGTTAGAGTTAGAGTTAGAGTTAGAGTTAGAGTTAGAGTTAGAGTTAGAGTTGGAGTTAGAGCTAGAGTTAGAGTTAGAGTAAGAGTAAGAGTAAGAGTTAGAGTTAGAGTTAGAGTTAGAGTTAGAGTTAGAGCTAGAGTTGGAGTTAGAGTTAGAGTTAGAGTTAGAGTTTGAGTTAGAGTTAGAGTTTGAGTTGAGTTTGAGTTTGAGTTTGAGTTTGAGTTTGAGTTTGAGTTTGAGTTTGAGTTTGAGTTTGAGTTTGAGTTTGAGTTTGAGTTAGAGTTTGAGTTTGAGTTTGAGTTTTAGTTTGAGTTTGAGTTTGATTCTTAGTTGGAGTTTGAGTTTGAGTTTGAGTTTGAGTTTGAGTTTGAGTTTGAGTTTGAGTTTCAGTTTCAGTTTGAGTTTGAGTTTGAGTTAGAGTTAGAAATTAATTAAGATTATAGCAAAAGCTGAAGTGTGTATCAACAAGAGCTATATAATTTGATTTTTGAATAAAGCGAACAATTTCTTCAATGTTTCTTAATTTTTAATTGAATTAAAAAACACCTACATGGAAATTTTAAATAAAATTCTATAGCTTCCATATCTGCTAAGCAACCAACCGGTACGTCATATGCCTTCGAAAACCTACATTGCAATAAGCCTTCTGATTATTACAACTTATTGCAAAAAGCTTTTTTTTAGCACGTTCTTGTAATAAGCCTTCTGTCATATACATCTTTGAAAACTAAAACCAATTCTTTTTATTAACAAAGCAAACAAGAGTGTTTTTCTAATCATTTCTGGTTAAATTTTCTCTTGTTCAACCATGAGCATGGAAGAATTTGCATGTGTCAGCAACAGCAACAGCAAGCGAAGATGCAAATAACTGCATCCGTTGAGAGTGCAAAAGTTTTTGCATAATTTAGCAGCTTCTATGTGGTGTAAGTTAGGCTAAGTTTAAAGGGTGCTTATAAGTGCTGTAAATTATTTAATACATCTTTCAAACCATAAAACAATATTCAATTATTATACATCAATAGTTTGAAAACTTTCTACTTAACTAAGCTGCATAACTTTTGCAAGTGAAAATCTTAAATATACTCATAAAAATCATAAAAAAAATTATAGATATACTCCTCTTTAAGCTTTTGAATATTTTTGTGCGCAAGAGCCTGTATTTTGCCTCTACGCAATTTATCTGGTTTTGAAGTTTAGCCCTGGGTATATGTTTGTTATTAAAAACTATTTTCCATAACTGAGTAAATGTAAAGTAGTGGTGAAAGTTTTGCTGTTGTGGTGAAGTTTTTGGTGCTGAAGGCGTTAAAATTTCAAAATGTTTGCCAAGGTGGCTTGCAAGCGGTCACTAATGCATCAAGTATACTGTTTGCAACCTCTTAACTTAAATAGTATCAATGTAGTTATCAAGAAAGGAAGTCGCAAGAGGCAAGAATAAATAAATAGTTGTTTAGTTTCTACGCCAGCTTAAACTGATCTAATAAGAAAAGCCGCAGAAAGCACAGAATGAACAGCTTAGCAGTAAAAGGCTGCCGATATATATATCAGCGCTATAGATTTTCATTAATGCAAGGATATATTTGACTTATGTGTTCATTTTGCGACTTCTATTTTCGAAGTAATTGCTAAAATTATTAATATTGAACCAAAAATAACACATATTTAGTCAAAGTTAACCATGGCGTATGATTAACCTTCAATTATGGCATTTAGCACATTCCCCTTTTTCTGCTGTGACTTTATTTGTCAAGAACAAATTTTTAATATTAATATTTTTGCATATTGTCTGCTTTTCATATCCATTAAAGTACAAAAGAGCAAAACAATAGCAACACCCACAACAACAACAACAACAACAACAACTGATTATATTTGCATGATCGCTCTGAATAGCTTATTGAAATCCTTTGATGCGTAAGTAAGTATGAAACGTGTGCATGTATGTATAAGTATGAAAATAAAAATAAAAAACAATGGTTAAGTAGAAAAAGCAATACATTGTTATGCTGCTCATGTTCTTCATATAAAATATGAAATACCTCTAACTGCTAATCTCTGTTGTTTTCAATAGAAATTTGCACAATTTCTATTGATATCTAGATGAATGTGATCGGCTTGTTTTGTTCATATATTCATCATTAAATATTATACAATTTTTATTGATTTTTTTTATACAATGCAAGATTGGAAAATTGTAAATGGAAAATAGTGTGAGTTGTTTTGAATTTGGAAACATAAACAATAAAGTAAGATTTGATTGATTGATTGATTGATTTCTGTTTAGTAGACCAATTTTTGACTAAATTATTCAGAAAAATACAATTTTTTTTTTACTTAAATTGTCTCGAGTGATACGATATTATTATCCGGTAGTTTGTTTACAAATATAAAGTCAAATAGGAAATTGTACAAAATATGTGGTTAAAATTTAATAAGGACCGAAAAAAAGTAGTTTTGAGAAAAACCTGTTTAAATTTTTTTTTTAGGAATATTATGTCTTAACCCAACTTAACCAGTGACACCTGCACCATCGGTATTCGAAAAATTAATTTTCTTCTACACTAGCAATCTTCTGATTCTGAAGAATGAGAGCTGCGGCGATTAGCTAAGTGCACACGCCAGTCATCGTGGCTTTTGGTGAAGTAGTTTGCCGTCGAGCCGAGTTTGATGCCCATGACTTCCATTATCGCCATCACTTGATCAAATCCTTCATTGAAAATGCAAGGTGCTATTTTGCACGAAATTTCAAGTATTTTTTTTTTTTTCTTGTTTGAAGAAAAAATTTTAATTTCGAAAAGTTATGGTACGACAGTTAAGACAAATTCTTTAAAATTATGACAAAAAAAAAAAAAAAAAAAAAAAAAAATTATAATAATAATAAAAAACAAAACTGCAAATTTATTGCATACTCTGTGCGTATATGTTACGACTGGTTCTTAGCTCCATGACAAAAATTGACAAAAATTTGTAAATTAAGTATTGATGTGAGGAATGAGCGAAGGTAAATTTAATTAAATGAAAAAATGTACTTTGTACTTAGCCTTTCGACAAAAATAAAAAATAAATTAATTCTACATTAAAGAGCGGAGGAGGAAGTAGATCATGCAACAAAAATACAAAGTTGTTGTATGGAACTGCTGCTCACTCAGAATAGTGCTATGGCTAAAATTAAATGAAAAAAAAATAACATAAGAAATAACAAACCAAAAAAAAAATAACAATAAAAATAAAACTTTAAATAAAATTATAAGTCGTTATCATAATAATCAAAATAAAAATTATATAAAACTAAAATTAAAATATAATGAGATAAAAAATAAAAAATATATGTTAAAAATAAAAAACAAAATAAAAATAAAACCTATTAGTAAACATTAAAAATAATAATGTTGTTAACTAACAAATACAATTACAAATAATAATGAAAATGAAAAAAAAATAAAAAAAATGAAAATACAAAAAAGTAAAGACAAAAAAATATATATATTAAAATTACAAAATATAAATAAAAATAAAAATCAAAATAAATGTTTAAAAAATCTAAAAAAACTAAACAATACAGAAATAATATTTAATAAAAAATAAAATTAATAAAAATATAAATAAAAAAAAATAAATAACTGGCCATTTCAGCCCTTGAAAGGACTTTGACCTAGCTTCTTATGATCAATTGTGTTGTGTGTGTTATTAAGTTTGTACACAATTGACCGAGAACCGGACCTACATGCTTAACGCCGACTCCGAACGGCGATGAACAGAATGTTCTCGTTCTCAAGAAGCTTTACATGGCATTTTGATTTGCCATTGTCTGCAGAGAGGTGGCGGCCGTACAGAAAAATTATTTTAATTCAAAAATTTTCTGTCGCTGCTGGGGTTCGAAGCTGGGTCTCTAAAGTTCGTAGACATAGAGGCCACGCACTTTAACCAACTACGCCACGGACGCCACTTATACTTTTCTTTTAATAAAAATATACATAAAGGAAAAATTTAAAATAAAAATAAACATAAAAATTAAATAATAAAAATTAAAATAAAAATAAAAATGATTTTTAATAAGTAATAAAATATATTATGAAACATAAAAAATTTTTTTGTTATTAATTAACAAATAAAATTTAATTAATAATGAAATTAAAAATAAAAACACAAAAAAAATTAAAATACAAAAAATAAGAATATATTTTTTCTTTAAAAAGTAAAATAAAAATTAACATAAAAACACGAAATAAATATATAAAAAAACATACGAAACACAAAAAATAAAAACAAAACAAAAATAATAAAAAAAATAAAAATAAAGCTATAAAAAATTAAAATGAAATAAAAATATAAAAAAATTAAATTTAAAATAAAATATATGTATATAACAAATAATTAATTAAAAATAAAAGCACAAAGAAAATTAAAATACAAACAATTAAGATGTTTTTTCTTTAAAAATTAAAATAAAAATATAAATGCACATAAAAACGACAAAATATATACAAAATATATAAAAAACTAAAAATAAAAATCAAACAATTTAAATAAAAATGAAAATAAAATTATAAATAAAAATTAAAATGACATAAAAACATAAAATTTAAATTTCAAATAAAATTAAAATTCAAAATTAATACAAAATTAAAATTCAAAGTAATATTCAAAAACCAAAAAAAAAAATATAAAAAGAAAAAAATTAAAAATATTATATTAATAATACAAATAAAAATAAATTAAATAAAACTAATAATAAAAATTAAAATACAATCAAATCATATTAAGAATAAATAAATATAAATAGAATTATAAAATTAAAAACTTGAAAACATAAATAAAAATTAAGACACAAAAAATTACAAATAAAAACTATACATTAAAAAACAGAAAAAAAATGGAAATGAAAATTAATATAATTATATAAATATAAAAATAAAAAGAAAGATGTTATTATCAATAAAAATACCAAAATAGTTTTAAAATATACATAATTTTAAAATTAAAAAAAAGAATAAAAACTAAAAAGAACAAATAAATTCATATTCCATGAAAAAATAAAATTCTAACAAAATTAAAAACATAAGAACTCTTAGAAAAAATCATAAAATAAAAATAAAATGCATATAGAAATACAAAATTTTAAATAAAAAATAAAAATTAAAATAATCATATAAAAATAACAATAAAAAATAATAAAGACAAAAATAAAATATCATAAGAAAACATATTATATAAAGTATTTGGATGAGGATATTGACAAGAGTTGGAAAAAGGATGAGGCCAAGGATGGGGACTAAGAATAACAAAAAATTAGGACAAAGATGAGAATGGAGAAAGATTGGGACAAGCATAAGGCCAAGGATTTTGGCAACGCTTATAATAAAAATTAGAACAAAGACGGGTGCAAATATTTGGGTATGAAATTGATGAGATCAATAGCTTGGGCACGGATTAGAATTTAGAGAAGGATTAGCACAAGTAGTATTAGTTAATATTAGTTAATATTAATGATGAAGACAAGTTTATGGAAAAGAAAAAGAATACGAATAAGAATAAGAAAATAAATAAATACGTACAAAATTTAACTAAACAGATTGATTTGTTATTTAAAAAAAAGTGATATAAAGGAAAATATGTAAGTATTCCTTCTTTAAATCAACAAAAAAAAAAGGTTTTTTTCTGTTTATGTAGGTAAAAATCAGAAAAAGAAACCAATACGCGCGTTTGGTCCGTTTAATGAATAAAATGGAATTCATCATCATCAAAACCGAAATTTTTTTTTTTAAATTTGTAACCTATATGCCCCCTTAACACGTTAACTGCCATAAGGTACATACGGTGTACCTCAATAAAATGTCCACGTAGGCTCTGAGGCACAGCGTATGTGCCTCAATATTTGATTACACATTATAGTTCATGGCTTAAAATTAGTACCTCGAAATGCAAATCTGTAAAGGTATTTCAATTCCGCATGGCCTGGCATACCTAAACCTACCTTTAGCGCATAATTTTTATACCCCCACGATTAAAAAAAAACCCTTTTACTGGGTCACTAAAAACTTTAACTTTGTCACTCCGTTTGTAACGCCCATAAGAAAGCGTGGTAGATATAGAACAGTTTATATATTCTTGATCACCATCATCACCCGAGTCGATTTTGCCATGTCCATCTGTCCGTCATCCACAGTAAACATACAGTAAACGTATACATTAGGCCGTGAGGTACAAACATATGTTGTGCCTCAATAAAATATTTCAAAATTTCACAGAAATATAAAAAAAAAAACATTATCTGATATTTTGTTCGGATTTTCTGATACCAAAATACACTAGATCTGTAAAAAAACCAAAATGGCCCGGAGGAACCGATATTTTTTTTGTATGGTGGCAGTTAAAGTGTTAATGGACGTAGTTGACATATTTGAAACGATTTTTCTCGATAACGAGTGCCGCAATTCAGACACAGATCAAATGCCCTCCTTTCGAAACAAAAACATCGGCTTCCTCAGTCAGTTGTGTGGTTTTTGCAGCTAGTTTTCCATCTACCAAGTCGAGCACCAAGTGGCGGCCGTGGCGCAGTGATTAGAGTGCGTGACCCATACGCCAAGGAACCCTGGTTCAATTTCCATCTGACAAAGAAAGTTTTTTCAATTGAATTAATTTTTCTGTTCGGCCGACACCTCTCTGCAGACAATGGCAAATCTCAGAGAGCAAGTAATACCATGTAAAGCTTCTTCAAAACATGCACATTCGCCGTTCGGAATAGGCATAAAACTAGTAGGTCCAGTTCTCGATCCATTGTGTACAAACATTTAATAACACGCACAACACAATTTGATCATAAGAAGTTTGGTCAAAGTCATTTCAAGGACTGAAATGGTCAGTCTTTTATTTAATTTATTTATTTTAATCAAGCATTTACAAATGCTTTGGAACGAGCACTACCTACATTTCGTTATACATTTCAAGGATCGCTGTCATCTCGCAATACTTTTTGCCGAACTTTCATTGCTCTTCTTTGTGGCACATCCTCCTTGTGCTATGAAAAAATTTAAATTGTTATGTAATTAATTTTAAATAAATTTTTATTAGTAAATCATTAAACTTAACACTTACATTAATAATTTTTTTTCTTAAATTCATGTTTCATGTCAAAAACAGCTCTTTTCAAATTCCACTTTGTTTTGTTCGGAACCTAGCATAGCAACTTTGTCGTATGTATAGCGTAGACGGATCTTAGAAAAGAGCTGATTGTTTCTTCATTTTAATTTATTTTTTAAGTATTTAACAAATTTTATTTTTTTTTATTTTTTTTTATTTAGCAAAATTTTGTAATAAAAATCAAAGTAAAATTATGATAAAAAGTGTTCTATGAATATTCTAAACACATAGAGTGCAACGTGAAGCTAGTCCTATCTTCGTGCCCAGGCTAATAGAAAAAATATGAACCTGATCCTTTCTTGCTCCATAGAAATACTATATTAATGAAAAATCTTTCAGAAGTTCTACTTAATTTTTGATCAATTTCTTACAAGTTAGTCTTGTTTGTCATGACATTTTCCAATTGTTTCACTTGGGTTTTGTTTTGACGTAGAATACGTCATTCTCGGAGGTAAGTAGGGTGGTTGATAGTGATCAGGTGTCGGTATTTATATCACTTTTTGAGCCTTTGGTGGGCCTAAAGTACTGATTGTGCAATGTTGATGTTACCACTTGTTGGTTTGCTTGATCCTCAATGCGACAAAATTCTTGTTAGAACTCTCTAACGTATATAAATTTTACACAATTACATGAAATATAAAGCCAACATTTTATGTTT
This sequence comes from Pherbina coryleti, assembly GCA_943735915.1. Classification (NCBI taxonomy): domain Eukaryota; kingdom Metazoa; phylum Arthropoda; class Insecta; order Diptera; family Sciomyzidae; genus Pherbina; species Pherbina coryleti. The sequence continues at coordinate 167,472,747 of OX030949.1, read as the reverse complement.
TTGTTTGCTTAAACTTGCTACCTATTTATCGACATTTTCCGGTTTTATCGACGAAACCATAAAATTTGTATGGGAGCCCCCCTAAGGAGTGGTCGGAGGGAATAGGTGTCAAAGGCAAAAAAGTTCCTTTTGCAAAAATAATGGTAATACATATTAACCCTCTCCGGCACTCTCTTAAAGGTCATATACTCAGGTGTAAGGAATAAATAAACAAACACCATAAAATTTGTATGGGAGCCCCCTAAGGAGTGGTCGGAGGAAATAAGTGTTAAGGGCAAAAATGTTCCTTTTGCAAAAGTAATGGGGGTCGTTTATACATATTAACCCTCTCCGGCACTCTTTTAAAGGTCATATGCTCAGGTGTATGGAATAAATATTTTGCTAAATATTTTTTAAAAAAGATGTCATCAAAAGCGAATTGAATAATTCTACGTCTTGTGTTACGACATAGTCGAAACTACTGTTTCTTTTTTTTTGTTTTTGTTTTTGTTTTTGTTTTTGTTTTTGTTTTTGTTTTTGTTTTTGTTTTTGTTTTTGTTTTTGTTTTTGTTTTTGTTTTTGTTTTTGTTTTTGTTTTTGTTTTTGTTTTTGTTTTTGTTTTTGTTTTTGTTTTTGTTTTTGTTTTTGTTTTTGTTTTTGTTTTTGTTTTTGTTTTTGTTTTTGTTTTTGTTTTTGTTTTTGTTTTTGTTTTTGTTTTTGTTTTTGTTTTTGTTTTTGTTTTTGTTTTTGTTTTTGTTTTTGTTTTTGTTTTTGTTTTTGTTTTTGTTTTTGTTTTTTTTTTTTTTTTAATTTGCCAAAGAATGCCACTCACAACATTAATGATAATAAATGTGTGCATGCTTAAATAATTCGAGAAGTAATGTTGTAATGTCAACCGCACTGATATAGCTATTGTATCAAATTATAAAACAATCGTGTTTTCAACAACTTAGTGCTGCCGCCGTTATCGCCACCATTTCACATCATATCGCCGCCGTTATGGCGTCATGCCACCGTTTGTGGCATGTCAAGCGACATCAGCCAATTTAAAATTGTTGTAGGTAGTTTCATTAAATTTAAATTGATGTCAGTCAATTTGGACCGCAATAAAAAGGCAGACCACTTTTACAGTGGTAAATGCTAAAACATGGCCTTGAGCTTCAAATTTAGCGCCGACTTTAGCACATCGTTTATTTATACTTTATGTTGCTTAAACGAAGACAATAGGAAGCAGGAAGTAACGCAGGAAGTAGAAGTACGAACAGCACACGCACAAGCACTGCTAGAAAATGAGATTTATTTTGAAAAATGTAGAAAGGAAAGAAAATGACATAAAAAATGGCCTTGAAAAATAGCTCACATTTCCTGGGAAAATATTAACAAATGATTTCTGCTACGGCTTAACGAACACTTTAAGCGACCATATGTCTGCATTATCAAGTAACTAACTGGAAGTTTGACTGTCACACTGACGACTAGTCGCTTCGCCTTGTGGGTGTTACTTCAAAGGCAAGTGCTGGAAATTGTCTAGAGCGTGGGCAGGAGGATAAGCAAAAATAGCACTCCACAGACTGACTATTAAATGATAAAAGCTCGACAACAACAGCAATAGCGACAATTCGTTTTGAAAAAAAAAAACAATACAAAACAAAACTCAAGGACGTCGTTGTTGTCAGCTTGCTTAAGACACTACAGCAGAGTATGAATGAATGTAAACTTCAACGTGTATCTGTTATCGTGCCGCTTTACTGACGTAGCTATTTTAAGTCTCCTTTTGCCATATCTCTGTTCCTTGTTGCCTTGAGGTTGCTTTAAAATTGCAAACGGAAAATATTAAATATAGTGTCTGGCCACTACTGTTGCCATCGAACTCAATAATATTCATGGTATAAACATTGATTTATTTCTGAGCCAGTCGTCACTCACTCAGTTGTAGCTTTATTTATTATTTGTGCTTAGCTTTTAAGGCCATTAAGGCTTGTTTCTTTGTTAAATATGTAAGTGTCCTTGTAACGCTGCTGCTACTTTTGGGCACATTAGTTAAACATCTAAACTTGCTCTTTTTTTTTTTGCTCACTGCCATGACCAAAGGGCGTTGAAGCATAAGCAATGCCTTGAAAAGGTTTAGAGAAGACGAAAAAAGAAAAAAACTGCTGAAAAATCTTGAAAGCAATGCAGTGACAGATAAAATCCCACAGTCAGGGTTCAAAGAAAAGCTTAAAGATTTCAATCAATTTTATTCAATGGAAATTTTCATCAACATTTTCACGCCGCTTACTTACTTCACTCTTCATGATTCCCTTTGCACCATATGGTGAAAACCTTTTTCTTCAGACACATCATTAACATCATCATGCGTGATACATGCTTTAATATACACACACACACACACGCTTTGCTGGGCTTTTATTTATTCTAAGCAAAGTTTCACCACCAACGTTTGCTATTTCTCTTTTCTTTTTTTTTTAATCCTCTACAATATTGCAAACTAAAAAGTTTATCCAGCTATGGGGCGTGACGTGCCGGTTTTATTAGCTAGTTTTAACTTGAAACTTTCGCAGTTGAACTTTAGCTGTGAGCTATAAAAAAAATAAAAAAAAATAGCACAAATTAAAAATATACGCTACAAAATAAATCATGTAAGCCATGTAAAAACCTATAGGTGCAAAGTTTTAAAACACTCACGTTGTTTTGTGTCCATAACTTTTTATTTTTCCACAGCTGTTGCCAAGTTGTGAAATTTTTCAAGACAAACAAAAAAAAAGCTCATAAATTAATGAAGCGCTTTCGCACAACATAATGAATTGCTTAAAAAATAAGAAAAAAAAAATATAAATTAATAATTTATAAGCTGGCCACAAAACTTTACAAATTGTACTTTTAGAATTAGCTTAAATAATGCTCTAACCTTGAACTTCGCAGTGAACCAGGAATGTATTTTTTAAAATTCATGATGACTTCAGAAGTCGCACTCGGCTTCTAGCTATTCCTAAAACAAGTTTTTGAAAAAACAACCTTGCGTCTTACCTTTCAAAAAAAGTTAAAAAATGCATTTTTCCAAAATGCATAAGAGTTGCATGTATTTTTTTTTTTTATTACTTCTCGCTGAGTATAAGTGCTATGGTTATGTTATAAAAGTAAAGGTCAAATCTTTGCCATTCTCATACAAGTGAAAAAATTTACTGACGTGAAATTATTATTCATCGAGTATTTGCGTAACGGTAAATTTTATATTAGAACAAAACAAAGGATTTGTGCTTGGACAGAAATTAAAACCAAACCTACAGCAAAAGCAAACTCGAAAGTAAAAAGGTCGTTGAAAGCGACAAAATCAAAACCAAAACCAAAATGATAACCAAAAACAAAACCAAAAACTAAAACAAAAGCAAAGCAAAGGAAAATGAAAATAAAAATTGAAATGACAAAGAAAATAAAAATTAACATAAAAATTATAAATAAAAAAAAAATAGAAAATGAAAATTAAAACAAAAATGAAAATGAAAATTATAATGAAAATGAAAATCAAAATCAAAATCGAAATGAAAATCAAAATCAAAATCAAAATCAAAATCAAAATCAAAATCAAAACCAAAATCAAAATCAAAATCAAAATCAAAATCAAAATCAATATCAAAATCGAAATTAAAATTAAAATCAAAATCAAAATCAAAATCAAAATCAAAATCAAAATCAAAATCAAAATCAAAATCAAAATCAAAATCAAAATCAAAATCAAAATCAAAATCAAAATCAAAATCAAAATCAAAATCAAAATCAAAATCAAAATCAAAATCAAAATCAAAATCAAAATCAAAATCAAAATCAAAATCAAAATCAAAATCAAAATCAAAATCAAAATCAAAATCAAAATCAAAATCAAAATCAAAATCAAAATCAAAATCAAAATCAAAATCAAAATCAAAATCAAAATAAAAATCGAAATCAAAATCAAAATCAAAATCAAAATCAAAATCAAAATCAAAATCAAAATCAAAATCAAAATCAAAATCAAAATCAAAATCAAAATCAAAATCAGAATCAGAATCAGAATCAAAATCAAAATCAAAATCAAAATCAAAATCAAAATCAAAATCAAAATCAAAATCAAAATCAAAATCAAAATCACAAAATCAAAATCAAAATCAAATCAAAATCAAAATAAAAATCGAAATCAAAATCAAAATCAAAATCAAAATCAAAATCAAAATCAAAATCAAAATCAAAATCAAAATCAAAATCAAAATCAAAATCAAAATCAAAATCAAAATCAAAATCAAAATCAAAATCAAAATCAAAATCAAAATCAAAATTAAAATCAAAATCAAAATCAAAATCAAAATCAAAATCAAAATCAAAATCAAAATCAAAATCAAAATCAAAATCAAAATCAAAATCAAAATCAAAATCAAAATCAAAATCAATATCAAAATCAAAATCAAAATCAGAATCAAAATCAAAATCAGCATCAGCATCAAAATCAAAATGGAAATGAAAATAAAAATAAAAAAGGATATTAAAATATAAATAAAAATGTTGTTAACTTAAAATGAGAATAAAAAAAAATAAATAAAACAAAAATAAAATTATCAATGAATATAACAATAAAAATTAAATATGAATTTAAAAAAATTTCAATGAAATCAAAAATACAATGAAACCTCTCTTGGGCGGTCATTCACCGTCAGCCCATTTTTGTCCGCCCAATAGAGGTGTCCGCTTAATAGAGGGGCTGAGTCTTATATCTTTAAATTTTGGTCGTGGAAAAACTGTCTGCTTAAGAGAGGTGTCCGTTAGTAGAGGTTTCACTGTATTTAAAAATTAAAACAAAGAATGAATAGTTTACTAAAAATAAACATCGGGAAATTGGTTAAATATGGATTCCAACATTTATACGGGACAGACAAATGAAGTGAAGCTTATAAAAAGGTGTTCAAAATTAATAACATACAAGAAGAAATAAAAATAGAGATAAATATATAAACTAAAGTTAAATTAAGAACCAATAATAATCATAAGAAAGTCAAAAATAAGAATAAATATAACAATAAAAAAAATTATAAATTTTCAAATAAAAATTATATTTATATAAATTATATTTATATTTGTTTAAAAAAAAACAACAACAAACAAACAAGTTGTTTTATTAAAATTTTAATATAAAAAAATAAAGGACAATTTAAGAATAAACCATCATAAAAATAGAAATTTTAAAATACATAAATAAATAAAAATAAAACCAAATAAAAAACAAATACAATAAAAATTCACAATAAATTAATAACAAAATAAAAATCAAGAAAAATAAAACTTAACGCCAAAAATTAAAAAAATATATAAAAAATTAATACATAAAATGAAAATAAAAAATTAATAAAAATAATAGTAAAAAAAAGAAATAAACACAAAAATACAAAAATAAAAATAATATCTGGACTATTAATATACTAATAATAATAAGTGGCCATTTCAGCCATTTCATTGAAAGGACTCTGACCTAGCTTCTTATGATCAATTGTGTTATGCGTGTTATTAAGTTTGTACACAATTGACCGAGAACCGGACCTACAGATTTAACACCGACTCCGAACGGCGATGAACGGAATGCTCTTGTTCTCAAGAAGCTTTACAAGGTATTTTGATTACTCTCTGAGGTTTGCAATTGTCTGCAGAGAGATGGCGGCCGTACAGAAAAATTATTTTAATTGAAATAATTTTCTGTCGCTGCTAGGGTTCGAACCCGGGTCTCCAAGTTCGTTGACATAGAGGCCACGGACGCTACTTGCAAACATGAACATAAACATAAACATAAACATAAACATAAACATAAACATAAACATAAACATAAAGATAAACATAAACATAAACATAAACATAAACATAAACATAAACATAAACATAAACATAAACATAAACATAAACATAAACATAAACATAAACATAAACATAAACATAAACATAAACATAAACATAAACATAAACATAAACATTGTTGCAGATACACTTAGTTTTTAGTTATAACTTGTTTTATATTTGAATTCCGAGTAAGCTTTGCTATTTGATTTTAAAAAGAATATTTTCTATTAATAAAATATGTTGTTCAATTTGAAATTTTGACTAAACTGGACTAGTTTTTCTTGTACAAACACAACAAATTGGCGACGAGGACTTGAAAAACTTACGCGGACATACATACAAGGACATATAAAATATAATTAAATCACAATGAGCACGCTGGAAAACATCGTTGGACAACTTTTGGTGCAGCAGCAGAACCTTATGGAAACGCTCACAAAGATGATGAACCAATCCACAATAGGGACTTCTGATTTGTCACAAAAAGCAACACAGCAGGAGGCTCTGATGGACATCATCGCCAAAGGAATGAAAGAATTTATATACAGCCCAGAGGATAATCTTTTCTTTTCAAGTTGGTTCAATAGATACGAAAATAATTTCAATGAAGATGCTAAATCCTTGGACGACGCTTCAAAGGTGAGGTTGCTCCTTCGTAAGCTGAGCACACACGTTTACGATCGCTTTGCAGATTGCATTCTGCCAAAAAAACCACAGGAATTAAACTTTGAGGCCACTGTACAACAACTTAAATCGCTTTTTGATCAACAAGAATCGTTGTTTAGTATTCGCTATAAATGTTTACAAATAGTTAAAAGCGATGCTGAAGATTTCATCTCCTACTCAGGTAGAGTTAATAAGCAATGCGAGAGGTTCATTCATGGAAGCTTAACGAGTGACCAGTTCAAGAGTCTTATTTTCATTATTGGTCTACAATCACCGACATATGGAAAGATCCGCAGCAATCTTCTCTCAATGATCGACAACAGTGCAGACAACATAACTATAGAAAAACTTGTTGCCGAAACTCAACGCATATTGGTACTGCAGAGCGATACAAATCTGGTAGAATCGAACAAACCAACAGTAAGCGCAGTTTCTTCAGATGTCATACATCATAAAAACAACCATCAGCATAATCATAAACTACAGAATGATAGACATAACCACCATCCAGAACATCTTCAAGGCCATAACGACACACCAAGGAGACCATGCTGGCAATGTGGTGACATGCATTTTGTGAAGAATTGCAGTTTCACACATCATAAATGTAAAGTTTGTAGCAAAATAGGACACAAGGAAGGTTATTGCAAGTGTTTTCGCGCACGAAATCAAGAGAACTCACCAGACAACTCAAAATCTAAATCACACAATCAAGAACAAAAATACAAGGGAAACTTCCAGTCGCAACGTACACATGTAGTTTCTGTTATTCCACATCACAGTGTAAAAAGTGTACACACAACACACCGAAAATTTATAACAATTATTATCTATGGCAAATCAATTACATTTCAATTCGATACAGCATCAGACATCACCATCATGTCAAAATCAAATTGGGAATCAATTGGAAGACCTAAACTTCTTCCATGTACGCACAATGCATCAGATGCATCAAGTAACCAAATTCCGCTAATTGGTGAACTTACGACAGAAATACAACATAACAACAAAACTAGAAAAGCAGTAATTTTTGTGACGAGTTTTCCAAATTTGAATATTTTTGGACTAGATCTCATCGAAAAATTCGGCTACTGGGAGGAATCTATCAGTTCTATTTGTAACACAATCACAGCAGATATGAGCAAGGATTCAGTATTCAAAGTCATCAAACAAAAATTTCCTGAAGTGGTCAAGTCCAACATTGGCCACTGCACAAAATTTCAAGTCAAACTAGAAATAAAACCAGATGCAGTACCAGTCTTCAAACCAAAACGGCCTGTGCCATACGCAGTCTTAGAGTCAGTTGAATTAGAATTGAAGAGATTAGAGGACGCAAACATCATCACACCAATTACACATTCATATTGGGCTGCTCCTATAGTCGTGGTTCGTAAGCCGAATAACAAGATTCGCATCTGTGCAGATTACTCAACCGGGCTGAACAGCTGTATGGAACCACATCTTTATCCTTTACCACATGCTAACGATATATTTGCAAAAATGTCGCAATGCAAAATATTCAGTACCATTGATCTATCTGACGCATATCTACAATTTGAAATTGATGACGTTTCAAAGAAAATCCTTACCATTAACACACACAGAGGACTTTTCGCTTTCAATCGTTTACCTTTTGGAGTAACATCGGCGCCTGGAGCTTTTCAGAAAGCAATGGATACTATCATCACAGGCCTTGACGGCGTGATTGCATACTTGGATGACGTAATTATTGCTACCACTACTGTCGAAATGAATTACAAATTAGTTATGGAAGTTATGCAAAGATTTCAAGATCACGGTCTTAGAATCAATTGGGATAAGTGCGAAATTTTTCAAACATCAATCAAATACCTTGGTCACATAATTGACGCTAAAGGAATTCATCCAGACCCAAAAAAAGTGGAAGCAATACAACATTTGCCAAGACCAACAAATATATCAGAGCTACGATCATTTTTGGGAGCTGTAAATTACTATGGCAAATTTATCTCTGGGATGAGGAATTTACGATATCCGCTGGACGAATTACTTAAGAATGACACAAAATGGAATTGGAACAAAAATTGCGAAGATTCGTTTCTTAAATTCAAGAACATTCTACAATCGGATCTACTTCTAACTCACTACGATCCATCATTACCAATTTTCGTAGCAGCTGACGCTTCTATCGTGGGCATTGGTGCTCAGATTTTCCACAAAATGCCAAATGGAACAAACAAATTTATTTTTCACAGCGCTCGTTCTCTTTCACCTGCAGAGAGAAACTATAGCCAAATTGAAAAGGAAGCTTTAGCATTGGTATACGCTTGCACAAAGTTTCATCGTATGATATACGGGCGGAGATTCACACTTCTAACTGATCATAAACCACTTCTTACAATCTTTGGATCAAAAAAAGGTATTCCAACACATACTGCAAATCGGTTACAGAGATGGGCACTTATTATGATGAGTTACGACTTTAATATTCAATACATCAACACGAAAGACTTTGGCAATGTAGACGTTTTATCTAGACTCATCGATAAACATAGACAGGTTGGTGAAGATTACATAGTTGCTCACATCGAAAGTGATGTGAAAAACTTACTTCAAGACAATGTTGATAAATTACCACTTACTTTAAAAATGGTACGCATTGCAACACAAACGGATCCTACGTTATCAAAAATTATCCGTTATATAGAAGATGGTTGGCCAACATCACCAAAAGATGTTCCACCAGAAGAACAACAATTTTTCAAACGACAAGATTCCCTCAGCATAGTAGACAATTGCATCATGCTGGCAGATCGAGTTGTTATTCCTAAGAAATTTCAACGCAGGATTCTGAAACAACTTCACAGAGGGCATCAAGGAATTGATAGAATGAAATCCATAGCCAGATCTTATGTATATTGGCCGAAGATTGACGATGATATCAAGGGTTTCGGACAGCAATGTCAAAATTGCACAGCAGTTGCAAAGTCTCCAATGAAGACAACTCTCTGCTCATGGCCAAAAGCACAAGAACCATTAGAGCGAGTGCACATTGACATAGCTGGACCAGTTCGAGGCTACTTCTACTTGGTTATAATAGATGCATATTCAAAATGGCCTGAAGTAGTTCAAATAAATTCAATTTCATCAAGTACAGTTCTAAGTCATCTTCACGAATTTATTAGCAGATATGGACAACCGAAAACAATTGTATCAGATAATGGTACACAGTTCTCAAGCTTACTGTTTAAGCAATTTTGTGAAGAGAGGGGAATTAACCACATATTCAGTCCTCCATACCATCCACAAAGTAATGGACAGGCGGAACGTTTTGTGGATACAATCAAAAGAGCATTAGCAAAAGCATACGGGGAGAATACAGCAAATGACAAAAATAATCTGTTAATATTTTTGTCACAATATCGCTCAACGGATAACCCAAATACACCTACTGGAAAATCACCATCGGAATACTTTATAGGGAGAAAACTTTCAACACCTATAGACCTTCTCAGACATTCAAATTCAAATACCAATGATCGAAATACTCCCATGGTAAATTCATTTAATAAGAAACATAACGCTATCTATCGGTACTTCAAATGTGGTGATCAAGTTTATGCCAAAGTTTACAGACAGAACAAAATGGCTTGGGTTCCTGGTAAAATTCTTAAAAGATTAGGTAATGTTGTATACGATGTGTACATTGAATCCGAAGATCGCACAATTAAATCCCACGCTAATCAACTTCGGAAGAAATACTCGCAAGAAGTAAAATAAATCTGCAGTAACTTCACATTCTTTTAACAAAGAGGGATGTTGCAGATACACTTAGTTTTTAGTTATAACTTGTTTTATATTTGAATTCCGAGTAAGCTTTGCTATTTGATTTTAAAAAGAATATTTTCTATTAATAAAATATGTTGTTCAATTTGAAATTTTGACTAAACTGGACTAGTTTTTCTTGTACAAACACAACAAACATAAACATAAACATAAACATAAACATAAACATAAACATAAATATAAACATAAAAATAACCATAAACATAAACATAAACATAAACATAAACATAAACATAAACATAAACATAAACATAAACATAAACATAAACATAAACATAAACATAAACATAAACATAAACATAAACATAAACATAAACATAAACATAAACATAAACATAAACACACACATAAACAGAAACATAAAAATTAACATAAAACTAAACAAAAACATAAAAATTAACATAAAACTAAACATAAACATAAACATAAACATAAACAGAACATGAACATAAACATAAACATAAACATAAACGTAAACATAAACTTAAACATAAACATAAACATAAACATAAACATAAACATAAACATAAACATAAACATAAACATAAACATAAACATAAACATAAACATAAACATAAACATAAACATACACATAAACATAAACATAAACATAAACATAAACATAAACATAAACATAAACAGAAACATAAAAATTAACATAAAACTAAACAAAAACATAAAAATTAACATAAAACTAAACATAAACATAAATATAAACATGAACATGAACATAAACATAAACGTAAACATAAACATAAACGTAAACTTAAACATAAACATAAACATAAATATAAACATAAACATAAACATAAACATAAACATAAACATAAACATAAACACAAACATAAACATAAACATAAACATTAACATAAACATAAACTTAAACATAAACATAAACATATATATAAACATAAACATAAACATAAACATAAACATAAACATAAACATGAACATAAACATTAACATAAACATAAACATAAACATAAATATAAACATAAACATAAACATAAACATAAACATAAACATAAACATATACATAAACATAAACATAAACATAAACATTAACATTAACATTAACATTAACATTAACATAAACATAAACATAAACATAAAAATAAACATAAACATAAACATAAACATTAACATTAACATTAACATTAACATTAACATTAACATTAACATTAACATTAACATTAACATTAACATTAACATTAACATTAACATTAACATTTACATTAACATTAACATTAACATTAACATTAACATTAACATTAACATTAACATTAACATTAACATTAACATTAACATTAACATTAACATTAACATTAACATTAACATAAACATAAACATAAACATAGACTTGAACATAAAACTAGGCACAAAAACTTAATAAAGAAAAATAATATTGAAAGCAAAGACAAAAGCGAGAATCTGAATAATAATAATAGAAAAAATAAAAAAAAATCTTCAAGTGTATTAATAAATTAAGTTAAAAAAATATAAAGAATATAAAAATATGTATACACGAATTATAACAAAAAATAAAAAAAAATAAAAATGGAAATTACAAAAAAAAAATTGTTTATTAATATTAAATATAAAAAAAAGATATGGCAAACGCAAGAATAAATAAGAATAATAATAAAACTATGATAGAAATAACATTAAGAATTGGCTATTCAAAATACAAATTTATATAAAAAAAACTTAAAATAAAAATTTGAATACACATTAAAATTTAAAATAAAATAATTTGTAATAAAAAAAATTTAAATAAAAAATAAATACTACACTAAGGGAAAAAACGCATATAAACATTATCCACGCCTGAGTATATATTTCATTTAAATATTTACGTGGATCAATCCAATATTTTCCTTACAACTCGTTTTTTTCCGTATATAAATTTTATTTATGCCACACACTGACACACATATTCCATGCAGCTGCCAAGCAGCAGCAGCATCGCACTCTGTTCCTGCAGTTTATTTCTTGCAGTTTCAAGTTTCTTATAGTTCTCATTTAGTTAATGTTACAAGGGTAATATAGCATGGATATTTGGCAAATATGATTTGTGAGTGCGATGCATGATGAATTCATGTAAATTGGAGTGACAACTCGGTATTTTCTCAAGAATGTCACTCTAATCTACATGATTTCATCATGCATCGCAATCACCACCGCACTCACAAATCTTATTTTCACAAAAAGAAAATAAAATATACCACTAAATGGCGTTTGATATGCACGCAGCTCGTGGGAAATATTCAAATAAATTGTTTTTCAATTTCAATATTTTTATATAAATTTTCCTTAAATGCGATAGTTTTATTTTCAAATAGTAAATATTTGGAAGATATTTAAATATATTCGTGCATAATTTTAATATATTTTTTATTAATTCTCTTTAAATATTTAATATTTTATTTAATTAAAAAAGTATTTAAATAAATTTTAAATATTCACGTAGTCGATTTAAGTAAATGCGTTATTGGTGCAAAAATAACACGCTTTTTGGATAAATTAAAAAAGTTTTTGGATAAATTTAATATTTTTTTCTCTTAGTGTAAAGATAAAAATTAAATAAAAATAAAATAAAATCGAAAAAAAAATTAAGATAGTAAAATTAATAATGCTAAAAGTAAAATTAAAATAAAAATATAAACAAAAACAAAATTAAAAAATATATTAAAAATAATGTTGGAAAATTTAGAATAAGAAAATGTTTGTGGCAATCGTGGCTAAATATTTGTAAACCACTCGATGCCAATGCGAGTCAAGGTTCGAGCCCCAGCTGAGAGAGCAGAATTTTTTTTCAATTCAAATAAATTTTTCTCGGTTAAAGTCCTTTCATGGGCTGAAATGACTAATTTATTTTATTTGTAAACTAGCTGATATACCCGGTTTTACTCGGGTGAAAAAAGGAAAAATTTTGATATTTAGTTTCGTTTTAATATTATTAAACATAGAAATAATTACGAATAAGCTGCACTAAGTTGAATATTAAATTAATTTAAAGCTCAAATTCAAGGTTCATGTCTTCTCTATCGGTTGAAAATAAGGATATAAGTACGATAAGGAGAAGGGCCAAGAAAAAAGATTTTTAGCGATAACTTTTCATCAGAAAGAAATATTGAAATAATTTTTTTCACATAAATTACTCTTGGAAAGTTTCATAAAATGAAGAGTCAAACATAAAAATATTTCAGGATGTTACTGAAAATCTACTGACCGGTTTTTTTTCAGATATTCCAAAAACTGATCGAAAGTGAAAAAAAAAATGAAAAGTTAATATTTCCCAAAAAATGTAGATTGATAAGGTGAAAATATATTTTCTTTAAGCTTCTGAATAAAACCTAAGGAAATTTGTTAAATTCGAGAGGTCTTTAAGCCGTGTGATGACCATTAAACTAAGTTGGGCGGAAGTGGTAAATAAACCAACATCTGCTTGCATTCTTTAAGGAATAAAAGAAAATGACATATTTTAGACCAAAACTTATAAAAAATTTCCATAGCGGAGTAAATGAGGCTATTTTCCAAGAAATAAATGTTAATAAATTCAGAAAATTTTCATTTGTTTCAAAAGTTTCAACCAACGAATTTTAGGAAGATCAAAAAGCTATCTTGCTATCAAAAAGCTTAAATGGTGATAATTTGAACTTGGTCCTTAAACACATTTTGTTTATTTTTTTTTCAAAATAAATCTGTAGTAGAAAATTTAACGATTATTTAAAAAGAATTTTGCAAACTGGATACTTTGTAGAATAAAATGCACCAAAATCATTTGGACACTCCCAAATACACTTAAAACTATTACTGTCAGCATGTCAGACGATTCCCTCTCAAAGTCATTTCAGCATTCAGTCTTTGCCTTATTGGTTATAGCAACAAATTGCAAAACCCACAAATCACTGAAATAAGGGTCAACACAGGAAATGCTATAAATATTAAAAAACAACACAAAAAAAAAATAACCAAACGAAGACCATAAAATCAGAGCAGCTGAAATCACAGTTGGAATCTGCAAATACACAGACACACACATGTTAACATTAAAATACATATGTATAAGTTTGCAATAGCATAGGTTGCAATATCAGCCAAAGACTCTCACATTGAACATAAGTTTACTGCGGTAGCAACA